>CM031958.1:13333660-13880694 GCA_018749465.1 Paracanthobrama guichenoti | reverse complement strand
CTCAGGGCTCATCTATAAGACAATTATTAATCTACCATTCAAACAATAACAAATAATGATTCACATTCTTGTGTTGACTCAGGGCTTGATTCACATTCTTGTGTTGACTCAGGGCTCATCTATAAGACAATTATTAATCTGTATTCAAACAATAACAATAATGATTCACATTCTTGTGTTGACTCAGGGCTCATCTATAAGACAATTATTAATCTACCACTGTATTTAAATAATATAATAATGATTCATATTCTTGTGTTGACTCAGGGCTCATCTATAAGACAATTATTAATCTACCACTGTATTTAAATAATAATATTAATGATTCATATTCTTGTGTTGACTCAGGGCTCATCTATAAGACAATTATTAATCTACCACTGTATTTAAATAATATAATAATGATTCATATTCTTGTGTTGACTCAGGGCTCATCTATAAGACAATTATTAATCTGTATTCAAACAATAACAATAATGATTCATATTCTTGTGTTGACTCAGGGCTCATCTATAAGACAATTATTAATCTACCACTGTATTTAAATAATATAATAATGATTCATATTCTTGTGTTGACTCAGGGCTCATCTATAAGACAATTATTAATCTGTATTCAAACAATAACAATAATGATTCATATTCTTGTGTTGACTCAGGGCTCATCTATAAGACAATTATTAATCTACCACTCATTTAATAATAATAATGATTCATATTCTTGTGTTGACTCAGGGCTCATCTATAAGACAATTATTAATCTACCACTGTATTCAAATAATATAATAATGATTCATATTCTTGTGTTGACTCAGGGCTCATCTGTAAGACAATTATTAATCTACCACTGTATTTTAAATAATATAATAATGATTCATATTCTTGTGTTGACTCAGGGCTCATCTGTAAGACAATTATTAATCTGTATTCAAACAATAACAATAATGATTCATATTCTTGTGTTGACTCAGGGCTCATCTATAAGACAATTATTAATCTATTTAAACTATTAAATAATATAATAATGATTCATATTCTTGTGTTGACTCAGGGCTCATCTATAAGACAATTATTAATCTACCACTGTATTTAAATAATATAATAATGATTCATTCATATTCTTGTGTTGACTCAGGGCTCATCTATAAGACAATTATTAATCTACCACTGTATTTAAATATTATAATAATGATTCATATTCTTGTGTTGACTCAGGGCTCATCTATAAGACAATTATTAATCTGTATTCAAACAATAACAATAATGATTCATATTCTTGTGTTGACTCAGGGCTCATCTATAAGACAATTATTAATCTGTATTCAAACAATAACAATAATGATTCATATTCTTGTGTTGACTCAGGGCTCATCTATAAGACAATTATTAATCTACCACTGTATTTAAATGATATAATAATGATTCATATTCTTGTGTTGACTCAGGGCTCATCTATAAGACAATTATGAATCTGTATTCAAACAATAACAATAATAATGATTCATATTCTTGTGTTGACTCAGGGCTCATCTATAAGACAATTATTAATCTGTATTCAAACAATAACAATAATGATTCATATTCTTGTGTTGACTCAGGGCTCATCTATAAGACAATTATTAATCTACCACTGTATTTAAATGATATAATAATGATTCATATTCTTGTGTTGACTCAGGGCTCATCTATAAGACAATTATTAATCTGTATTCAAACAATAACAATAATGATTCATATTCTTGTGTTGACTCAGGGCTCATCTATAAGACAATTATGAATCTGTATTCAAACAATAACAATAATGATTCATATTCTTGTGTTGACTCAGGGCTCATCTATAAGACAATTATTAATCTACCACTGTATTTAAATATCATAATAATGATTCATATTCTTGTGTTGACTCAGGGCTCATCTATAAGACAATTATTAATCTGTATTCAAACAATAACAATAATGATTCATATTCTTGTGTTGACTCAGGGCTCATCTATAAGACAATTATTAATCTACCACTGTATTTAAATAATATAATAATGATTCATATTCTTGTGTTGACTCAGGGCTCATCTATAAGACAATTATTAATCTGTATTCAAACAATAACAATAATGATTCATATTCTTGTGTTGACTCAGGGCTCATCTATAAGACAATTATTAATCTGTATTCAAACAATAACAATAATGATTCATATTCTTGTGTTGACTCAGGGCTCATCTATAAGACAATTATTAATCTACCACTGTATTCAAACAATAACAATAATGATTCACATTCTTGTGTTGACTCAGGGCTCATCTATAAGACAATTATGAATCTGTATTTAAACAATAACAATATTAATTCATATCCTTGTGTTGACTCAGGGCTGTTATCTACAGAAGGGACGGACACAAGGAATACAGGTTAGTGAAGTTTATTGAACAACCAGATGATGCAGACGGAAGTGCAGGTGAGTAATGTAGAAGTTCGTGAGAGTCTGGTGAAGATATCCTGAATGACAGTCTTTATACTTGCAGGTGAAGCGTGCTGGAGACAGACTTGGAACGAGGAAGACTCTGGAGGAATACACAAGACGAGGGAACACGATGCAGACTTGGAGGAAACAAGGGAATACAGGTAAGTAGATCGTTGGAGTCCTTGAGGTAAGCAGAGAGGTAAGTTTCTACGTGCAAACGAGACCGGACAGTGTTTGAGTGAATGTGAGTGTCTTTTGTACTGTGGGTGATTGCATATGCTAATTGTGTTGACCCAGGGCTCATCTAATAAGACAATTATTAATCTACCACTGTATTTAAATGATATAATAATGATTCATATTCTTGTGTTGACTCAGGGCTCATCTATAAGACAATTATTAATCTGTATTCAAACAATAACAATAATGATTCATATTCTTGTGTTGACTCAGGGCTCATCTATAAGACAATTATTAATCTACCACTGTATTTAAATAATATAATAATGATTCATATTCTTGTGTTGACTCAGGGCTCATCTATAAGACAATTATTAATCTGTATTCAAACAATAACAATAATGATTCATATTCTTGTGTTGACTCAGGGCTCATCTATAAGACAATTATTAATCTGTATTCAAACAATAACAATAATGATTCATATTCTTGTGTTGACTCAGGGCTCATCTATAAGACAATTATTAATCTGTATTCAAACAATAACAATAATGATTCATATTCTTGTGTTGACTCAGGGCTCATCTATAAGACAATTATTAATCTACCACTGTATTTAAATAATATAATAATGATTCATATTCTTGTGTTGACTCAGGGCTCATCTATAAGACAATTATTAATCTACCACTGTATTTAAATAATAATAATAATGATTCATATTCTTGTGTTGACTCAGGGCTCATCTATAAGACAATTATTAATCTACCACTGTATTTAAATAATATAATAATGATTCATATTCTTGTGTTGACTCAGGGCTCATCTATAAGACAATTATTAATCTGTATTCAAACAATAACAATAATGAATCATATTCTTGTGTTGACTCAGGGCTCATCTATAAGACAATTATTAATCTGTATTCAAACAATAACAATAATGATTCATATTCTTGTGTTGACTCAGGGCTCATCTATAAGACAATTATTAATCTGTATTCAAACAATAACAATAATGATTCATATTCTTGTGTTGACTCAGGGCTCATCTATAAGACAATTATTAATCTACCACTGTATTTAAATAATATAATAATGATTCATATTCTTGTGTTGACTCAGGGCTCATCTATAAGACAATTATTAATCTACCACTGTATTCAAACAATAACAATAATGATTCATATTCTTGTGTTGACTCAGGGCTCATCTATAAGACAATTATTAATCTACCACTGTATTTAAATAATATAATAATGATTCATATTCTTGTGTTGACTCAGGGCTCATCTATAAGACAATTATTAATCTGTATTCAAACAATATAATAATGATTCATATTCTTGTGTTGACTCAGGGCTCATCTATAAGACAATTATTAATCTGTATTCAAACAATAACAATAATGATTCATATTCTTGTGTTGACTCAGGGCTCATCTATAAGACAATTATTAATCTGTATTCAAACAATAACAATAATGATTCATATTCTTGTGTTGACTCAGGGCTCATCTATAAGACAATTATTAATCTACCACTGTATTTAAATGATATAATAATGATTCATATTCTTGTGTTGACTCAGGGCTCATCTATAAGACAATTATTAATCTACCACTGTATTTAAATAATATAATAATGATTCATATTCTTGTGTTGACTCAGGGCTCATCTATAAGACAATTATTAATCTACCACTGTATTTAAATAATATAATAATGATTCATATTCTTGTGTTGACTCAGGGCTCATCTATAAGACAATTATTAATCTGTATTCAAACAATAACAATAATGATTCATATTCTTGTGTTGACTCAGGGCTCATCTATAAGACAATTATTAATCTGTATTCAAACAATAACAATAATGATTCATATTCTTGTTGTGACTGAAGGGCTCATCTATAAGACAATTATTAATCTACCACTGTATTTAAATAATAACAATAATGAATCATATTCTTGTGTTGACTCAGGGCTCATCTATAAGACAATTATTAATCTGTATTCAAACAATAACAATAATGATTCATATTCTTGTGTTGACTCAGGGCTCATCTATAAGACAATTATTAATCTACCACTGTATTTAAATAATATAATAATGATTCATATTCTTGTGTTGACTCAGGGCTCATCTATAAGACAATTATTAATCTGTATTCAAACAATAACAATAATGATTCATATTCTTGTGTTGACTCAGGGCTCATCTATAAGACAATTATTAATCTGTATTCAAACAATAACAATAATGATTCATATTCTTGTGTTGACTCAGGGCTCATCTATAAGACAATTATTAATCTACCACTGTATTTAAATAATATAATAATGATTCATATTCTTGTGTTGACTCAGGGCTCATCTATAAGACAATTATTAATCTACCACTGTATTTAAATAATATAATAATGATTCATATTCTTGTGTTGACTCAGGGCTCATCTATAAGACAATTATTAATCTGTATTCAAACAATAACAATAATGATTCATATTCTTGTGTTGACTCAGGGCTCATCTATAAGACAATTATTAATCTGTATTCAAACAATAACAATAATGATTCATATTCTTGTGTTGACTCAGGGCTCATCTATAAGACAATTATGAATCTGTATTCAAACAATAACAATAATGATTCATATTCTTGTGTTGACTCAGGGCTCATCTATAAGACAATTATTAATCTACCACTGTATTTAAATAATATAATAATGATTCATATTCTTGTGTTGACTCAGGGCTCATCTATAAGACAATTATTAATCTGTATTCAAACAATAACAATAATGATTCATATTCTTGTGTTGACTCAGGGCTCTCATCTATAAGACAATTATTAATCTGTATTCAAACAATAACAATAATGATTCATATTCTTGTGTTGACTCAGGGCTCATCTATAAGACAATTATTAATCTACCACTGTATTTAAATAATATAATAATGATTCATATTCTTGTGTTGACTCAGGGCTCATCTATAAGACAATTATGAATCTGTATTCAAACAATAACAATAATGATTCATATTCTTGTGTTGACTCAGGCTCATCTATAAGACAATTATTAATCTGTATTGTATTTATATAACATAATAATGATTCATATTCTTGTGTTGACTCAGGGCTCATCTATAAGACAATTATTAATCTACCACTGTATTTAAATATATAATAATGATTCATATTCTTGTGTTGACTCAGGGCTCATCTATAAGACAATTATTAATCTGTATTCAAACAATAACAATAATGATTCATATTCTTGTGTTGACTCAGGGCTCATCTATAAGACAATTATTAATCTACCACTGTATTTAAATAATATAATAATGATTCATATTCTTGTGTTGACTCAGGGCTCATCTATAAGACAATTATTAATCTGTATTCAAATAATAACAATAATGATTCATATTCTTGTGTTGACTCAGGGCTCATCTATAAGACAATTATTAATCTGTATTCAAACAATAATAATAATAATGATTCATATTCTTGTGTTGACTCAGGGCTCATCTATAAGACAATTATTAATCTACCACTGTATTCAAACAATAACAATAATGATTCACATTCTTGTGTTGACTCAGGGCTCATCTATAAGACAATTATGAATCTGTATTTAAACAATAACAATAATGATTCATATTCTTGTGTTGACTCAGGGCTGTTACAATACAGAAGGGACGGACACAAGGAATACAGGTTAGTGAAGTTTATTGAACAACCAGATGATGCAGACGGAAGTGCAGGTGAGTAATGTAGAAGTTCGTGAGAGTCTGGTGAAGATATCCTGAATGACAGTCTTTATACTTGCAGGTGAAGCGTGCTGGAGACAGACTTGGAACGAGGAAGACTCTGGAGGAATACACAAGACGAGGGAACACGATGCAGACTGCAGACTTGGAGGAAACAAGGGAATACAGGTAAGTAGATCGTTGGAGTCCTTGAGGTAAGCAGAGAGGTAAGTTTCTGTATGCAAACGAGACCGGACAGTGTTTGAGTGAATGTGAGTGTCTTTTTACTGTGGGTGATTGCCGTGCTAATTGTGTGTTGACCCAGGGCTCATCTAATAAGACAATTATTAATCTACCACTGTATTTAAATGATATAATAATGATTCATATTCTTGTGTTGACTCAGGGCTCATCTATAAGACAATTATTAATCTGTATTCAAACAATAACAATAATGATTCATATTCTTGTGTTGACTCAGGGCTCATCTATAAGACAATTATTAATCTACCACTGTATTTAAATAATATAATAATGATTCATATTCTTGTGTTGACTCAGGGCTCATCTATAAGACAATTATTAATCTGTATTCAAACAATAACAATAATGATTCATATTCTTGTGTTGACTCAGGGCTCATCTATAAGACAATTATGAATCTGTATGTATTCAAACAATAACAATAATGATTCATATTCTTGTGTTGACTCAGGGCTCATCTATAAGACAATTATTAATCTGTATTCAAACAATAACAATAATGATTCATATTCTTGTGTTGACTCAGGGCTCATCTATAAGACAATTATTAATCTACCACTGTATTTAAATAATATAATAATGATTCATATTCTTGTGTTGACTCAGGGCTCATCTATAAGACAATTATTAATCTACCACTGTATTTAAATAATAATAATAATGATTCATATTCTTGTGTTGACTCAGGGCTCATCTATAAGACAATTATTAATCTACCACTGTATTTAAATAATATAATAATGATTCATATTCTTGTGTTGACTCAGGGCTCATCTATAAGACAATTATTAATCTGTATTCAAAATATAACAATAATGATTCATATTCTTGTGTTGACTCAGGGCTCATCTATAAGACAATTATTAATCTGTATTCAAACAATAACAATAATGATTCATATTCTTCTTGTGTTGACTCAGGGCTCATCTATAAGACAATTATTAATCTGTATTCAAACAATAACAATAATGATTCATATTCTTGTGTTGACTCAGGCTCATCTATAAGACAATTATTAATCTACCACTGTATTTAAATAATATAATAATGATTCATATTCTTGTGTTGACTCAGGGCTCATCTATAAGACAATTATGAATCTGTATTCAAACAATAACAATAATGATTCATATTCTTGTGTTGACTCAGGGCTCATCTATAAGACAATTATTAATCTGTATTCAAACAATATAATAATGATTCATATTCTTGTGTTGACTCAGGGCTCATCTATAAGACAATTATCTAATCTGTATTCAAACAATAACAATAATGATTCATATTCTTGTGTTGACTCAGGGCTCATCTATAAGACAATTATTAATCTACCACTGTATTTAAATAATATAATAATGATTCATATTCTTGTGTTGACTCAGGGCTCATCTATAAGACAATTATTAATCTACCACTGTATTTAAATAATATAATAATGATTCATATTCTTGTGTTGACTCAGGGCTCATCTATAAGACAATTATTAATCTACCACTGTATTTAAATAATAAATAATAATGATTCATATTCTTGTGTTGACTCAGGGCTCATCTATAAGACAATTATTAATCTGTATTCAAACAATAACAATAATGATTCATATTCTTGTGTTGACTCAGGGCTCATCTATAAGACAATTATTAATCTACCACTGTATTCAAATAATAACAATAATGATTCATATTCTTGTGTTGACTCAGGGCTCATCTATAAGACAATTATTAATCTACCACTGTATTCAAACAATAACAATAATGATTCATATTCTTGTGTTGACTCAGGGCTCATCTATAAGACAATTATTAATCTACCACTGTATTTAAATAATATAATAATGATTCATATTCTTGTGTTGACTCAGGGCTCATCTATAAGACAATTATTAATCTGTATTCAAACAATAACAATAATGATTCATATTCTTGTGTTGACTCAGGGCTCATCTATAAGACAATTATTAATCTACCACTGTATTTAAACAATAACAATAATGATTCATATTCTTGTGTTGACTCAGGGCTCATCTATAAGACAATTATTAATCTACCACTGTATTTAAATAATATAATAATGATTCATATTCTTGTGTTGACTCAGGGCTCATCTATAAGACAATTATTAATCTACCACTGTATTTAAATATATAATAATGATTCATATTCTTGTGTTGACTCAGGGCTCATCTATAAGACAATTATCTAATCTGTATTCAAACAATAACAATAATGATTCATATTCTTGTGTTGACTCAGGGCTCATCTATAAGACAATTATGAATCTGTATTCAAACAATAACAATAATGATTCATATTCTTGTGTTGACTCAGGGCTCATCTATAAGACAATTATTAATCTGTATTATTTAAACAATAATAATAATGATTCATATTCTTGTGTTGACTCAGGGCTCATCTATAAGATAAGACATTATTAATCTACCACTGTATTTAAATAATAATAATAATGATTCATATTCTTGTGTTGACTCAGGGCTCATCTATAAGACAATTATTAATCTACCACTGTATTTAAATAATATAATAATGATTCACATTCTTGTGTTGACTCAGGGCTCATCTATAAGACAATTATTAATCTGTATTCAAACAATAACAATAATGATTCATATTCTTGTGTTGACTCAGGGCTCATCTATAAGACAATTATTAATCTGTATTCAAACATATAATAATGATTCATATTCTTGTGTTGACTCAGGGCTCATCTATAAGACAATTATTAATCTACCACTGTATTTAAAAATAATAATAATGATTCATATTCTTGTGTTGACTCAGGGCTCATCTATAAGACAATTATTAATCTGTATTCAAACAATAACAATAATGATTCACATTCTTGTGTTGACTCAGGGCTCATCTATAAGACAATTATTAATCTGTATTCAAACAATAACAATAATGAATCATATTCTTGTGTTGACTCAGGGCTCATCTATAAGACAATTATTAATCTACCACTGTATTTAAATAATATAATAATGATTCATATTCTTGTGTTGACTCAGGGCTCATCTATAAGACAATTATTAATCTACCACTGTATTTAAATAATATAATAATGATTCATATTCTTGTGTTGACTCAGGGCTCATCTATAAGACAATTATTAATCTGTATTCAAACAATAACAATAATGATTCATATTCTTGTGTTGACTCAGGGCTCATCTATAAGACAATTATTAATCTACCACTGTATTTAAATAATAATAATGATTCATATTCTTGTGTTGACTCAGGGCTCATCTATAAGACAATTATTAATCTGTATTCAAACAATAACAATAATGATTCATATTCTTGTGTTGACTCAGGGCTCATCTATAAGACAATTATTAATCTGTACTGTAAACAATAATATAATAATGATTCATATTCTTGTGTTGACTCAGGGCTCATCTATAAGACAATTATTAATCTACCACTGTATTTAAATAATATAATAATGATTCATATTCTTGTGTTGACTCAGGGCTCATCTATAAGACAATTATTAATCTACCACTGTATTTAAATATCATAATAATGATTCATATTCTTGTGTTGACTCAGGGCTCATCTATAAGACAATTATTAATCTACCACTGTATTTAAACAATAACAATAATGATTCACATTCTTGTGTTGACTCAGGGCTCATCTATAAGACAATTATTAATCTACCACTGTATTTAAATAATATAATAATGATTCATATTCTTGTGTTGACTCAGGGCTCATCTATAAGACAATTATGAATCTGTATTCAAACAATAACAATAATGATTCATATTCTTGTGTTGACTCAGGGCTCATCTATAAGACAATTATTAATCTGTATTCAAACAATAACAATAATGATTCATATTCTTGTGTTGACTCAGGGCTCATCTATAAGACAATTATTAATCTACCACTGTATTTAAATAATAATAATGATTCATATTCTTGTGTTGACTCAGGGCTCATCTATAAGACAATTATTAATCTACCACTGTATTTAAATAATATAATAATGATTCATATTCTTGTGTTGACTCAGGGCTCATCTATAAGACAATTATTAATCTGTATTCAAACAATAATAATAATGATTCATATTCTTGTGTTGACTCAGGGCTCATCTATAAGACAATTATTAATCTGTATTCAAACAATAACAATAATGATTCATATTCTTGTGTTGACTCAGGGCTCATCTATAAGACAATTATTAATCTGTATTCAAACAATAACAATAATGATTCATATTCTTGTGTTGACTCAGGGCTCATCTATAAGACAATTATTAATCTACCACTGTATTTAAACAATAACAATAATGATTCATATTCTTGTGTTGACTCAGGGCTCATCTATAAGACAATTATTAATCTACCACTGTATTCAAACAATAACAATAATGATTCATATTCTTGTGTTGACTCAGGGCTCATCTATAAGACAATTATTAATCTACCACTGTATTTAAATAATATAATAATGATTCATATTCTTGTGTTGACTCAGGGCTCATCTATAAGACAATTATGAATCTGTATTTAAACAATAACAATATTAATTCATATCCTTGTGTTGACTCAGGGCTGTTACAATACAGAAGGGACGGACACAAGGAATACAGGTTAGTGATGTTTATTGAACAACCAGATGATGCAGACGGAAGTGCAGGTGAGTAATGTAGAAGTTCGTGAGAGTCTGGTGAAGATATCCTGAATGACAGTCTTTATACTTGCAGGTGAAGCGTGCTGGAGACAGACTTGGAACGAGGAAGACTCTGGAGGAATACACAAGACGAGGGAACACGATGCAGACTTGGAGGAAACAAGGGAATACAGGTAAGTAGATCGTTGGAGTCCTTGAGGTAAGCAGAGAGGTAAGTTTCTACGTGCAAACGAGACCGGACAGTGTTTGAGTGAATGTGAGTGTCTTTTGTACTGTGGTGATTGCCGTGTAATTGTGTTGACTCAGGGCTCATCTATAAGACAATTATTAATCTACCACTGTATTTAAATGATATAATAATGATTCATATTCTTGTGTTGACTCAGGGCTCATCTATAAGACAATTATTAATCTGTATTCAAACAATATAAATAATGATTCATTCATTCTTGTGTTGACTCAGGGCTCATCTATAAGACAATTATTAATCTGTATTCAAACAATAACAATAATGATTCATATTCTTGTGTTGACTCAGGGCTCATCTATAAGACAATTATTAATCTACCACTGTATTTAAATAATATAATAATGATTCATATTCTTGTGTTGACTCAGGGCTCATCTATAAGACAATTATTAATCTGTATTCAAACAATAACAATAATGATTCATATTCTTGTGTTGACTCAGGGCTCATCTATAAGACAATTATGAATCTGTATTCAAACAATAACAATAATGATTCATATTCTTGTGTTGACTCAGGGCTCATCTATAAGACAATTATTAATCTACCACTGTATTTAAATAATATAATAATGATTCATATTCTTGTGTTGACTCAGGGCTCATCTATAAGACAATTATTAATCTACCACTGTATTCAAACAATAACAATAATGATTCATATTCTTGTGTTGACTCAGGGCTCATCTATAAGACAATTATTAATCTACCACTGTATTTAAATAATAATAATGATTCATATTCTTGTGTTGACTCAGGGCTCATCTATAAGACAATTATTAATCTGTATTCAAACAATAACAATAATGATTCATATTCTTGTGTTGACTCAGGGCTCATCTATAAGACAATTATTAATCTACCACTGTATTTAAATAATATAATAATGATTCATATTCTTGTGTTGACTCAGGGCTCATCTATAAGACAATTATTAATCTACCACTGTATTTAAATAATATAATAATGATTCATATTCTTGTGTTGACTCAGGGCTCATCTATAAGACAATTATTAATCTGTATTCAAACAATAACAATAATGATTCATATTCTTGTGTTGACTCAGGGCTCATCTATAAGACAATTATTAATCTGTATTCAAACAATAACAATAATGATTCATATTCTTGTGTTGACTCAGGGCTCATCTATAAGACAATTATTAATCTACCACTGTATTTAAATAATATAATAATGAATTCATATTCTTGTGTTGACTCAGGGCTCATCTATAAGACAATTATTAATCTACCATTGTAAACAATAACAATAATGATTCATATTCTTGTGTTGACTCAGGGCTCATCTATAAGACAATTATTAATCTACCACTGTATTTAAATAATAAATAATAATGATTCATATTCTTGTGTTGACTCAGGGCTCATCTATAAGACAATTATTAATCTGTATTCAAACAAATAACAATAATGATTCATATTCTTGTGTTGACTCAGGGCTCATCTATAAGACAATTATTAATCTACCACTGTATTCAAATAATATAATAATAATGATTCATATTCTTGTGTTGACTCAGGGCTCATCTATAAGACAATTATTAATCTACCACTGTATTTAAATAATAACAATAATGATTCATATTCTTGTGTTGACTCAGGGCTCATCTATAAGACAATTATTAATCTGTATTCAAACAATAACAATAATGATTCATATTCTTGTGTTGACTCAGGGCTCATCTATAAGACAATTATTAATCTGTATTCAAACAATAACAATAATGATTCATATTCTTGTGTTGACTCAGGGCTCATCTATAAGACAATTATTAATCTGTATTCAAACAATAACAATAATGATTCATATTCTTGTGTTGACTCAGGGCTCATCTATAAGACAATTATTAATCTACCACTGTATTTAAATGAATATAATAATGATTCATATTCTTGTGTTGACTCAGGGCTCATCTATAAGACAATTATTAATCTGTATTCAAACAATAACAATAATGATTCATATTCTTGTGTTGACTCAGGGCTCATCTATAAGACAATTATTAATCTGTATTCAAACAATACAATAATGATTCATATTCTTGTGTTGACTCAGGGCTCATCTATAAGACAATTATTAATCTACCACTGTATTTAAATAATAACAATAATGATTCATATTCTTGTGTTGACTCAGGGCTCATCTATAAGACAATTATTAATCTGTATTCAAACAATAACAATAATGATTCATATTCTTGTGTTGACTCAGGGCTCATCTATAAGACAATTATTAATCTACCACTGTATTTAAATAATATAATAATGATTCATATTCTTGTGTTGACTCAGGGCTCATCTATAAGACAATTATTAATCTACCACTGTATTTAAATAATATAATAATGATTCATATTCTTGTGTTGACTCAGGGCTCATCTATAAGACAATTATGAATCTGTATTTAAACAATAACAATATGATTCATATTCTTGTGTTGACTCAGGGCTCATCAATACAGAAGGGACGGACACAAGGAATACAGGTTAGTGAAGTTTATTGAACAACCAGATGATGCAGACGGAAGTGCAGGTGAGTAATGTAGAAGTTCGTGAGAGTCTGGTGAAGATATCCTGAATGACAGTCTTTATACTTGCAGGTGAATCTGCTGGAGACAGACTTGGAACGAGGAAGACTCTGGAGGAATACACAAGACGAGGGAACACGATGCAGACTTGGAGGAAACAAGGGAATACAGGTAAGTAGATCGTTGGAGTCCTTGAGGTAAGCAGAGAGGTGAGTTTCTCGTGCAAACGAGACCGGACATCTTGAGAGACAATGTGAGTGTCTTTTGTACTGTGGGTGATTGCCGTGCATAATTGTGTTGACCCAGGGCTCATCTAATAAGACAATTATTAATCTACCACTGTATTTAAATGATATAATAATGATTCATATTCTTGTGTTGACTCAGGGCTCATCTATAAGACAATTATTAATCTGTATTCAAACAATAACAATAATGATTCATATTCTTGTGTTGACTCAGGGCTCATCTATAAGACAATTATTAATCTACCACTGTATTTAAATAATATAATAATGATTCATATTCTTGTGTTGACTCAGGGCTCATCTATAAGACAATTATTAATCTACCACTGTATTCAAACAATAACAATAATGATTCATATTCTTGTGTTGACTCAGGGCTCATCTATAAAGACAATTATTAATCTACCACTGTATTTAAATAATATAATAATGATTCATATTCTTGTGTTGACTCAGGGCTCATCTATAAGACAATTATTAATCTATCTGTATTCAAACAATAACAATAATGATTCATATTCTTGTGTTGACTCAGGGCTCATCTATAAGACAATTATTAATCTACCACTGTATTTAAATAATATAATAATGATTCATATTCTTGTGTTGACTCAGGGCTCATCTGTAAGACAATTATTAATCTACCACTGTATTTAAATAATATAATAATGATTCACATTCTTGTGTTGACTCAGGGCTCATCTATAAGACAATTATTAATCTGTATTCAAACAATAACAATAATGATTCATATTCTTGTGTTGACTCAGGGCTCATCTATAAGACAATTATTAATCTGTATTCAAACAATAACAATAATGATTCATATTCTTGTGTTGACTCAGGGCTCATCTATAAGACAATTATTAATCTACCACTGTATTTAAATAATATAATAATGATTCATATTCTTGTGTTGACTCAGGGCTCATCTATAAGACAATTATTAATCTGTATTCAAACAATAACAATAATGATTCATATTCTTGTGTTGACTCAGGGCTCATCTATAAGACAATTATTAATCTGTATTCAAACAATAACAATAATGATTCATATTCTTGTGTTGACTCAGGGCTCATCTATAAGACAATTATTAATCTACCACTGTATTTAAATAATATAATAATGATTCATATTCTTGTGTTGACTCAGGGCATCTATAAGACAATTATGAATCTGTATTCAAAAACAATAACAATAATGATTCATATTCTTGTGTTGACTCAGGGCTCATCTATAAGACAATTATTAATCTACCACTGTATTTAAATAATATAATAATGATTCATATTCTTGTGTTGACTCAGGGCTCATCTATAAGACAATTATTAATCTGTATTCAAACAATAACAATAATGATTCATATTCTTGTGTTGACTCAGGGCTCATCTATAAGACAATTATTAATCTGTATTCAAACAATAACAATAATGATTCATATTCTTGTGTTGACTCAGGGCTCATCTATAAGACAATTATTAATCTACCACTGTATTTAAATAATAATAATGATTCATATTCTTGTGTTGACTCAGGCTCATCTATAAGACAATTATTAATCTGTATTTAAACAATAACAATAATGATTCATATTCTTGTGTTGACTCAGGGCTCATCTATAATACAGATGGGACGGACACAAGGAATATTCTTGTGTTGACTGATGTTATAATACAACAATAGATGATGCATATTCAGATGATGCAAGTGCAGGTGAGTAATGTAGAAGTTCGTGAGAGTCTGGTGAAGATATCCTGAATGACAGTATTTATACTTGCAGGTGAAGCGTGCTGGAGACAGACTTGGAACAGGAAGACTCTGGAGGAATACACAAGACGAGGGAACACAATTATGCAGACTTGGATTCAAACAAGGAATACAGATTCATAGATCGTTGGAGTCCTTGAGGTAAGCAGAGATCTAAGTTTCTAGAAACGATTATTAATCAGTGTTTGAGTGAATGTGAGTGTCTTTTGTAATGATTGATTGCCGTCTAATTGTGTTGACTCAGGGCTCATCTAATGAGACAATTATTAATCTACCACTGTATTTAAATGATATAATAATGATTCATATTCTTGTGTTGACTCAGGGCTCATCTATAAGACAATTATTAATCTACCACTGTATTTAAATGATATAATAATGATTCATATTCTTGTGTTGACTCAGGGCTCATCTATAAGACAATTAATCTATCTGTATTCAAACAATAACAATAATGATTCATATTCTTGTGTTGACTCAGGGCTCATCTATAAGACAATTATTAATCTACCACTGTATTTAAATAATATAATAATGATTCATATTCTTGTGTTGACTCAGGGCTCATCTATAAGACAATTATTAATCTACCACTGTATTTAAATAATATAATAATGATTCATATTCTTGTGTTGACTCAGGGCTCATCTATAAGACAATTATTAATCTGTATTCAAACAATAACAATAATGATTCATATTCTTGTGTTGACTCAGGGCTCATCTATAAGACAATTATTAATCTACCACTGTATTTAAAATAATATAATAATGATTCATATTCTTGTGTTGACTCAGGGCTCATCTATAAGACAATTATTAATCTGTATTCAAACAATAACAATAATGATTCATATTCTTGTGTTGACTCAGGGCTCATCTATAAGACAATTATTAATCTGTATTCAAACAATAACAATAATGATTCATATTCTTGTGTTGACTCAGGGCTCATCTATAAGACAATTATTAATCTACCACTGTATTTAAATAATATAATAATGATTCATATTCTTGTGTTGACTCAGGGCTCATCTATAAGACAATTATGAATCTGTATTCAAACAATAACAATAATGATTCATATTCTTGTGTTGACTCAGGGCTCATCTATAAGACAATTATGAATCTGTATTCAAACAATAACAATAATGATTCATATTCTTGTGTTGACTCAGGGCTCATCTATAAGACAATTATTAATCTACCACTGTATTTAAATAATATAATAATGATTCATATTCTTGTGTTGACTCAGGGCTCATCTATAAGACAATTATTAATCTACCACTGTATTTAAATAATATAATAATGATTCATATTCTTGTGTTGACTCAGGGCTCATCTAATAAGACAATTATTAATCTACCACTGTATTTAAATAATATAATAATGATTCATATTCTTGTGTTGACTCAGGGCTCATCTATAAGACAATTATGAATCTGTATTCAAACAATAACAATAATGATTCATATTCTTGTGTTGACTCAGGGCTCATCTATAAGACAATTATTAATCTGTATTCAAACAATAACAATAATGATTCATATTCTTGTGTTGACTCAGGGCTCATCTATAAGACAATTATTAATCTGTATTCAAATTTAAATAACAATAATGATTCACATTCTTGTGTTGACTCAGGGCTCATCTATAAGACAATTATCTAATCTGTATTCAAACAATAATATAATAATGATTCATTCTTGTGTTGACTCAGGGCTCATCTATAAGACAATTATTAATCTACCACTGTATTTAAATAATATAATAATGATTCATATTCTTGTGTTGACTCAGGGCTCATCTATAAGACAATTATTAATCTACCACTGTATTTAAATGATATAATAATGATTCATATTCTTGTGTTGACTCAGGGCTCATCTATAAGACAATTATGAATCTGTATTTAAACAATAACAATATGATTCATATCCTTGTGTTGACTCAGGGCTGTTACAATACAGAAGGGACGGACACAAGGAATACAGGTTAGTGAAGTTTATTGAACAACCAGATGATGCAGACGGAAGTGCAGGTGAGTAATGTAGAAGTTCGTGAGAGTCTGGTGAAGATATCCTGAATGACAGTCTTTATACTTGCAGGTGAAGCGTGCTGGAGACAGACTTGGAACGAGGAAGACTCTGGAGGAATACACAAGACGAGGGAACACGATGCAGACTTGGAGGAAACAAGGGAATACAGGTAAGTAGATCGTTGGAGTCCTTGAGGTAAGCAGAGAGGTAAGTTTCTACGTGCAAACGAGACCGGACAGTGTTTGAGTGAATGTGAGTGTCTTTTGTACTGTGGGTGATTGCCGTGCTAATTGTGTTGACCCAGGGCTCATCTAATGAGACAATTATTAATCTACCACTGTATTTAAATGATATAATAATGATTCATAATCTTGTGTTGACTCAGGGCTCATCTATAAGACAATTATTAATCTGTATTCAAACAATAACAATAATGATTCATATTCTTGTGTTGACTCAGGGCTCATCTATAAGACAATTATTAATCTACCACTGTATTTAAATAATATAATAATGATTCATATTCTTGTGTTGACTCAGGGCTCATCTATAAGACAATTATTAATCTGTATTCAAACAATAACAATAATGATTCATATTCTTGTGTTGACTCAGGGCTCATCTATAAGACAATTATGAATCTGTATTCAAACAAAATAATATAATAATGATTCATATTCTTGTGTTGACTCAGGGCTCATCTATAAGACAATTATTAATCTACCACTGTATTTAAATGATATAATAATGATTCATATTCTTGTGTTGACTCAGGGCTCATCTATAAGACAATTATTAATCTACCACTGTATTCAAACAATAACAATAATGATTCATATTCTTGTGTTGACTCAGGGCTCATCTATAAGACAATTATTAATCTACCACTGTATTTAAATATAACAATAATGATTCATATTCTTGTGTTGACTCAGGGCTCATCTATAAGACAATTATGAATCTGTATTCAAACAATAACAATAATGATTCATATTCTTGTGTTGACTCAGGGCTCATCTATAAGACAATTATTAATCTACCACTGTATTTAAATAATATAATAATGATTCACATTCTTGTGTTGACTCAGGTCTCATCTAATAAGACAATTATTAATCTACCACTGTATTTAAATGATATAATAATGATTCATATTCTTGTGTTGACTCAGGGCTCATCTATAAGACAATTATTAATCTGTATTCAAACAATAACAATAATGATTCATATTCTTGTGTTGACTCAGGGCTCATCTATAAGACAATTATCTAATCTGTATTCAAACAATAACAATAATGATTCATATTCTTGTGTTGACTCAGGTCTCATCTATAAGACAATTATTAATCTACCACTGTATTTAAATGATATAATAATGATTCATATTCTTGTGTTGACTCAGGGCTCATCTATAAGACAATTATGAATCTGTATTCAAACAATAACAATAATGATTCATATTCTTGTGTTGACTCATATATAAGACAATTATGAATCTGTATTCAAACAATAACAATAATGATTCATATTCTTGTGTTGACTCAGGGCTCATCTATAAGACAATTATTAATCTACCACTGTATTTAAATGATATAATAATGATTCATATTCTTGTGTTGACTCAGGGTTCATCTATAAGACAATTATGAATCTGTATTCAAACAATAACAATAATGATTCATATTCTTGTGTTGACTCAGGGCTCATCTATAAGACAATTATTAATCTACCACTGTATTTAAATGATATAATAATGATTCATATTCTTGTGTTGACTCAGCGCTCATCTATAAGACAATTATGAATCTGTATTCAAACAATAACAATAATGATTCATATTCTTGTGTTGACTCAGGGTTCATCTATAAGACAATTATGAATCTGTATTCAAACAATAACAATAATGATTCATATTCTTGTGTTGACTCAGGGCTCATCTATAAGACAATTATTAATCTACCACTGTATGTAAATGATATTAATGATTCATATTCTTGTGTTGACTCAGGGCTCATCTATAAGACAATTATGAATCTGTATTCAAACAATAACAATAATGATTCATATTCTTGTGTTGACTCAGGATATAATAATGATTAATATTCTCATCTATAAGACAATTATGAATCTGTATTCAAACAATAACAATAATGATTCATGGATCATTTTCGTAAGGGTTCACTGTCCGTTAAAATCACACTTCTGCTGATAAAACGCCTTTAAACGCGACTCTGAGGAAAGGTAGCATACTCGCGCAGCTCATTTACACATTTTAACAAAACACAGATGAATTAATCATCGATTCTTAACCTTTGAGACGCTTTTGAACAAACATATATATATATATATATATATATATATACAAATAATAATAGTAAAAACAAATAAATAAACCTAAATAAATTATAATTCTTAAAATTGTATTGATCCTAAATACTCTATAAGAAGTTTCCAACCTTTGCCAGATGTTTTAAGAATATCACTGATATTTTCTCTCCTCTTTAAAACTTCTCTCTCTGAATCAGACTTCTGGCAATGTTATAAAACATGATCCACTGTTTCCTGCTCTCACAATACTTCCACAACTTCCCATCATTATGTTTTCCAATCACGTAGAGAGAACTGTTTATTTTGAAAATGATGTGTGCAATATTCCATGAAAACATAAGAATTGCCCATTTTGATTTCAAGGCGACTTCTAACAGCTCAGAACATTGGGCCTGGGCCTGGACACGAGTATCACGTCAGAGGCTCATCGTTCTGCGTGTCTTAATATGATTGTGGCAGCTTCTTTGAAATATCTTCCTGAATAATGTTTAGAGAATTTCAAGGTTTAATCATACATACGATTTGCATGAAGCAGTTGCTATCAAGCTAATTTTGTAAAGAGAATTCAATTAAACTTTATAAAGCATCAACATCCTATATTCATGAACGCGCCAAACCAGACTGAACTCAAAGCACAAGCGATTAAAGATAATGGCTACGAGTGAAACTGTAATGGCCTGCTGCTTGTGACTAAGCCTTATTTGTTATTCTGCTCACTCTCCTCTTGACCTCAAATCACGTTATATTAATGATTTTTATAAAGTTATGAGGAAATATCAATATAATAAAATATATTTTGACAGATTCTGTTCTGAGAGGAGGGTTTCTGACAGGAAAATGTGTTTTCTGAGGTGAGTTTGACCTCAAATCAAGTCATATTAATGATTTTTATAAAGTTATGAGAAAATATAAATATAATAAAATATATTCTGACAGAATCTGTTCTGAGAGGAGGGTTTCTGACAGGAAAATGTGTTTTCTGAGGTGAGTTTGACCTCAAATCAAGTCATATTAATGATTTTTATAAAATTATGAGGAAATATCAATATAATAAAATATATTCTGACAGAATCTGTTCTGAGAGGAGGGTTTCTGACAGGAAAATGTGTTTTCTGAGGTGAGTTTGACCTCAAATCACATTATATTAATGATTTTTATAAAGTTATGAGAAAATATCAATATAATAAAATATATTCTGACAGAATCTGTTCTGAGAGGAGGGTTTCTGACAGGAAAATGTGTTTTCTGAGGCAAGTTTGACCTCAAATCAAGTCATATTAATGATTTTTATAAAGTTACAGGGAAATATCAATATAATAAAATATATTCTGACAGAATCTGTTCTGAGAGGAGGGTTTCTGACAGGAAAATGTGTTTTCTGAGGCGAGTTTGACCTCAAATCAAGTCATATTAATGATTTTTATAAAGTTAGAGGGAAATATCAATATAATAAAATATATTCTGACAGAATCTGTTCTGAGAGGAGGGTTTCTGACAGGAAAATGTGTTTTCTGAGGCGGGTTTGACCTCAAATTACGTTATATTAATGATTTTTATAAAGTTATGAAAAATATCAATATAATAAAATATATTCTGACAGAATCTGTTCTGAGAGGAGGGTTTCTGACAGGAAAATGTGTTTTCTGAGGCGAGTTTGACCTCAAATCAAGTTATATTAATGATTTTTATAAAATTATGAGGAAATATCAATATAATAAAATATATTCTGACAGAATCTGTTCTGAGAGGAGGGTTTCTGACAGGAAAATGTGTTTTCTGAGGCGAGTTTGACCTCAAATCAAGTTATATTAATGATTTTTATAAAGTTATGAAGAAATATCAATATAATAAAATATATTCTGACAGAATCTGTTCTGAGAGGAGGGTTTCTGACAGGAAAATGTGTTTTCTGAGGCGAGTTTGACCTCAAATCAAGTTATATTAATGATTTTTATAAAGTTATGAGGAAATATCAATATAATAAAATATATTCTGACAGAATCTGTTCAGAGAGGAGGGTTTCTGACATGAAAATGTGTTTTCTGAGGCGAGTTTGACAATCAAGTTATATTAATGATTTTTATAAAGTTATGAGGAAATATCAATATAATAAAATATATTCTGACAGAATCTGTTCTGAGAGGAGGGTTTCTGATAGGAAAATGTGTTTTCTGAGGCGAGTTTGACCTCAAATCAAGTTATATTAATGATTTTTATAAAGTTATGAGGAAATACCAATATAATAAAATATATTCTGACAGAATCTGTCCTGAAAATAGTGATGTGTTGTTCATGAACGATTCGTTCATTTTGAACAAATCTTTAATATGACTCGAGAACAACGAGTTGTCTCAGAGAGCGATTGATTAGTTCATCACTGTTCGAGTCTTCAGGTTCGAGTCATTCGTTCCTCAAGTCCCGACCCTGAAGACTCAAGAGATGAACTAATCTTTTCTGTTTCCAGTGACTGTATGTGTTGCATATGAGGCTGTCACGGCCCAGATCAGATATCATGGAATGGCTCGAACCCGAAGACACGAGAGATGAACTCATCTTTCCAGGAAGGAACAGACGTGATTAAATGTGAAGTGACAAAAGAAAGAACGATTTTAAGGTGCGAATAATTAACAGAAAGAAAAGTCTCTTTCCTAGATCAGTAGTTCAGCACACTGTCAAGAGGGTCAGTCAGAGCGATAGTTATTTTATTTTATTGAACTTACAAAATGTGAAAATGTGTCAAGAAACTTGCTGTTGAATTTGTTTTTTAAACATAACTTCTCTCCTCACTCCTTTTTTATTTGGAATAATACGTATATCACACACCAAAACAAAATATTTTTAAGACATTGGTTTGAGTGTAATATATTATTAGTTGTTCACGTGTTGAATTCTGATGGTCAGCTTTTGAGTATTACTGAACTATGAATTAAATTTAAGTGGCATATTTCTGTTTAAGAATATTGTATTGTTATGAATTGTATTTCTGCCAAAATTATATAAATATTCATCAGTCAGAGAGACAGTTAATGGACCTAAATGACCTGATTATACAAAAACACTCAAAACTAACACAACAAATTAATAAAAGAAAGCAAATGATACAGATCCTTGATATATTAGGAAGTTTAGCTATTTAATGATTTGTAGAAATCGAGATAGAAATAGAAACTGAGCGCTTCAAATCACTGAATCATTTGTTGTGAATCAGTCGGTTCAATTGACTTGGAGAGTCTAAAGCTCCGGTTCTCTCGTCACTCGCCAGAGGCTGAACTCATGTTTGAACTGATTCATGATAAAGAGCGAAATGAGACGCTCCTTCTATTACTCACGAGTTTATTATATTGTTGTTTAATCTTATGATTGTGTAGTTTGAAGGGATGTTTGTCTTCACATGTAGGAGATCAGAGAATGTCTCCATTTCAAGGTTTTTATCATCACGGGATGATGATGTGAAGCAGTGATTTTCCATTGTTTTTCCCTTGGTATAATAACACTTGTTGTAATTGTACTGGCCAGACGTAGTGTAACAACTGGATGAAGTCTGAGCATTGAAACGTACGCAGCTAAGATTATTCAATAAACTCTGCTCTTTTATTATCATCACTTCGTCTCCTTCTCTTCTCTGGCTTTCTCAGTCAAACTCTCAGGCTGATAGAAGGCTGTTAATAGAGAGTCTTGAGACAAGACTTTCTGTTGACAGGTTTGCTGGGTTGCACACACCAGACAAACTGATATCTTTTGACAAGATCCAGCATCCAGGGCCAAACTGTTATCTTAATCAAAGGATCAAAGCGGAGCTTTAATATTAATAATATAATAATAATATATTATTATTATTATTTTAAAGGGATAGTTCACCCAAAAGTGAAAATTCTGTCATCAGGTTATTTAAGTCTCAATGATATGAGAAACTGGTGATTTAAGAGGTTCTTGTCAGTCAGTGTTACTAGCAAGTTTTACTGGATATTTACAGATTGTAACATCAGTCTTTGAAAGAAGAAAAAGGAAGATGTGTTTGTTGGTGACTTGTGAAATGAAGGGGTTCTTTGGTTTTGGAATCTTTAGGTCAATGTGACAGTGAAGATTTTGCAATTGACTGAAGATGGTGAGAGCTTTACAAGATCACGTAATAGGATGAAAAGAAGATCATATGATGCCCCAGACAAAACCAGAAGCATCTCTTTATGTGTATGGGGAGGCAAAATGTTGCAGATTGGAAAGTGGTATGCCATCACAAACATGGGGAAACATGCTTATCAACAACAGCACACTCAACATTAACAATGTCAGGAGATATTGATTGTGAGGTACCTGGAGTTGTTGACAACTATAAGGTATTTGGAGGTCAAATCGTCACTGCAGAGATAAATGTGGACTACTTGTGTCCGAAGCAGCATGTAGTGCCAAATGTCAACCTTGCAACAGTAATTACAAGATGCCAGCGGTGTGGGGAATATCACAGGACTGCTTTAGTTGGAGGAGTTTTGTGAGCGTAAGTGACTGTGGAAGATACTAAAGGCAAAATGACAGATTTTTTCATTGATGACTGTGTTGTGACAACTATTGAAATAAGGTTGTGAAAGTTTCTTTGAAACTGATGTTTTGGTCAAAAAGCTGCTTGTGGAAGAGAAAAAAAGAAATGAAGTGCAGAGGTAACCGTGTGAGCGGTTTTGCCGCCATTTTCTAATTGTACCAAGGAGATGTGTCACACAACAGGTGGGTCATTCTTTATTTGTGGTGGCAAGTGGTGTCCCTCTATTTACAACAGCTGAAATAAACTTTAAATACCAATAAATTATAAAATATTTTCATGATTGTATTCTATAGGATAAACACAATTTGTGCACTATTAATAGATACATTTTTGTTTTAAAATACACATTTAATTGAGTTTGAGAGATTGCATTTGTAACAAAATATGAGAGGTACAACAAACTCAGAGAGGTATCATGGAATGTAATTGCAACACTATAAAAATTTTAACACAAATAAAGTGGTTATATTGTGAATATAGATTTTATTTAACATGTACAATTGTATTAAATTGTTTAAAAAAATACATATTTTGTAATATCTAAGAAAAAGTAGTGTCCCCCAAATTTATGTCTGTGGTCCACAGTACTCATCCTACTGGATTTGTCTGCAGCTTTTGACACAGTTAACCACCAGATCCTCCTGTCAACTCTTGTGAAGATGGGCATCTCAGGAACATCTCTCCAGTGGATCAAGTCTTATCTCTCAGGTAGGTCATTCAGGGTGTCATGGAGAGGTGAGGTGTCTAAGTCACATCATCTAGCTACTGGAGTTCCCCAGGGCTCAGTGCTTGGACCACTTCTCTTCTCCATCTACATGTCATCACTGGGATCTGTCATCCAGAAACATGGCTTTTCCTATCACTGCTATGCTGATGACACTCAACTCTACTTCTCATTTCAACCAGATGATCCCACAGTTGGTGTTCGTATCGCTGCCTGCCTGACAGATATTTCTGCCTGGATGAAGGAACAACACCTTCAACTCAATCTGGCAAAGACAGAGCTGCTTGTGGTCTCAGCCAACCCAGCACTTCACCATACTCTCTCCATTCAGCTCGGTTCATCATCCATAACTCCGTCCAGGACAGCCAGGAACCTTGGAGTTGTGATTGATGATCAGCTAAAATGCACTGACCACATCACTGCAACAACCCGGTCCTGCCGATTTGCCTTATACAACATTAGACCCTTCCTATCAGAGCAGGCCACACAACTCCTGGTACAAGCTCTTGTTCTCTCCAGACTGGACTACTGTAATGCTCTTCTAGCGGGCCTTCCGGCATGCATTATCAAACCCTTGCAACTGATCCAGAATGCAGCGGCGAGAGTGGTCTTTAATGAGCCGAAGAGAGCGCACGTCACGCCTCTCTTCATCAGTCTTCACTGGCTGCCAATAGCTGCTCTAATCAAATTCAAGGCACTGGTGCTCGCCAACAAGGCAACCACTGGCTCTGCACCAACATACCTAAACTCGCTTATTCAGACTTACACACCCTTCAGAAGCTTATGCTTCTGCAGTGTGAGCGGCGCCTTGTGGCACCATCCCAAAGAGGCATGAAATCCCTCACAAGGACCTTTTCCTGGACCGTTCCCACCAGGTGGAATGACCTGCCTCAATTCGAGCAGCCGAGTCGGTAGCCATTTTCAAAAGATATCTTAAAACGCATCTTTTCCAGCAGCACCTGACCAATAAAGAATAGCACTTATCACTCTATTCGTTTTCTGTTTGTCTATTTATAATTAAAAAAAAAATTGTTCTGTCCTATATGCTCTGTGCTAGATTAACTGAGACTTGTTACAGCACTTGCATATTGTTGCCCTTGACTGTTTTTAGTTGCTTCTATTGCTCTCATTTGTAAGTCGCTTTGGATAAAAGCCTCTGCTAAATGACTAAATGTACTGTATATATATATATATATATATATATATATATATATATATATATATATATATATATATATATATATATATATATATAAATGAAGTTGTTCATTGTGTTATCAAATTTGAGTAATGTGTTAAATATGCCATACTACACCTTCAACAACATGTATTATTGAGTGTATATAACATGTATATAGGTTTACCATTTTGAAATGCAGCTTGATCCTGCGTTTCACACCCAAAAATTTAATTTTCCCTTTCATGGAATGTTGAGCAGGTACTACAGCTTTGTAAAAAAAACAAAAACAAAAAAAATACCTTATAGTGGAGGCCAATTTGTGCTTGCAGATTGTACCTTGTAGTACTGCATCACAATGAGAACGCTAATGCCGAGTTCACTGCACGATTTTCAAACTCGTCGGATCACTGCTCTTTTCACACTGCATGACTATCTGTGGCAGCATTCAGTCACTGCTGTGCCAACAACTCTCTCCCGTGCACAAACTACGTTTCACAACGAAACACGTGAGATGTGACAACTAACCGTGGTGGTTAAGTGTTTTTCAGTCACAAGATGGAGCCAGACAGTCAACGACAGCGGAGTGACACGTTAAGCATATAAGTAGTACCGGTCAAAATAACTCGTAGTACCCGGATGAGCAGTGGTGGTTGTTATCTGGGAATAACATACCGCTGGAATGTGCGATTGACCAATCAGAATCGAGTATTCCACAGAGCCATGTAATAATAATTTATAAATTAATTATAACTGAATTAACAAAACATTCATAAAATGTTAGCATATTACTTATTAATCATTTATGAATGTATAGTCTAGTCATGTTTTGTTAATGATTAGATATCATCATTGACAACTTTTAAGTGACAACTGAATGTTATTATAAAGGGTTACCATTTTTTCATGAAGCAATGCTATTGGTCACCCTTTATGTCTGTCAGTGGATTTTACAGATTTTTAACAACCAATGAAAAGCATTAAAAAGAGTTTGTGTTAAGTCTCATTACTCCATTGACTGTCAAGCAAATCCTCACAGCTCATAGCTCCATCCCTCCTCCTCCAGCAGCCGGACACATGCAGCGCAGAGCTGAACGTGATCAGTGATCTTGTAAAAGTAAATAAAGAACTGTTTTTTAAAATAAGTACAGTGTTTTCTTTACTCACGAAATACCATTTCTATAAAGGTTATATATTTATAGGTCTGAGTAGTCTGGAAAGCAGTCTGCGATCAACTGGTCAACCGCGATCGACTGGTTGGGCACCCTTGGCATAGATGTTGTATACATGGAACTCCAGTCCATAGAGTGTCCGACCTTTTCTCTTGAAAAATTAGCAGAAGTTCATTGGCATATTTGGAATGTTCCTGCTCAAGACTTGGACATACTAAGATTACCATGGCCCCACTGAAAGAAAGGTGTAAGTACATGTCATCCGGCAGTATTCCCTTCAACACAATCATCCCTGTGTATAGAAGGAACTGATGAAACGCTGTTGCTTTCCACCTGTCCAGCTCCTTAAGACCTCTAGGCTTTCATGCAAAAGTAGATCCGAAGAGAGAGCAGTCTTGTGCTAATCTCTGTGATTTGGCTGGCCGAAACCCTCACAACTGCACAAAAGTGTGTAGGAACCGTCTGACTTCAAGGTATACTGTACGAACAGTCCTACACAGAGTTGCCTTTCTCACATGCTCTGCATCGCCTACGTTATACAAAAAAAAACCCTGTCGCAAAAAAAACTTAGGGCAATGCACAAAATGTGCTCTGTGCTAAGCGCTGATCTGCGATTTGTCATGTTTGATATGTAAGGTTTCAAAAGATTGAATAAGAACACATTTTACCCGGAGGGTCTAGCTAGGGAAACTTACCTGCCTACAATCACTGTTTCCGTTAGATTTGAGTCACATTAAGCATGAATGCCCTTAGCTGAGTCCCCAGGAACATCAGGAACACCGGGTTATAAGTGACAATCTGTAACATGAGCATGCAGTAACCCGAATGGGGACCAGCAATTTTAGCCACTCTTTTCATTACATACTCATTTTGATTACCATTGCTAAATCCCCAGGAACACCGGGCTATTAAAGTAACAAGCCTATAACTGCTGTCTTATCAATTCTAGCTTCACTATACACTCAAACTGTGAGGTTTCTCTGTTTTCCTCATGGACCTGTAGCACAATGCCCTGACAGTGACTTTGCCTGTGCCCTGATCTTTATTAGAAACTGAAAGCAAGTTAATACAATTCATATTACAATTGTCACAAAAAAAGCGAACAGTCTGTGTTTAAAATTAAGAAAAACAAGTTTCTATACTAACGTTACACTAAAAACGAACACGTCGCTAACTAGCTTAGCCGCTATCTGTCAGCACACCACATTAGATTAAACTACTTACCCTTGTAGTTGTGCAGATAACTCAATATGTAGAGTTTAAAGCCCTTGTCCCTCTTGCTTGTCAGGGCAGTGGACCAGGCATCAACGATGCAATGAACATTGTTGACGCTTATTTTCGGAAGATCCTGGAGACATCTAGTAAAAGCAGACATTTTGGGCAATTCGCACATCAACCAGAAACGGATATGCCGACTCCTGGTGACAGCAGAAGTTCGTCACTACGCTTGTCCACAGAGCCTATTCCGGATCGAAAAATATGTGCTATTTTTCTAAAATACAAGCAAGTTTTTTTCGCGTGTTGCAATCTTAGTTTACCAAATTTTAATCCAATGTGAGTCAGACGAGCAACAAAAGCATGGCGTATTTCATGAACTTGCAACCGCAACCGAAAGAGGAGCTATAGGAGCACAAACGCACATGCATGACGTCAGACGGGATTATAGTAAACTGTTTGAGTGCACTGACAAAACCAAATGAAAGCATTTGAGTGCTGTAAAATTACATTTACACTTTTGTTCTAATTACACTGAAAATGAAAGGCAAATTAACGTTTTTATTTTTTGAGTAATTACAACCCATTTTCTTTATCAAATGTCTTTAACATAAGACGTTTGGTATTTTCAGGACCCACTAATATTCCCCCATTGCATATTATATTCAGCATTATATGTAGTACTGCTACATTAAAATGTATAAAAATATCCTGGAATCCTCGAATCAGTAGATTTATTTTCATGAAATCTTCATAATCTTTCAACAGTTATTGACTTTATTTGGGTCACTTTTCCCATTTTAAAGCCATAAACTCATAAATGATGACAAACATGATAAAGTAGACATAAGCCATAAGAAACTGCTCGATCTCTCTACTCTTAGTAGTAATATGCATTGCTAAGGACTTGGAATATGCATTTATTATAATAATAATATGAGTTTGGACAACTTAGATTTTTTGCATTTCTCTGCAAAATATTGTCCTATCCTAACAAACCTCATATATCAATGGAAAGCTTATTTATTCAGCTTTGATTATGTGTAAATTTCAATTTAAAAAAATGTACCCTTATGACTGGTTTTATGGTTCAGGGTCACAGTTGATGACTCTGGGACAGTGGATGAACTGTCTGGATGATGGGACAATGAGCACAAATACTGTGTCTGTAGATGGGAAAATAAGTAATTCAATCAGACAAAAAAATAAGTGACTGCATTGAGCTATTGCTTTCGTTTTTATTTTTTAACTCTCAATGTGAACTGTTTTAGTAACTTACCATTGTGCTTTTAAATGTATCACCACAATACATCCAACTCTGAATTGCGTCATCTTTTTATTAGATTTTTTTCTAGGTACATTTCTATCCAACTTTGTGATTTTAGACAACAGTGTGTGAGCGGGACTTTTATTTTGGTATCCAAGTGTGACGTCACAAGGTCGCGCCGCGCTCCTGCAGCTGTTGTGATTCGGCTGAAGAAAGGTTTGTGTTTTAAGCATTTGAAGTGTTTAAAGCGAAGCAGATGATGTATTATTAAGTGTAACATTGCTTTGACTTGTCTAACACATATCAATGTTGTGTGAGTAAAGTAACATAATAAACTCATGAGTAACAGAAGGAGCGTCTCATTTCGCTCTTTATCGTGAATCAGTTCAAACATGGATTCAGTCTCTGGAGAGTGACGAGAGAACCGGAGCTTTAGACTCTCCGAGTCCGAGTCAATTGAATCAGTTGATTCAAAACAATTTCAAAGTGCTCTATTTCTCTCTTTCTACAAATCATTAAATAGCTAAACTGCCTAATATATCAAGGGTATGTGCATTCTTTTATTAATTTGTTGTGTTAGTTTTGAGTGTCTAATCAGGTAATTTAGGTCCAGTGTCTGAACTACTGAACTGATTGAGACGCGCTTGGAGATTTAGTTTGATTATTTTTCTTTCTCTTAATTATTCTCTTCTTAAACAGGAAAAACACACAGAAAAACTCCTGGTGAAGCGACTGAGATCCACATGACTCACTATTATAAAGATGGCATTTATTAAAGAAGAGAGTGAAGACATGAAGATGGTGTTTATTAAAGAGGAGAGTGAAGACATGAAGATTGAAGAACCATTCAGAGTGAAATCAGAAGAAACTGAGGAGCAGACAGGTTGGTTTTAGTCTCAAAGATCCTTATTAAAATGTCCAATGGTGGAAATGATAAAAAAAAGAAAAATGCTGGTGCTGGCTGGCAACATTTTTTGAAAATATCACAGGTAGGAAAATAGTTAAAATGAACATGATTGTTTAAAAAAATTAGCATATCATAATGAAAAATGTCAGACGAGTGAATGAACACCGGTAAACTGAAGCGCTTTGGATGAACTTAACCAAGCATCCTATATGAGATTATATACAACAAAAACACATCTTGCATCTCCAGAAAAGGATGTGAATGCCCCTTTAACTGTGTGTCCAATGTGGTCGGAGCTTTTATAAGTGCCAAGTTCCTATACGAACTGAATAGATTATCAGTGCAACATGACTGAAGTGAAGCCCGGTTTATTTAATTGTGCACAAGTGGCGCGCAAATCACTGTACTCTCTGCGCGCATACACCAGTGTGCTCCAAAAGTGTGATAAGATTTCTTAAGACATAAGACGTCTTTCCGCGGTTGAAACACTGATTGAGCGATTTTGACAGATTTTGGCAAGTTGTACTCTATCTTTTAACACACTTTCAGATGCTCATTCATGTATATTTCGGCTGTAACTGGTATTAAGGCCGAAGAGAAGATCACAGAATGTTATGATCACAAAACGGTATTTATGTTTTTGAATTTCGTAATAAAATGGACGTAATTTGAATTCTGAGATTTTATTTTATATCAATAGTAACAAAGCACAAAGATTATTGTGAATTATTATTATTATTATTATTATTATTATTATTATTATTATTATTTTGGATGGGAGGTGCGTTACAATGTTCCGTTCATTCATCAGCTGAAAACAGCATGACTAATTGATTCTTGGGATATAAGAATTGATATTGGTTCATAAAAAATGAGAATCAATTAAAATTGAGAAATATATATATAAATATATATATATTTTTTTTTACCCAGCCCTAGTTATTACTCCTTTATTCCCCAAACTTTACACACTGTTCTCTTATACACTATAAAAAAGCCATATTTTGACAGTAAAATACTGCTTTTATATACCGTAAAACAATGCATTCTGGGTAATATTTGTCATTTTTGAGAAAGTAGACTACTGTAACTTACTGCGAATTAACAGTGCTCAACACTCAAAGGCTGTTCCAAATCACACCCTATACCCTCATTCACTATTCCCTACATTAGTTTACTAATATAGTCCACTTGACAGAGTGAATGAACACTGATGAACACCTGCTGTTAACAAGCAGAATCACAGTAAAGAGAAACAAGAACTACAACTGACTTCCAGCCACAGCTTAGATGAAACCGACTGAAGATAAAAGACATTATAGAGAAAATAAATCTCTCAATTTACAACTCCACAAAACAGCATTTCTAGCATAAATTCAATCTGTTCTTTATATAATATGATCATGTCTCATACGAAAACATGGACTAAACCGCTCAATTCATATGGATTAGTTTTACAATATCTTTATGAACTTTTGACGCATCAAAGTTTCAGCTGGGTAGCTGTCAATGGAGGAACAGAAATCTCTCAGATTTCACTAAAAATGTCTTAATTTGTGTTCCGAAGACGAATGAAAGTTAGATTAGAACCACATGAGGACAAGTAAATGATGACAGAATGTTCACTTTTTGGTGAACCATCCCTTTTAAGGGAATTCCCTTTGCACAAATCAAAATGAACACAACTGGACATTTATATATACAACTACACATTCATACTGGATTTACAAATACATGCACACACAAATAAACAACTGGAGAACTCCTACAAACATACAAAAACAAAAAAACATTCTTTCAAACCCAAACTAGACATGCGTACATTCAAACATCATTACTGCAAGTTCACTGTACTCTACTGAAAAGACTTTGTACTTTTGGTGACATCTTGTACTGATCAAGCTGCAATTTTTTTATTTTAATAAAACGTTTAACTGGCAGCTTGACATTTGAGACATTCCCTAAAGCAAGTGAAGAGTTGGCAATATTGAGAAGGCTTCTCCGATTACGTAACACGTCTTATAGTAGCTTAGTGGGTATAAGATCTAGTTGTGTGTTGGTTTTGATGCTTTACATGTATACATCTTTTGATGTCTGTTGCTATTAATGTGGGGTTAACTTTTATTATCTTTTTTAGACCTGATGGCACTGAAAGAGGAGACTGAAGTACTGAATGAAATGGAAGAGAAAGATCAATATAAGAATCATCATGATTTCATAACTAGAGAAAAATTGTTCAGTTGCTTACAGACTGAAAAAACTTCCTCACAAAAAAAAGCTCAAAAGTCAGGGACAAGAAATCACTTCATCTGCCAACAGTGTGGGAAGAGTTTCAAAAGACAAGGAAATCTTAAAGCCCACTTGAGAATTCACTCTGGAGAGCAACCCTACACATGCCCTCAGTGCGGAAAGGGTTTCATTAAAATGGGACACTTTGAAGACCACATAAGGATTCACACTGGAGAGAAGCCTTACACCTGCCAACAATGTGGGAAAAGTTTCAATCAAAAAGGAAACCTTCATAAGCACATGAGAACTCACACTAGAGAAAAGCCTTGTACATACCCTCAGTGTGGAAAGACTATCATTCGAGACAGGAACCTAAAAGTTCACAAGCGAGTTTACACTGGAGCAAAGCCTTTCACCTGCCAACAGTGTGGAAACCGATTCACTCTAAAAGGAAGCCTTAACAGGCACATGAGAATTCACACTGGAGGGAAGGCTTTCAACTGCCAACAATGTGGAAAGAGTTTCAATCAAAAAGGACAGCTTGGACTCCATTTGAGAATTCATTCTGGAGAGAAACCCTACTTGTGTGTTCAGTGTGGAAAGAGTTTCAATCAAATAGGACACTTTGAAGACCACTTAAGAATTCACACTGGAGAGAAGCCATTCACCTGCCAACAGTGTGGAAAAGGATTCACTCAAAAAGGAACCCTTCACAGGCACATGAGAATACACACTGGAGAGAAGCGATTCAAGTGACTTTAAAATATTAAGGAACATTTAAGAGCCACATGAGGATTCATGTATGAGAGAATGTTTTATGTCTTCAGTGTGGAATGAGTTTCTCTGACAGGAATTATCTCCGGAATCATGTAATAACCAGAGAGATGCTTTTCATGAGCCATCAATGTGGGAAGATACAGAAATAAATATAATGGATGGATATAATAAATTGAGGTTCACGTAAGCATCAGTTATTTTTCTTTCTTTGCTTTCTTTGATTAAAAGAGGTTTATTTAAAATACCTGAGCAGTGCACTTGGTGAACAAACATCCCTAATGCCGTCAGGAGCTGTGGGTATTAACTTTAGCATTAGTATTACATTTTATTGTCAATGACAAGGTGAACCGGTCATAAACCGGTTGAAAACTGTGTAGCCACTGTCTGTTTTCAGCTTTTTTAACAAATGTGAAATGGCTAAAATAGAAGTCACATTAATTGTAAGTAGTGTTTAATTTACTCTCACTGCATATTGATACACTGTTTACCAATGAAGCCCAAGTGCCGCCTGCAAGCCTACTATGTGAAATGTGGGCTGTTATAAAAACAGATGAAATGGTGATGTGAAAGGATTTTCTTACCACTTTTGATAATTATGCTAAATAGTAGAGTATAAAAGTAAAATGTCTAGTTTCCGATGGGCCGCCTTCCATCATCATCGTTGCGCCAGTTACGTTTTTTTTTTCTTTTTGTAAAGTGAACATGGAAAGGCGGGTCCATCGGAAGTGAGGTATTTTACTTTATAACATGTTAAATATGGATATTTTTCTTACACAAATCCATTGATTCGCTTCAGAAAGCCTTTATTAACCCCCGAAGCCATGTGGATTACTTTTATTATGAATGGATGTGATTTTTTTGGGCTTAATATTTAGGGCTGCCATTATAAAACTTGGATTACTTGGAAACTTGGATTTTGTTTTCCTTATCCATTTGTTTATCTCTTGTATCCATTGTTTTAAAGCTCCTAGGGGGTTAATGTGTACAGTAGCGTGTCTATGGCAACAATTTAATTTTATAACGCTAAAACCTGGGTCGCAGTCGTGAAACACTTAACCTAAGTTTCCCTTACCTAAGAGAACCGTTTAAGGGGTTATATGAAACACCCTTAAATCAGTCCCCCTTAAGTCCCATACTTAAGGGAAAAACTTAAGGTGGTTTATGCAACAGGGCACAGGAGCTGTTCAGACCAATGAAATTGTCAGGGTGGGCTTGATACAATGATGGACAGATGATGGACAGATGATCAACAGTAATGTAAGCATTCACGTCACCAAAGAGCGTTTGGGTTGAATTTGTTCTAATCCTAAACAGACAACTTGTTTACCTTTACTATTTCTCTCAAAAAATGATGATCGTGTTGGTAAGTAGTCCGTGTATCCTTAAATTCTTTTTACAACACCAGCAAAGATCTTTTACATTCATCTTCCACTTCTTCCAGCGTGCGAGTTCTGTTGACAACTATGTATCGCTCCGTTGCTCTGATTGCTTGTAGGTCTTATCCAGTCGAGGTCTTTCCTGGTTCGGTTTAAACACACCCCATAATCACAGCCCAATGGAGCAGTATCAGACTCATATTCTGACTAGAATTAACCGTATCTTTGTTATTTTAAAGTGAAGAAATAGAGACCTACCCCGAGACTCAATAGCGATGTCTGATTTTCATGAATAAATCATTGTCATGAGTCGATTCTTTCAATGAACATGTTTAAATGCCTAATGTTTCCTATTAGAGTTATGTAATGTCTTTCAAACTTGCCTGTATTAAAACACTAGAAGTCAATTAAGTATCCCAGTATAGATAGATAAGCAAACCTGTGTGTTTGTACTTCTTTAATCATATTTTGGGCATTTGTTCTCAGAAGTGAGCTAAAGTGACCTCCTCACTTGTAAAAATGGTAGAACAATAAAGTAAATGAAGATTTACAGTTTTAGTCTTTCTTGTGTATAAAAACAATATGGAACATCCTCTTTTAGAAAGCCAAATAACTGTGTGCGTGTGTGTGTGTGGCAAAAAAAGTATAAATAACTAACAAGTTACTCAAAGTAAAAATTATTTAATGATAATTTCCCCACCCTCCCATTAATTTATATATATATATATATATATATATATATATATATATATATATATATAAAAAAAACACATTTAACGCACTCCACCCCAGACCTATTGCCCCTGAATGAGTCAAGTCATCTTTATTTATATAGCGCTTTTTACAATGACGATTGTTTCAAAGCAGCTTCACAGTGTTAACAGAAAAATAATGGAACAGAATTTGATTTGGCTGTACAGCCGCTCTGGTGAGAACAGTGATGTCATCCAGCTCAGTTCAATTATCATATAGTGTCAATGCGGGCAGATCGGTAATACAATTGAATATTTAGTGTCCCCAACTGAGCAAGCCAAAAGGCAACAGGCAACTGTGGCAAGGAACCAAAACTCCTTCAGGGCCAGAATGGAGAAAAAAACCTTGGGAGAAACCAGGCTCAGTCGGGGTGCCAGTTCTCCTCTGGCCGACGAACAAATAGTTTATGATTATGATTCTAGCAACATTACAAGTCAGAAGTGTAACGAATATCGAGCCCCAGGGAAAAAGGTGCGGGATTTATGCATGCGTTTAATCGTGTTACGATCAAACATGCACAGATCTGCACAGAGGGGAATTTTGATATTAACAATTGATTAAAACGGATTAAAACAATTATTAATATCTAGGGCTTAATTCAACTTTTAGAAATTTCTTTGATTCTAGAATTGAGTTCAAAGGCCGGATACTTGTCCACCAAATATCTACCTTTTAATAACTCTTAAACAACGTTTCTCTGGCCAGGAGAAATATCTTTCTTTTAATTTGTAACAGGGTCGGTTCACCGTAAAAGTGACCTATGTATGAGCAAACCAAGCGCAATCACGTGTGAATATATATATTTTAATAAAATCAACAAACAATAAACAAACATACACAAATTAACTGAAGGCAGGAAGGAGAGAGAGAGAGAGAGAGAGAGAGAGAGAGAGAGAGAGAGAGAGAGAGAGAAAGACAGAGCAACGGTGATATTATCGACACAACCTATGAGCATAAACAAGGAGTCAGTCCAGCTTATTGGTATAAGCTCAAAACTTTATAACGACAGCTTATGGATACTTGCATATGTTTCCTTGGTGGTGAGCTCGTGTGTTTAGGGGAATTCCGCGATCCGGTCCGTGTTTCGATCTTGCCGGGTGGTTCCTTGGAGTCCGCGGGAAATTCAACTTTGGTTCCTTTGTGTGATGAGATCTGTTGAAGGATGGCGAAGAGAGAGAAGAAGCCGGAGAGAGAGACAAGAGACGAGGACAAGAGAGAGAGCAAGAGAGAGAGCAAGCCGTCTGTGGCCCAATTTTAAAGGGCCGCGACGGGGCACGTCTCTTTGGTCGGAACAGCCAATCAGAGCGAAGGAACTCAGAAGCGGGAAATCTTCCTTTGTCTTGGGTCTCGCCTCATTAACATGTTTTATGACTCTCACAGATGGGCAGACTTGGGGGTTTTGGTATGCAGACTTTGGGGTTTTGGCATGAAAGAAAGAGTCTGGTGCATCATAGCACCCCACAACCCGCCTAGCTGGCCTACAAATTGCGAGACAAAGATTTCGAGACCAAACATGGGGGTTTTAACCCAAGAGTTACAGGAATGGCGAGAATTGACGCCATCCTTCCTTAAGCATTCGCTGGCTATAAGTTTCTAACCTATCAAACACATCTAAAATGGTTATAACAAAAAGCATGCATATATACAGGGAACAGCACACCTAAAATGAAGAATAACTAAGTTAAAAGTCATATAATTTGTTCGGATGTCCCTTGGTATGTGTGAGGTGGGGGCTGGTTTGATAATGAGGTGCCTGTGGGCTGCAGAGGCCTGGCTTGTGTCCTTTTAGCATCATTAACCTGTCGGTCTGTAGACTTCACGGCGCCGGTCTTGTTTGAGTCATTATAACTAATCAAAGTATTGGTCCGTTGATCATTTATGATGAGCCGTCCATACGCTACAGAAGTCAAATTAGATCGGAACATTCAGGATATTTGTCCAGTTCCATCTGATTGAAAATCACGTTGGAGACGGGCTTGTTGAGGATATTGTGTCGATGGGCCGTCACAGAGGAGAGTCTTTGTCTCATATTTATATCATGATATAATTGATCAATATCCCATTTTGAGCGGGATAAGACCTTTTGCGACCTGCTGTTGTGACTAAATTTAGCTAGAGGTCGCAGTGGTGCCCACCACCACATTACACAAATAATAAGCACTGCTATTTCTGTTGCACAAAACAGAAGTGAAATGAAACAACACTACTTGTTTAAGCTGTGCAGCACGGACCATTTATCAGCTCGGACCAATAATAGGCAGCGGAGCGCAAACTCAGAACAGGTTTACATGCGGACTGGTCTCGATCACAGCGCTGGGATATCCAGTGAGAAGCTTTCAAATTCAGTGCATAATTATCTGTTATAACCCATAGATATAAACCAAGATCTAGTGGCGATGAAAGCTGGCTATGCCAACATGCTCAAGCGGCCAAAAAGTACCCGACGAGGTTCGATTAGTGCAGATGATGCCACAAATACTAAGCTGACTGATGCTCAACGATGGCCCAACTTTGGCCAAACATCGGCTTGGTGTGTCAAGGCCCTTAAATTAAGCTGAAGGGCCCTGACTCTCTGCTGAATGATTTGAGCTGTTTTTCCTCACTGCAGCTGATTTGAAGCATCTGAATGGATAAATGTGAGGAAAAGCTCATGACAGCACTGTTTGGACTTTCACAAAAGTGATTTCTGCCTCACCTTTCAAGTCATACTACCTGACTCCTGAGTTACTCCAGACATTTGTTCCTGCTGAAACCAGTCATGCTGCAAGATCTCCTCCATAGTCGCTCTCTTGGCTGGTTCATGAGCCAGACACCGTGTGATCAAATCCTGGAATTCTGTAAGGTTTCACGCGAGCGCTGGTTAGTCACATATGTTCTGTATGTCCACAAACTAACGTTGTCATATATCGGTTTTGAAATATGTAGCATATGTTATGTAAAGGATTGTGTTTTTGCTAGTAACTGTTCTCTCACCTGCGGATACTCTGGAGTCAAAACTCAGACGGCCATGTTCATTTCTTAAGGGCTGACATCTGCACACTGTTCTGTACATCATAAGGCCCAGAGACCAGACCGTTGTCGGCTCCGCCTCATATTCAAATTCCACAAAGTATTCAGGGGGGCAGGCAAATCCTATTCATTTAAAAGAGATATTCAAGTTAAGCAAATATCCATTTCCACAAATCACATATCATTAGGGCTATGGTAACAAAAAGCCAACTCACCTATAAATTGACCCATATAGACACTTTTGATGATTTCATCGCAGCCAAAGTCTATCCGTTTGACTTGGTTCGTCGTTGTCTAACTTGATGTCACGGTGGAAGACACCTCCGTCAAGACAGTGCTTGGCTCCAAGCACCGCTTGGTACATCAGGCTACGTACCTGAGATTCACTGAGCGTTTCTCTCAAGACGAATCTGAAAAAGTCTCTGCAGGGTTGTGAATACTCCAGGATGAGGATGTGCCGATGTTCCTCTTCAAACCAGTCCAGCATGTGCACGATGTAGGGGCTTAACGGAGGCTGATTCAGCAGCAGATTCAGAGCCACTTCTGCAAACAGTGGCTCAGAAACCCCAGGCTGGAGAAAAGAGGTCAACAAACCATTAGCTGACTTATAATTTAAGATGTATTATTTGAATTTAAATATATGCATTATGTGCAACTTACAACATCGATATAGCGGTCTGCATACCGTCCTGTTTCACGCTTGGTGATAAATTTGATTGTGACCTGAACAAGAAAAGGAAGAAGTTAGATGAAAGCACTGATCTATACGGTACAGTTGATGAACACAGCAAAAGTGATTCTACCTGCTGGCCATCAGATTTACGGATGCCTTTGTGCACAGTGCCAAAGTATCCTTGTCCAATATCCTCTTCCACTTCGTAAAGTTCGGAAAATGGAACTGAAAAATGCAAACATGTTAATATATGAGATTCATAAACTGGAAGTCTAAATAGGCAGGATAATCAGTTTCTTTACAATCATATTTCTTTAGACAGGGAATCAGGAAAATAATGGATTCATCAGCATGACACATGATATTGGGAATGCTGTTAGAAATTGCCTGCAGATATTAAAAGTCTAATACTAAGGCTAGATCCCAAGAGAGGACAGGAATAAAATGCAACTAGACCCACCTTCAGCTGGATTTGCGTCACAGTTTGTCGGCTTGACGCTGGACGGGCCCGGCTGTGGATCAGTTTGATCCTGTCGAGCCGTTGACCCGAGGTGGGATGGGCCCGGCTGTGGATCAGCAGAATCTGTGCCGGACTGTGGCTGTAGAGGGGCGTCTTCTTTAACTCGACTTTTTACAGCCAGCCACGAGTTTCTGATGAATGCAGAAAGGCGACTCATCTTGCTTTTTGATTGTTTATGAGTATGAGCTATATTCACCTGTGGAGCTGTTCTCCATAGCTGCTGCAGTAGAGACAGTGCTCTAGTGTTCACAGTGAAGCGGTAAAAACAGATTTCCAGCGTTTGGCTGCTTGTGAAAGTCTTCGCTGCTGCTCTGATTCTCGCTGAACTGACTGTTATACTGACACTGTGACGTCATGGGCCCTGTGACATCACGCGTGCGCAGTGGAGCCTCCATCAGATCGCTGCTTTCACAGATGCTCAAGTAACTTTGCAGCTGTATACATACAATATATCGCTTTGTTCATTTTACAGGTGTTGTGTGTCAATCCAGAGTAAGTGCATCATATCTGATCTCTGCAGTGATCGTGTGTGTGATATGCTTGACCTACCCGTCTATTGTATTTTGCGGTTATAACGTGCATTAGTTTGTTATGGCCATTGAAAGGAGATTATCATGTCTTTAGACCAATGCAGCGCTGTATATATTGTATTGTTTATGCTTAGTTGCTCATATTGGTGTTATTTATGTATATTTAATTTGTATACAAAGCGCCCGTTTTAAGGTATTCTGAAGTTGTAAACAACTCAATGTGCACGAGTTGAGTTGGCTACACAACTGTTACTACACAACTGACAGCTCTTTTCAATCGTAGTAACGTAGACAAGCAGCTACAACCTAATTTCCCTCAAAACAATCTTTCTACTGCAGTGGACAAAATATACCGATCTCTATGCGCAGATCCGAAGGGACTGTCTGCAAAGTGCAAAACCCGAAAGCGTTACTACAAAAACAGTTAATAACTTCACCGTGACACACTGCACCTTCACCAGATTCAGTTCATAACTTTCACCATGACACACTGCACCTTCACCAGATTCAGTTCATAACTTCACCGTGACATAATGCACCGTCACCAGATTCAGTTCATAACTTCACCGTGACATACTGCGCTGTCACCAGATTCAGTTCATAACTTCACCGTGACATACTGCGCTGTCACCAGATTCAGTTCATAACTTCACCGTGACATACTGCGCTGTCACCAGATTCAGTTCATAACTTCACCGTGACATACTGCGCTGTCACCAGATTCAGTTCATAACTTCACCGTGACATACTGCGCTGTCACCAGATTCAGTTCATAACTTCACTGTGACATACTGCACCTTCACTGTGACACACTGCCCTGTCACCAGATTCAGTTCATAACTTCACCGTGACATACTGCACCTTCACCGTGACACACTGCACCTTCACCAGATTCAGTTCATAACTTCACCGTGACATACTGCACCTTCACCGTGACACACTGCACCTTCACCAGATTCAGTTCATAACTTCACTGTGACACACTGCACTGTCACCAGATTCAGTTCATAACTTCACCGTGACACACTGCACTGTCACCAGATTCAGTTCATAACTTCACCATGACACACTGCACCTTCACCGTGACACACTGCCCTGTCACCAGATTCAGTTCATAACTTCACTGTGACACACTGCCCTGTCACCAGATTCAGTTCATAACTTCACCGTGACATACTGCGCTGTCAGCAGATTCAGTTCATAACTTCACTGTGACACACTGCACTGTCACCAGATTCAGTTCATAACTTCACCGTGACACACTGCACTGTCACCAGATTCAGTTCATAACTTCACCGTGACACACTGCACCTTCACCGTGACACACTGCCCTGTCACCAGATTCAGTTCATAACTTCACTGTGACACAGTGCCGTCACCAGATTCAGTTCATAACTTCACCGTGACACACTGCACTGTCACCAGATTCAGTTCATAACTTCACCGTGACACACTGCCCTGTCACCAGATTCAGTTCATAACTTCACTGTGACACACTGCACCTTCACCAGATTCAGTTCATAACTTCACCGTGACACACTGCACCTTCACCGTGACACACTGCCCTGTCACCAGATTCAGTTCATAACTTCACTGTGACACACTGCACCTTCACCAGATTCAGTTCATAACTTCACCATGACACACTGCCCAGTCACCAGATTCAGTTCATAACTTCACCGTGACACACTGCACCTTCACCAGATTCAGTTCATAACTTCACCGTGACACACTGCACCTTCACCAGATTCAGTTCATAACTTCACCGTGACACCCTGCACCGTCACCAGATTCAGTTCATAACTTCACCGTGACATACTGCACCTTTACCAGATTCAGTTCATAACTTCACCGTGACACACTGCACCTTCACCAGATTCAGTTCATAACTTCACTGTGACACACTGCCCAGTCACCAGATTCAGTTCATAACTTCACCGTGACACACTACACCTTCACCAGATTCAGTTCATAACTTCACCGTGACACACTGCCCAGTCACCAGATTCAGTTCATAACTTCACCGTGACACACTGCCCTGTCACCAGATTCAGTTCATAACTTCACCGTGACATACTGCGCTGTCACCAGATTCAGTTCATAACTTCACTGTGACATAATGCACCTTCACTGTGACACACTGCCCTGTCACCAGATTCAGTTCATAACTTCACCGTGACATACTGCACCTTCACCGTGACACACTGCACCTTCACCAGATTCAGTTCATAACTTCACCGTGACATACTGCACCTTTACCAGATTCAGTTCATAACTTCACCGTGACACACTGCACCTTCACCAGATTCAGTTCATAACTTCACTGTGACACACTGCCCAGTCACCAGATTCAGTTCATAACTTCACCGTGACACACTACACCTTCACCAGATTCAGTTCATAACTTCACCGTGACACACTGCCCAGTCACCAGATTCAGTTCATAACTTCACCGTGACACACTGCCCTGTCACCAGATTCAGTTCATAACTTCACCGTGACACACTGCACTGTCACCAGATTCAGTTCATAACTTCACCGTGACATACTGCGCTGTCACCAGATTCAGTTCATAACTTCACTGTGACATAATGCACCTTCACTGTGACACACTGCCCTGTCACCAGATTCAGTTCATAACTTCACCGTGACATACTGCACCTTCACCGTGACACACTGCACCTTCACCAGATTCAGTTCATAACTTCACCGTGACATACTGCACCGTCACCAGATTCAGTTCATAACTTCACCGTGACATACTGCACCTTCACTGTGACACACTGCCCTGTCACCAGATTCAGTTCATAACTTCACCGTGACACACTGCACTGTCACCAGATTCAGTTCAAAACTTCACCGTGACACACTGCACCTTCACCGTGACACACTGCCCTGTCACCAGATTCAGTTCATAACTTCACTGTGACACACTGCCCTGTCACCAGATTCAGTTCATAACTTCACCGTGACACACTGCACTGTCACCAGATTCAGTTCATAACTTCACCGTGACACACTGCCCTGTCACCAGATTCAGTTCATAACTTCACCGTGACACACTGCACCTTCACCAGATTCAGTTCATAACTTCACTGTGACATAATGCACCTTCACCGTGACACACTGCACCTTCACCGTGACACACTGCCCTGTCACCAGATTCAGTTCATAACTTCACTGTGACATAATGCACCTTCACTGTGACACACTGCCCTGTCACCAGATTCAGTTCATAACTTCACCGTGACACACTGCACCTTCACCAGATTCAGTTCATAACTTCACCATGACACACTGCCCAGTCACCAGATTCAGTTCATAACTTCACCGTGACACACTGCACCTTCACCAGATTCAGTTCATAACTTCACCGTGACACACTGCACCTTCACCAGATTCAGTTCATAACTTCACCGTGACACCCTGCACCGTCACCAGATTCAGTTCATAACTTCACCGTGACACACTGCACCTTTACCAGATTCAGTTCATAACTTCACCGTGACACACTGCACCTTCACCAGATTCAGTTCATAACTTCACTGTGACACACTGCCCAGTCACCAGATTCAGTTCATAACTTCACCGTGACACACTGCACTGTCACCAGATTCAGTTCATAACTTCACCGTAACACACTGCATTGTCAGCAGATTCAGTTAATAATTTCACCGTGACACACTGCACCTTCACCATATTCAATTCATAACTTCACCGTGACACACTGCCCTGTCACCAGATTCAGTTCATAACTTCACCGTGACATACTGCGCTGTCACCAGATTCAGTTCATAACTTCACTGTGACATACTGCACCTTCACTGTGACACACTGCCCTGTCACCAGATTCAGTTCATAACTTCACCGTGACATACTGCACCTTCACCGTGACACACTGCACCTTCACCAGATTCAGTTCATAACTTCACCGTGACATACTGCACCTTCACCGTGACACACTGCACCTTCACCAGATTCAGTTCATAACTTCACCGTGACATACTGCACCGTCACCAGATTCAGTTCATAACTTCACCGTGACATACTGCACCTTCACCGTGACACACTGCCCTGTCACCAGATTCAGTTCATAACTTCACCGTGACACACTGCACTGTCACCAGATTCAGTTCATAACTTCACCGTGACACACTGCACCTTCACTGTGACACACTGCACTGTCACCAGATTCAGTTCATAACTTCACCATGACATACTGCACCTTCACCGTGACACACTGCCCTGTCACCAGATTCAGTTCATAACTTCACCGTGACATACTGCGCTGTCACCAGATTCAGTTCATAACTTCACTGTGACACACTGCACTGTCACCAGATTCAGTTCATAACTTCACCGTGACACACTGCACTGTCACCAGATTCAGTTCATAACTTCACCATGACACACTGCACCTTCACCGTGACACACTGCCCTGTCACCAGATTCAGTTCATAACTTCACTGTGACACACTGCCCTGTCACCAGATTCAGTTCATAACTTCACCGTGACATACTGCGCTGTCAGCAGATTCAGTTCATAACTTCACTGTGACACACTGCACTGTCACCAGATTCAGTTCATAACTTCACCGTGACACACTGCACTGTCACCAGATTCAGTTCATAACTTCACCGTGACACACTGCACCTTCACCGTGACACACTGCCCTGTCACCAGATTCAGTTCATAACTTCACTGTGACACAGTGCCGTCACCAGATTCAGTTCATAACTTCACCGTGACACACTGCACTGTCACCAGATTCAGTTCATAACTTCACCGTGACACACTGCCCTGTCACCAGATTCAGTTCATAACTTCACTGTGACACACTGCACCTTCACCAGATTCAGTTCATAACTTCACCGTGACACACTGCACCTTCACCGTGACACACTGCCCTGTCACCAGATTCAGTTCATAACTTCACTGTGACACACTGCACCTTCACCAGATTCAGTTCATAACTTCACCATGACACACTGCCCAGTCACCAGATTCAGTTCATAACTTCACCGTGACACACTGCACCTTCACCAGATTCAGTTCATAACTTCACCGTGACACACTGCACCTTCACCAGATTCAGTTCATAACTTCACCGTGACACACTGCACCGTCACTAGATTCAGTTCATAACTTCACCGTGACACACTGCACCTTTACCAGATTCAGTTCATAACTTCACCGTGACACACTGCACCTTCACCAGATTCAGTTCATAACTTCACTGTGACACACTGCCCAGTCACCAGATTCAGTTCATAACTTCACCGTGACACACTACACCTTCACCAGATTCAGTTCATAACTTCACCGTGACACACTGCCCAGTCACCAGATTCAGTTCATAACTTCACCGTGACACACTGCCCTGTCACCAGATTCAGTTCATAACTTCACCGTGACACACTGCACTGTCACCAGATTCAGTTCATAACTTCACCGTGACATACTGCGCTGTCACCAGATTCAGTTCATAACTTCACTGTGACATAATGCACCTTCACTGTGACACACTGCCCTGTCACCAGATTCAGTTCATAACTTCACCGTGACATACTGCACCTTCACCGTGACACACTGCACCTTCACCAGATTCAGTTCATAACTTCACCGTGACATACTGCACCTTTACCAGATTCAGTTCATAACTTCACCGTGACACACTGCACCTTCACCAGATTCAGTTCATAACTTCACTGTGACACACTGCCCAGTCACCAGATTCAGTTCATAACTTCACCGTGACACACTACACCTTCACCAGATTCAGTTCATAACTTCACCGTGACACACTGCCCAGTCACCAGATTCAGTTCATAACTTCACCGTGACACACTGCCCTGTCACCAGATTCAGTTCATAACTTCACCGTGACACACTGCACTGTCACCAGATTCAGTTCATAACTTCACCGTGACATACTGCGCTGTCACCAGATTCAGTTCATAACTTCACTGTGACATAATGCACCTTCACTGTGACACACTGCCCTGTCACCAGATTCAGTTCATAACTTCACCGTGACATACTGCACCTTCACCGTGACACACTGCACCTTCACCAGATTCAGTTCATAACTTCACCGTGACATACTGCACCTTCACCGTGACACACTGCACCTTCACCAGATTCAGTTCATAACTTCACCGTGACATACTGCACCGTCACCAGATTCAGTTCATAACTTCACCGTGACATACTGCACCTTCACTGTGACACACTGCCCTGTCACCAGATTCAGTTCATAACTTCACCGTGACACACTGCCCTGTCACCAGATTCAGTTCATAACTTCACCGTGACACACTGCACCTTCACTGTGACACACTGCACTGTCACCAGATTCAGTTCATAACTTCACCATGACATACTGCACCTTCACCGTGACACACTGCCCTGTCACCAGATTCAATTCATAACTTCACTGTGACACACTGCACTGTCACCAGATTCAGTTCATAACTTCACCGTGACACACTGCACTGTCACCAGATTCAGTTCATAACTTCACCGTGACACACTGCACCTTCACCGTGACACACTGCCCTGTCACCAGATTCAGTTCATAACTTCACTGTGACACACTGCCCTGTCACCAGATTCAGTTCATAACTTCACCGTGACACACTGCACTGTCACCAGATTCAGTTCATAATTTCACCGTGACACACTGCCCTGTCACCAGATTCAGTTCATAACTTCACCGTGACACACTGCACCTTTACCAGATTCAGTTCATAACTTCACCGTGACACACTGCACCTTCACCAGATTCAGTTCATAACTTCACTGTGACACACTGCCCAGTCACCAGATTCAGTTCATAACTTCACTTCACTGTGACACACTGCCCTGTCACCAGATTCAGTTCATAACTTCACCGTGACACACTGCACCTTCACCAGATTCAGTTCATAACTTCACCATGACACACTGCCCAGTCACCAGATTCAGTTCATAACTTCACCGTGACACACTGCACCTTCACCAGATTCAGTTCATAACTTCACCGTGACACCCTGCACCGTCACCAGATTCAGTTCATAACTTCACCGTGACACACTGCACCTTTACCAGATTCAGTTCATAACTTCACCGTGACACACTGCACCTTCACCAGATTCAGTTCATAACTTCACTGTGACACACTGCCCAGTCACCAGATTCAGTTCATAACTTCACCGTGACACACTGCACTGTCACCAGATTCAGTTCATAACTTCACCGTAACACACTGCATTGTCAGCAGATTCAGTTAATAATTTCACCGTGACACACTGCACCTTCACCATATTCAATTCATAACTTCACCGTGACACACTGCCCTGTCACCAGATTCAGTTCATAACTTCACAGTGACACACTGCACCTTCACCAGATTCAGTTCATAACTTCACCGTGACACACTGCCCAGTCACCAGATTCAGTTCATAACTTCACCGTGACACACTGCCCTGTCTCCAGATTCAGTTCATAACTTCACCGTGACACACTGCCCTGTCACCAGATTCAGTTCATAACTTCACCGTGACACACTGCACTGTCACCAGATTCAGTTCATAACTTCACCGTGACACTGCATTGTCAGCAGATTCAGTTCATAACTTCACCGTGACACACTGCACTGTCACCAGATTCAGTTCATAACTTCACCGTGACACACTGCACCTTCACCGTGACACACTGCCCTGTCACCAGATTCAGTTCATAACTTCACCGTGACACACTGCCCTGTCACCAGATTCAGTTCATAACTTCACCATGACACACTGCCCTGTCACCAGATTCAGTTCATAACTTCACCGTGACACACTGCACTGTCACCAGATTCAGTTCATAACTTCACCGTGACACTGCATTGTCAGCAGATTCAGTTCATAACTTCACCGTGACACACTGCACTGTCACCAGATTCAGTTCATAACTTCACCGTGACACACTGCACCTTCACCGTGACACACTGCCCTGTCACCAGATTCAGTTCATAACTTCACTGTGACACACTGCCCTGTCACCAGATTCAGTTCATAACTTCACCGTGACACACTGCCCTGTCACCAGATTCAGTTCATAACTTCACTGTGACACACTGCACCTTCACCAGATTCAGTTCATAACTTCACCGTGACACACTGCACCTTCACCGTGACACACTGCCCTGTCACCAGATTCAGTTCATAACTTCACTGTGACACACTGCACCTTCACCAGATTCAGTTCATAACTTCACCGTGACACACTGCCCAGTCACCAGATTCAGTTCATAACTTCACCGTGACACACTGCACCTTCACCAGATTCAGTTCATAACTTCACCGTGACACACTGCACCTTCACCAGATTCAGTTCATAACTTCACCGTGACACCCTGCACCGTCACCAGATTCAGTTCATAACTTCACTGTGACACACTGCACCTTTACCAGATTCAGTTCATAACTTCACCGTGACACACTGCACCTTCACCAGATTCAGTTCATAACTTCACCGTGACACACTGCCCAGTCACCAGATTCAGTTCATAACTTCACCGTGACACACTGCCCAGTCACCAGGTTCAGTTCATAACTTCACCGTGACACACTGCCCAGTCACCAGATTCAGTTCATAACTTCACCATGACATACTGCACCTTCACCGTGACACACTGCCCTGTCACCAGATTCAGTTCATAACTTCACGTGACATACTGCGCTGTCACCAGATTCAGTTCATAACTTCACCGTGACACACTGCCCTGTCACCAGATTCAGTTCATAACTTCACTGTGACACACTGCACCTTCACCAGATTCAGTTCATAACTTCACCGTGACACACTGCCCAGTCACCAGATTCAGTTCATAACTTCACCGTGACACCCTGCACCGTCACCAGATTCAGTTCATAACTTCACCGTGACACACTGCACCTTTACCAGATTCAGTTCATAACTTCACCGTGACACACTGCACCTTCACCAGATTCAGTTCATAACTTCACTGTGACACACTGCCCAGTCACCAGATTCAGTTCATAACTTCACCGTGACACACTGCACCTTCACCAGATTCAGTTCATAACTTCACCGTGACACCCTGCACCGTCACCAGATTCAGTTCATAACTTCACCGTGACACACTGCACCTTTACCAGATTCAGTTCATAACTTCACCGTGACACACTGCACTGTCACCAGATTTAGTTCATAACTTCACCGTGACACTGCATTGTCAGCAGATTCAGTTCATAACTTCACCGTGACACACTGCACTGTCACCAGATTCAGTTCATAACTTCACTGTGACACACTGCCCTGTCACCAGATTCAGTTCATAACTTCACCGTGACACACTGCACTGTCACCAGATTCAGTTCATAACTTCACCGTGACACACTGCCCTGTCACCAGATTCAGTTCATAACTTCACTGTGACACACTGCACCTTCACCAGATTCAGTTCATAACTTCACCGTGACACACTGCACCTTCACCGTGACACACTGCCATGTCACCAGATTCAGTTCATAACTTCACTGTGACACACTGCACCTTCACCAGATTCAGTTCATAACTTCACCGTGACATACTGCACCTTCACCGTGACACACTGCCCTGTCACCAGATTCAGTTCATAACTTCACCGTGACACACTGCACTGTCACCAGATTCAGTTCATAACTTCACCGTGACACACTGCACCTTCACTGTGACACACTGCACTGTCACCAGATTCAGTTCATAACTTCACCATGACATACTGCACCTTCACCGTGACACACTGCCCTGTCACCAGATTCAGTTCATAACTTCACCGTGACATACTGCGCTGTCACCAGATTCAGTTCATAACTTCACTGTGACACACTGCACTGTCACCAGATTCAGTTCATAACTTCACCGTGACACACTGCACTGTCACCAGATTCAGTTTATAACTTCACCATGACACACTGCACCTTCACTGTGACACACTGCCCTGTCACCAGATTCAGTTCATAACTTCACCGTGACACACTGCACTGTCACCAGATTCAGTTCATAACTTCACTGTGACACACTGCACCTTCACCAGATTCAGTGACACACTGCCCTGTCACCAGATTCAGTTCATAACTTCACCGTGACACACTGCCCTGTCACCAGATTCAGTTCATAACTTCACCACAGATTCACTGCCCTGTCACCAGATTCAGTTCATAACTTCACCGTGACACACTGCACTGTCACCAGATTCAGTTCATAACTTCACCGTGACACACTGCACCTGTCACCAGATTCAGTTCATAACTTCACCGTGACACACTGCACTGTCACCAGATTCAGTTCATAACTTCATACACACTCACCTTCACCGTGACACACTGCCCTGTCACCAGATTCAGTTCATAACTTCACTGTGACACACTGCCCTGTCACCAGATTCAGTTCATAACTTCACCGTGACACACTGCACTGTCACCAGATTCAGTTCATAACTTCACCGTGACACACTGCCCTGTCACCAGATTCAGTTCATAACTTCACTGTGACACACTGCACTTCACCAGACCTAACTCACCAGATTCAGTTCATAACTTCACCGTGACACACTGCACCTTCACTGTCACCAGATTCAGTTCAGTTCATAACTTCACCGTGACACACTGCACTGTCACCAGATTCAGTTCATAACTTCACCGTGACACACTGCACCTTCACTGTGACACACTGCACTGTCAGATTCAGTTCATAACTTCACCATGACATACTGCACCTTCACCGTGACACACTGCCCTGTCACCAGATTCAGTTCATAACTTCACCGTGACATACTGCGCTGTCACCAGATTCAGTTCATAACTTCACTGTGACACACTGCACTGTCACCAGATTCAGTTCATAACTTCACCGTGACACACTGCACTGTCACCAGATTCAGTTTATAACTTCACCATGACACACTGCACCTTCACTGTGACACACTGCCCTGTCACCAGATTCAGTTCATAACTTCACCGTGACACACTGCCCTGTCACCAGATTCAGTTCATAACTTCACCGTGACACACTGCACCTTCACCAGATTCAGTTCATAACTTCACCGTGACACACTGCACCTTCACCAGATTCAGTTCATAACTTCACCGTGACACACTGCACAGTCACCAGATTCAGTTCATAACTTCACTGTGACACACTGCACCTTCACCAGATTCAGTTCATAACTTCACCGTGACACACTGCACCTTCACCAGATTCAGTTCATAACTTCACCGTGACACACTGCCCAGTCACCAGATTCAGTTCATAACTTCACCGTGACACACTGCACTGTCACCAGATTCAGTTCATAACTTCACCGTGACACACTGCCCAGTCACCAGATTCAGTTCATAACTTCACCATGACACACTGCACCTTCACATAACGTGACACACTGCCCTGTCACCAGATTCAGTTCATAACTTCACTGTGACACACTGCCCTGTCACCAGATTCAGTTCATAACTTCACCGTGACACACTGCCCTGTCACCAGATTCAGTTCATAACTTCACTGTGACACACTGCACCTTCACCAGATTCAGTTCATAACTTCACCGTGACACACTGCCCAGTCACCAGATTCAGTTCATAACTTCACCGTGACACACTGCACCGTCACCAGATTCAGTTCATAACTTCACCGTGACACACTGCACCTTCACCAGATTCAGTTCATAACTTCACCGTGACACACTGCACCTTCACCAGATTCAGTTCATAACTTCACTGTGACACTGCCCCTGTCACCAGATTCAGTTCATAACTTCACCGTGACACTGCACCTTCACCAGATTCAGTTCATAACTTCACCGTGACACCTGCACCGTCACCAGATTCAGTTCATAACTTCACCGTGACACACTTCACCGCACACTTTACCAGATTCAGTTCATAACTTCACCGTGACACACTGCACTGTCACCAGATTCAGTTCATAACTTCACCGTGACACTGCATTGTCAGCAGATTCAGTTCATAACTTCACCGTGACACACTGCACTGTCACCAGATTCAGTTCATAACTTCACCGTGACACACTGCACCTTCACACGCCCTGTCACAGATTCAGCCCTTCACCAGATTCACACTGCACTGTGACCAGATTCAGTTCACTGACACACTGCCCTGTCACCAGATTCAGTTCATAACTTCACTGTGACACACTGCACTGTCACCAGATTCAGTTCATAACTTCACACACTGACACACTGCACCCTGTCACCAGATTCAGTTCATAACTTCACTGTGACACACTGCACTGTCACCAGATTCAGTTCATAACTTCACCGTGACACACTGCACCTTCACCGTGACACACTGCCACTGTCACCAGATTCAGTTCATAACTTCACTGACACACTGACACACTGACACCTTCACCAGATTCAGTTCATAACTTCACCGTGACATACTGCACCTTCACCAGATTCACATAACTTCACTGACACCTGCCCTGTCACCAGATTCAGTTCATAACTTCACCGTGACACTGCATTGTCACCAGATTCAGTTCATAACTTCACCGTGACACACTGCACCTTCACTGTGACACACTGCACTGTCACCAGATTCAGTTCATAACTTCACCATGACATACTGCACCTTCACACACACTGCCCTGTCACCAGATTCAGTTCATAACTTCACTGTGACACACTGCGCTGTCACCAGATTCAGTTCATAACTTCACTGTGACACACTGCACTGTCACCAGATTCAGTTCATAACTTCACCGTGACACACTGCACTGTCACCAGATTCAGTTCATAACTTCACCGTGACACACTGCACCTTCACCAGACACACTGCCCTGTCACCAGATTCAGTTCATAACTTCACCGTGACACACTGCCCTGTCACCAGATTCAGTTCATAACTTCACCGTGACACACTGCCCTGTCACCAGATTCAGTTCATAACTTCACCGTGACACACTGCACCTGTCACCAGATTCAGTTCATAACTTCACCGTGACACACTGCACTGTCACCAGATTCAGTTCATAACTTCACCGTGACACACTGCCGTCACCAGATTCAGTTCATAACTTCACCGTGACACACTGCACCGTGACACACTGCCCTGTCACCAGATTCAGTTCATAACTTCACTGTGACACACTGCCCTGTCACCAGATTCAGTTCATAACTTCACCGTGACACACTGCACTGTCACCAGATTCAGTTCATAACTTCACCGTGACACACTGCCCTGTCACCAGATTCAGTTCATAACTTCACTGTGACACACTGCACCTTCACCAGATTCAGTTCATAACTTCACCGTGACACACTGCACCTTCACCGTGACACACTGCCCTGTCACCAGATTCAGTTCATAACTTCACCGTGACACACTGCACTGTCACCAGATTCAGTTCATAACTTCACCGTGTGACACACTGCACACACTGCACTCACCAGATTCAGTTCATAACTTCACCATGACATACTGCACCTTCACCGTGACACACTGCCCCTGTCACCAGATTCAGTTCATAACTTCACCGTGACACACTGCACTGTCACCAGATTCAGTTCATAACTTCACTGTGACACACTGCACTGTCACCAGATTCAGTTCATAACTTCACCGTGACACACTGCACTGTCACCAGATTCAGTTCATAACTTCACCGTGACACACTGCACCTTCACTGTGACACACTGCCCTGTCACCAGATTCAGTTCATAACTTCACCGTGACACACTGCCCTGTCACCAGATTCAGTTCATAACTTCACCGTGACACACTGCACTGTCACCAGATTCAGTTCATAACTTCACTGTGACACACTGCACTGTCAGCAGATTCAGTTCATAACTTCACCGTGACACACTGCACTGTCACCAGATTCAGTTCATAACTTCACCGTTACACACTGCACCTTCACCGTGACACACTGCCCTGTCACCAGATTCAGTTCATAACTTCACCGTGACACACTGCCCTGTCACCAGATTCAGTTCATAACTTCACCGTGACACACTGCCCTGTCACCAGATTCAGTTCATAACTTCACCGTGACACACTGCACTGTCACCAGATTCAGTTCATAACTTCACCGTGACACACTGCACCTGTCACCAGATTCAGTTCATAACTTCACCGTGCACACTGCACTGTCACCAGATTCAGTTCATAACTTCACCGTGACACACTGCACCTTCACCGTGACACACTGCACTGTCACCAGATTCAGTTCATAACTTCACTGTGACACACTGCACCTGTCACCAGATTCAGTTCATAACTTCACCGTGACACACTGCACTGTCACCAGATTCAGTTCATAACTTCACCGTGACACACTGCCCTGTCACCAGATTCAGTTCATAACTTCACCGTGACACACTGCACCTTCACCAGATTCAGTTCATAACTTCACCGTGACACACTGCCCAGTCACCAGATTCAGTTCATAACTTCACCGTGACACACTGCACCTGTCACCAGATTCAGTTCATAACTTCACCGTGACACACTGCACTGTCACCAGATTCAGTTCATAACTTCACCGTGACACACTGCACCTTCACCAGATTCAGTTCATAACTTCACCGTGACACACTGCCCTGTCACCAGATTCAGTTCATAACTTCACCGTGACACACTGCACCTGTCACCAGATTCAGTTCATAACTTCACCGTGACACACTGCACCTTCACCAGATTCAGTTCATAACTTCACCGTGACACACTGCACCTTCACCAGATTCAGTTCATAACTTCACCGTGACACACTGCACTGTCACCAGATTCAGTTCATAACTTCACCGTGACACACTGCATTGTCAGCAGATTCAGTTCATAACTTCACCGTGACACACTGCACTGTCACCAGATTCAGTTCATAACTTCACCGTGACACACTGCACCTTCACCGTGACACACTGCCCTGTCACCAGATTCAGTTCATAACTTCACTGTGACACACTGCCCTGTCACCAGATTCAGTTCATAACTTCACCGTGACACACTGCACTGTCACCAGATTCAGTTCATAACTTCACCGTGACACACTGCCCTGTCACCAGATTCAGTTCATAACTTCACTGTGACACACTGCACCTTCACCAGATTCAGTTCATAACTTCACCGTGACACACTGCACCTTCACCGTGACACTGCCATGTCACCAGATTCAGTTCATAACTTCACCGTGACACACTGCACCTTCACCAGATTCAGTTCATAACTTCACCGTGACACACTGCACCTTCACTGTGACACACTGCACTGTCACCAGATTCAGTTCATAACTTCACCATGACACTGCACCTTCACCGTGACACACTGCCCTGTCACCAGATTCAGTTCATAACTTCACCGTGACACACTGCACTGTCACCAGATTCAGTTCATAACTTCACCGTGACACACTGCACTGTCACCAGATTCAGTTCATAACTTCACCGTGACACACTGCACTGTCACCAGATTCAGTTCATAACTTCACCATGACACACTGCACCTTCACCGTGACACACTGCCCTGTCACCAGATTCAGTTCATAACTTCACCGTGACATACTGCGCTGTCACCAGATTCAGTTCATAACTTCACCGTGACACACTGCACTGTCACCAGATTCAGTTCATAACTTCACCGTGACACACTGCACTGTCACCAGATTCAGTTCATAACTTCACCGTGACACACTGCACCTTCACCGTGACACACTGCCCTGTCACCAGATTCAGTTCATAACTTCACTGTGACACACTGCCCTGTCACCAGATTCAGTTCATAACTTCACCGTGACACACTGCACTGTCACCAGATTCAGTTCATAACTTCACCGTGACACACTGCCCTGTCACCAGATTCAGTTCATAACTTCACTGTGACACACTGCACCTTCACCAGATTCAGTTCATAACTTCACCGTGACACACTGCACCTTCACCGTCACCAGATTCAGTTCATAACTTCACTGTGACACACTGCACCTTCACCAGATTCAGTTCATAACTTCACCGTGACACACTGCCCAGTCACCAGATTCAGTTCATAACTTCACCGTGACACACTGCACCTTCACCAGATTCAGTTCATAACTTCACCGTGACACACTGCACCTTCACCAGATTCAGTTCATAACTTCACCGTGACACACTGCCCTGTCACCAGATTCAGTTCATAACTTCACCGTGACACACTGCACCTTCACCAGATTCAGTTCATAACTTCACCGTGACACACTGCACTCTTCACCAGATTCAGTTCATAACTTCACTGTGACACACTGCCCAGTCACCAGATTCAGTTCATAACTTCACCGTGACACACCGTGACACACTGCCCTGTCACCAGATTCAGTTCATAACTTCACCGTGACACACTGCACTGTCACCAGATTCAGTTCATAACTTCACCGTGACACACTGCCCTGTCACCAGATTCAGTTCATAACTTCACTGTGACACACTGCACCTTCACCAGATTCAGTTCATAACTTCACCGTGACACACTGCACCTTCACCGTGACACACTACACCTTTACCAGATTCAGTTCATAACTTCACTGTGACACACTGCACCTTCACCAGATTCAGTTCATAACTTCACCGTGACACACTGCACCTTCACCGTGACACACTGCCCTGTCACCAGATTCAGTTCATAACTTCACCGTGACACACTGCACTGTCACCAGATTCAGTTCATAACTTCACCGTGACACACTGCACCTTCACCAGATTCAGATTCAGTTCATAACTTCACCATGACATACTGCACCTTCACCGTGCACACTGCCCTGTCACCAGATTCAGTTCATAACTTCACCGTGACATACTGCGCTGTCACCAGATTCAGTTCATAACTTCACTGTGACACACTGCACTGTCACCAGATTCAGTTCATAACTTCACCGTGACACACTGCACCTTTACCAGATTCAGTTCATAACTTCACCGTGACACACTGCACCTTCACTGTGACACACTGCCCTGTCACCAGATTCAGTTCATAACTTCACCGTGACACACTGCACTGTCACCAGATTCAGTTCATAACTTCACTGTGACACACTGCACTGTCACCAGATTCAGTTCATAACTTCACCGTGACACACTGCACTGTCACCAGATTCAGTTCATAACTTCACCGTGACGCACTGCACCTTCACCGTGACACACTGCCCTGTCACCAGATTCAGTTCATAACTTCACTGTGACACACTGCACTGTCACCAGATTCAGTTCATAACTTCACCGTGACACACTGCACTGTCACCAGATTCAGTTCATAACTTCACCGTGACACACTGCACCTTCACCAGATTCAGTTCATAACTTCACTGTGACACACTGCACCTTCACCAGATTCAGTTCATAACTTCACCGTGACACACTGCACCTTCACCGTGACACACTGCCCTGTCACCAGATTCAGTTCATAACTTCACTGTGACACACTGCACCTTCACCAGATTCAGTTCATAACTTCACCGTGACACACTGCCCTGTCACCAGATTCAGTTCATAACTTCACCGTGACACACTGCACCTTCACCAGATTCAGTTCATAACTTCACCGTGACACACTGCACCTTCACCAGATTCAGTTCATAACTTCACCGTGACACACTGCACCGTCACCAGATTCAGTTCATAACTTCACCGTGACACACTGCACTGTCACCAGATTCAGTTCATAACTTCACCGTGACACACTGCACCTTCACCAGATTCAGTTCATAACTTCACTGTGACACACTGCCCAGTCACCAGATTCAGTTCATAACTTCACCGTGACACACTGCACCTTCACCAGATTCAGTTCATAACTTCACCGTGACACACTGCACCTTCACCAGATTCAGTTCATAACTTCACCGTGACACACTGCCCAGTCACCAGATTCAGTTCATAACTTCACCGTGACACACTGCCCTGTCACCAGATTCAGTTCATAACTTCACCGTGACACACTGCACTGTCACCAGATTCAGTTCATAACTTCACCGTGACACACTGCACTGTCACCAGATTCAGTTCATAACTTCACTGCACACACTGCACCTTCACCAGATTCACCAGATTCAGTTCATAACTTCACCGTGACACACTGCACCTTCACTGACACACTGCACCTCACCAGATTCAGTTCATAACTTCACCGTGACACACTGCACCTTCACCAGATTCAGTTCATAACTTCACCGTGACACACTGCACCTTCACCAGATTCAGTTCATAACTTCACTGTGACACACTGCCCAGTCACCAGATTCAGTTCATAACTTCACCGTGACACACTGCACCTTCACCAGATTCAGTTCATAACTTCACCGTGACACACTGCCCAGTCACCAGATTCACATAACTTCACCGTGACACACTGCCCTGTCACCAGATTCAGTTCATAACTTCACCGTGACACACTGCACTGTCACCAGATTCAGTTCATAACTTCACCGTGACACACTGCCCTGTCACCAGATTCAGTTCATAACTTCACTGTGACATAATGCACCTTCACCGTGACACACTGCCCTGTCACCAGATTCAGTTCATAACTTCACCGTGACACACTGCCCTGTCACCAGATTCAGTTCATAACTTCACCGTGACACACTGCACTGTCACCAGATTCAGTTCATAACTTCACCGTGACACACTGCACTGTCACCAGATTCAGTTCATAACTTCACCGTGACACACTGCACTTTCACCAGACACACTGCACTGTTCACCAGATTCAGTTCATAACTTCACCGTGACACACTGCACCCTGTCACCAGATTCAGTTCATAACTTCACCGTGACACACTGCACCTGTCACCAGATTCAGTTCATAACTTCACTGTGACACACTGCACTGTCACCAGATTCAGTTCATAACTTCACCGTGACACACTGCACTGTCACCAGATTCAGTTCATAACTTCACCGTGACACACTGCACCTTCACCGTGACACACTGCCCCTGTCAGATTCAGTTCATAACTTCACTGTGACACACTGCCCTGTCACCAGATTCAGTTCATAACTTCACCGTGACACACTGCACTGTCACCAGATTCAGTTCATAACTTCACCGTGACACACTGCCCTGTCACCAGATTCAGTTCATAACTTCACCGTGACACACTGCACCTTCACCAGATTCAGTTCATAACTTCACCGTGACACACTGCACTGTCACCAGATTCAGTTCATAACTTCACCGTGACACACTGCCCTGTCACCAGATTCAGTTCATAACTTCACTGTGACATAATGCACACACTGTGACACACTGCCCTGTCACCAGATTCAGTTCATAACTTCACCGTGACACACTGCACCTTCACCAGATTCAGTTCATAACTTCACCATGACACACTGCCCTGTCACCAGATTCAGTTCATAACTTCACCGTGACACACTGCACCTTCACCAGATTCAGTTCATAACTTCACCGTGACACACTGCACCTTCACCAGATTCAGTTCATAACTTCACCGTGACACACTGCACCTTCACCAGATTCAGTTCATAACTTCACCGTGACACACTGCCCAGTCACCAGATTCAGTTCATAACTTCACCGTCACACTGCCCTGAGATTCACATAACTGCACCGTGACACACTGCCCTGTCACCAGATTCAGTTCATAACTTCACCGTGACACACTGCACTGTCACCAGATTCAGTTCATAACTTCACCGTGACACACTGCACCTTGTCACACAGAGATTCAGTTCATAACTTCACCGTGACACACTGCACTGTCACCAGATTCAGTTCATAACTTCACCGTGACACTGCACCTTCACCGTGACACACTGCCCTGTCACCAGATTCAGTTCATAACTTCACCGTGACACACTGCACCTTCACCAGATTCAGTTCATAACTTCACCGTGACACACTGCACTGTCACCAGATTCAGTTCATAACTTCACCGTGACACACTGCCCTGTCACCAGATTCAGTTCATAACTTCACTGTGACACACTGCACCTTCACCAGATTCAGTTCATAACTTCACCGCGTGACACACTGCCTTCCCGTGTCACCAGATTCAGTTCATAACTTCACTGTGACACACTGCACCTTCACCAGATTCAGTTCATAACTTCACCGTGACACACTGCCCAGTCACCAGATTCAGTTCATAACTTCACCGTGACACACTGCCATGTCACCAGATTCAGTTCATAACTTCACTGTGACACACTGCCCTGTCACCAGATTCAGTTCATAACTTCACCGTGACACACTGCACTGTCACCAGATTCAGTTCATAACTTCACCGTGACACACTGCACACTGTCACCAGATTCAGTTCATTCACCATGACATACTGCACCTTCACCGTGACACACTGCCCTGTCACCAGATTCAGTTCATAACTTCACCGTGACACACTGCGCTGTCACCAGATTCAGTTCATAACTTCACTGTGACACACTGCACTGTCACCAGATTCAGTTCATAACTTCACCGTGACACACTGCACTGTCACCAGATTCAGTTCATAACTTCACCGTGACACACTGCACTGTCACCAGATTCAGTTCATAACTTCACCGTGACACACTGCACTGTCACCAGATTCAGTTCATAACTTCACCGTGACACACTGCACCTTCACCGTGACACACTGCCCTGTCACCAGATTCAGTTCATAACTTCACCGTGACACACTGCCCTGTCACCAGATTCAGTTCATAACTTCACCGTGACACACTGCCCTGTCACCAGATTCAGTTCATAACTTCACCGTGACACACTGCACTGTCACCAGATTCAGTTCATAACTTCACTGTGACATAATGCACCTTCACTGTGACACACTGCCCTGTCACCAGATTCAGTTCATAACTTCACCGTAACTTCACACGTGACACACTGCACCTTCACCAGATTCAGTTCATAACTTCACCACATACTGCACCTTCACCGTGACACACTGCACCTTCACCAGATTCAGTTCATAACTTCACCGTGACACACTGCACCTGTCACCAGATTCAGTTCATAACTTCACCGTGACACACTGCACCTTCACTGTGACACACTGCCCTGTCACAGATTCAGTTCATAACTTCACCATGACACACTGCACCTTCACCGTGACACACTGCCCTGTCACCAGATTCAGTTCATAACTTCACCGTGACACACTGCACCTGTCACCAGATTCAGTTCATAACTTCACTGTGACACACTGCACTGTCACCAGATTCAGTTCATAACTTCACCGTGACACACTGCACTGTCACCAGATTCAGTTCATAACTTCACCGTGACACACTGCACCTTCACACTGTCACCAGATTCAGTTCATAACTTCACCGTGACACACTGCCCTGTCACCAGATTCAGTTCATAACTTCACCGTGACACACTGCACTGTCACCAGATTCAGTTCATAACTTCACCGTGACACACTGCACTGTCACCAGATTCAGTTCATAACTTCACCGTGACACACTGCACCTTCACCAGATTCAGTTCATAACTTCACCGTGACACACTGCACCTTCACCAGATTCAGTTCATAACTTCACCGTGACACACTGCCCAGTCACCAGATTCAGTTCATAACTTCACCATGACACACTGCCCTGTCACCAGATTCAGTTCATAACTTCACCGTGACACACTGCACCTTCACCAGATTCAGTTCATAACTTCACCGTGACACACTGCCCAGTCACCAGATTCAGTTCATAACTTCACTGTGACACACTGCACCTTCACCAGATTCAGTTCATAACTTCACCGTGACACACTGCACCTTCACCAGATTCAGTTCATAACTTCACCGTGACACACTGCACCTTTACCAGATTCAGTTCATAACTTCACCGTGACACACTGCACCTTCACCAGATTCAGTTCATAACTTCACTGTGACACACTGCCCTGTCACCAGATTCAGTTCATAACTTCACCGTGACACACTGCACTGTCACCAGATTCAGTTCATAACTTCACCGTGACACACTGCACTGTCACCAGATTCAGTTCATAACTTCACCGTGACACACTGCACCTTCACCAGATTCAGTTCATAACTTCACCGTGACACACTGCCCTGTCACCAGATTCAGTTCATAACTTCACCGTGACACACTGCACCTTCACCAGATTCAGTTCATAACTTCACCGTGACACACTGCCCTGTCACCAGATTCAGTTCATAACTTCACCGTGACACACTGCCCTGTCACCAGATTCAGTTCATAACTTCACCGTGACACACTGCCCTGTCACCAGATTCAGTTCATAACTTCACCGTGACACACTGCACTGTCACCAGATTCAGTTCATAACTTCACCGTGACACTGCATGATTCAGTTCATAACTTCACCGTGACACCAGCATGTCACCAGATTCAGTTCATAACTTCACCGTGACACACTGCACTGTCACCAGATTCAGTTCATAACTTCACCGTGACACTGCATTGTCACCAGATTCAGTTCATAACTTCACCGTGACACACTGCCCTGTCACCAGATTCAGTTCATAACTTCACCGTGACACACTGCACCTTCACCAGATTCAGTTCATAACTTCACTGTGACACACTGCCCTGTCACCAGATTCAGTTCATAACTTCACCGTGACACACTGCACTGTCACCAGATTCAGTTCATAACTTCACCGTGACACACTGCCCTGTCACCAGATTCAGTTCATAACTTCACTGTGACACACTGCACCTTCACCAGATTCAGTTCATAACTTCACCGTGACACACTGCACCTTCACCGTGACACACTGCCCTGTCACCAGATTCAGTTCATAACTTCACTGTGACACACTGCACCTTCACCAGATTCAGTTCATAACTTCACCGTGACACACTGCACAGTCACCAGATTCAGTTCATAACTTCACCGTGACACACTGCACCTTCACCAGATTCAGTTCATAACTTCACCGTGACACACTGCACCTTCACCAGATTCAGTTCATAACTTCACCGTGACACACTGCACCGTCACCAGATTCAGTTCATAACTTCACCGTGACACACTGCACCTTTACCAGATTCAGTTCATAACTTCACCGTGACACACTGCACCTTCACCAGATTCAGTTCATAACTTCACCGTGACACACTGCCCAGTCACCAGATTCAGTTCATAACTTCACCGTGACACACTGCCCAGTCACCAGATTCAGTTCATAACTTCACCGTGACACACTGCCCTGTCACCAGATTCAGTTCATAACTTCACCGTTCATAACTTCACCGTGACACACTGCCCTGATTCAGTTCATAACTTCACCGTGACACACTGCACTGTCACCAGATTCAGTTCATAACTTCACCGTGACACACTGCACTGTCACCAGATTCAGTTCATAACTTCACCGTGACACACTGCACCTTCACCAGATTCAGTTCATAACTTCACCGTGACACACTGCACCTGTCACCAGATTCAGTTCATAACTTCACCGTGACACACTGCACCTTCACCAGATTCAGTTCATAACTTCACCGTGACACACTGCACCTTCACCAGATTCAGTTCATAACTTCACCGTGACACACTGCCCTGTCACCAGATTCAGTTCATAACTTCACCGTGACACACTGCACCTTCACCAGATTCAGTTCATAACTTCACCGTGACACACTGCACCTGTCACCAGATTCAGTTCATAACTTCACCGTGACACACTGCACCTTCACCAGATTCAGTTCATAACTTCACCGTGACACTGCATTGTCACCAGATTCAGTTCATAACTTCACCGTGACACACTGCACTGTCACCAGATTCAGTTCATAACTTCACCGTGACACACTGCACCTTCACCGTGACACACTGCCCTGTCACCAGATTCAGTTCATAACTTCACTGTGACACACTGCCCTGTCACCAGATTCAGTTCATAACTTCACCGTGACACACTGCACTGTCACCAGATTCAGTTCATAACTTCACCGTGACACACTGCCCTGTCACCAGATTCAGTTCATAACTTCACTGTGACACACTGCACCTTCACCAGATTCAGTTCATAACTTCACCGACACACACTGCACCGTGACACACTGCCCTGTCACCAGATTCAGTTCATAACTTCACCGTGACACACTGCACTGTCACCAGATTCAGTTCATAACTTCACCGTGACACACTGCACCTGCCTGTCACCAGATTCAGTTCATAACTTCACCGTGACACACTGCACTGTCACCAGATTCAGTTCATAACTTCACCGTGACACACTGCACCTTCACCAGATTCAGTTCATAACTTCACCGTGACACACTGCACCTTCACTGACACACTGCCCTGTCACCAGATTCAGTTCATAACTTCACCGTGACACACTGCACTGTCACCAGATTCAGTTCATAACTTCACCGTGACACACTGCCCTGTCACCAGATTCAGTTCATAACTTCACTGTGACACACTGCACCTTCACCAGATTCAGTTCATAACTTCACCGTGACACACTGCACCTTCACCAGACACACTGCCCTGTCACCAGATTCAGTTCATAACTTCACCGTGACACACTGCACCTTCACCAGATTCAGTTCATAACTTCACCGTGACACACTGCCCAGTCACCAGATTCAGTTCATAACTTCACCGTGACACACTGCACCTTCACCAGATTCAGTTCATAACTTCACCGTGACACACTGCACCTGTCACCAGATTCAGTTCATAACTTCACCGTGACACACTGCACACACCAGATTCAGTTCATAACTCACCGTGATTCAGATTCAGTTATAACTTCACCGTGACACACTGCACCTTCACCAGATTCAGTTCATAACTTCACCGTGACACACTGCCCTGTCACCAGATTCAGTTCATAACTTCACCGTGACACACTGCACCTTCACCAGATTCAGTTCATAACTTCACCGTGACACACTGCACCTTCACCAGATTCAGTTCATAACTTCACCGTGACACACTGCCCTGTCACCAGATTCAGTTCATAACTCACCGTGACACACTGCACCTGTCACCAGATTCAGTTCATAACTTCACCGTGACACACTGCACTGTCACCAGATTCAGTTCATAACTTCACCGTGACACACTGCACCTTCACCAGATTCAGTTCATAACTTCACCGTGACACACTGCCCTGTCACCAGATTCAGTTCATAACTTCACCGTGACACACTGCCCTGTCACCAGATTCAGTTCATAACTTCACCGTGACACACTGCACCTTCACCAGATTCAGTTCATAACTTCACCGTGACACACTGCACCTTCACCAGATTCAGTTCATAACTTCACCGTGACACACTGCACCAGTCACCAGATTCAGTTCATAACTTCACCGTGACACACTGCACTGTCACCAGATTCAGTTCATAACTTCACCGTGACACACTTCACTTCACCGTGACACACTGCCCTGTCACCAGATTCAGTTCATAACTTCACCGTGACACACTGCACTGTCACCAGATTCAGTTCATAACTTCACCGTGACACACTGCACCTGTCACCAGATTCAGTTCATAACTTCACTGTGACATGCACCTTCACGTGACACACTGCACCTGTCACCAGATTCAGTTCATAACTTCACCGTGACACACTGCCCTGTCACCAGATTCAGTTCATAATCTCACCGTGACACACTGCACTGTCACCAGATTCAGTTCATAACTTCACCGTGACACACTGCACTGCACCAGATTCAGTTCATAACTTCACCGTGACACACTGCCCTGTCACCAGATTCAGTTCATAACTTCACCGTGACACACTGCACCTGTCACCAGATTCAGTTCATAACTTCACCGTGACACACTGCACTGTCACCAGATTCAGTTCATAACTTCACCGTGACACACTGCACCTGTCACCAGATTCAGTTCATAACTTCACCGTGACACACTGCACCTGCCCTGTCACCAGATTCAGTTCATAACTTCACTGTGACACACTGCCCTGTCACCAGATTCAGTTCATAACTTCACCGTGACACACTGCACTGTCACCAGATTCAGTTCATAACTTCACCGTGACACACTGCCCTGTCACCAGATTCAGTTCATAACTTCACCGTGACACACTGCACCTTCACCAGATTCAGTTCATAACTTCACCGTGACACACTGCACCTGTCACCAGATTCAGTTCATAACTTCACCGCCCAGACACACTGCAGTTCACCAGATTCAGTAATGCACTTCACCGTGACACACTGCACCTGTCACCAGATTCAGTTCATAACTTCACTGTGACACACTGCACCTTCACCAGATTCAGTTCATAACTTCACCGTGACACACTGCACAGTCACCAGATTCAGTTCATAACTTCACCGTGACACACTGCACCTGTCACCAGATTCAGTTCATAACTTCACCGTGACACACTGCACCGTCACCAGATTCAGTTCATAACTTCACCGTGACACACTGCACCTTCACCAGATTCAGTTCATAACTTCACCGTGACACACTGCCCAGTCACCAGATTCAGTTCATAACTTCACCGTGACACACTGCCATGTCACCAGATTCAGTTCATAACTTCACCGTGACACACTGCCCTGTCACCAGATTCAGTTCATAACTTCACCGTGACACACTGCACCTGTCACCAGATTCAGTTCATAACTTCACCGTGACACACTGCACCTGTCAGATTCAGTTCATAACTTCACCGTGACACACTGCACTGTCACCAGATTCAGTTCATAACTTCACCGTGACACACTGCACCTTCACCGTGACACACTGCCCTGTCACCAGATTCAGTTCATAACTTCACCGTGACACACTGCACCTTCACCAGATTCAGTTCATAACTTCACCGTGACACACTGCACTGTCACCAGATTCAGTTCATAACTTCACCGTGACACACTGCCCTGTCACCAGATTCAGTTCATAACTTCACTGTGACACACTGCACCTTCACCAGATTCAGTTCATAACTTCACCGTGACACACTGCACCTTCACACACACTGCCCTGTCACCAGATTCAGTTCATAACTTCACTGTGACACACTGCACCTTCACCAGATTCAGTTCATAACTTCACCGTGACACACTGCCCAGTCACCAGATTCAGTTCATAACTTCACCGTGACACACTGCACCTCACCAGATTCAGTTCATAACTTCACCGTGACACACTGCCCTGTCACCAGATTCAGTTCATAACTTCACCGTGACACACTGCACTGTCACCAGATTCAGTTCATAACTTCACTGCGTGACACTGCATTGTCACCAGATTCAGTTCATAACTTCACCGTGACACACTGCACCTTCACCGTGACACACTGCCCTCACCAGACACTTCACCGTGCACCTGTCACCAGATTCAGTTCATAACTTCACCGTGACACACTGCACTGTCACCAGATTCAGTTCATAACTTCACCGTGACACACTGCCCTGTCACCAGATTCAGTTCATAACTTCACCGTGACACACTGCACTGTCACCAGATTCAGTTCATAACTTCACCGTGACACACTGCACTGTCACCAGATTCAGTTCATAACTTCACCGTGACACACTGCACCTTCACCGTGACACACTGCCCTGTCACCAGATTCAGTTCATAACTTCACCGTGACACACTGCACTGTCACCAGATTCAGTTCATAACTTCACCGTGACACACTGCACCTTCACCAGATTCAGTTCATAACTTCACCGTGACACACTGCACTGTCACCAGATTCAGTTCATAACTTCACCGTGACACACTGCACCTTCACTGTGACACACTGCCCTGTCACCAGATTCAGTTCATAACTTCACCGTGACACACACTGCACCTGTCACCAGATTCAGTTCATAACTCAGTGACATACTGCACCTTCACCGTGACACACTGCACTGTCACCAGATTCAGTTCATAACTTCACCGTGACACACTGCACTGTCACCAGATTCAGTTCATAACTTCACCGTGACATACTGCACCTTCACTGTGACACACTGCACCTGTCACCAGATTCAGTTCATAACTTCACCATGACACACTGCACCTTCACTGTGACACACTGCCCTGTCACCAGATTCAGTTCATAACTTCACCGTGACATACTGCGCTGTCAGCAGATTCAATTCATAACTTCACTGTGACACACTGCACTGTCACCAGATTCAGTTCATAACTTCACCGTGACACACTGCACTGTCACCAGATTCAGTTCATAACTTCACCGTGACACACTGCACCTTCACCGTGACACACTGCCCTGTCACCAGATTCAGTTCATAACTTCACCGTGACACACTGCCCTGTCACCAGATTCAGTTCATAACTTCACCGTGACACACTGCACTGTCACCAGATTCAGTTCATAATTTCACCGTGACACACTGCCCTGTCACCAGATTCAGTTCATAACTTCACCGTGACACACTGCACCTTCACCAGATTCAGTTCATAACTTCACCGTGACACACTGCACCTTCACCAGATTCAGTTCATAACTTCACTGTGACACACTGCCCAGTCACCAGATTCAGTTCATAACTTCACTGTGACATAATGCACCTTCACTGTGACACACTGCCCTGTCACCAGATTCAGTTCATAACTTCACCGTGACACACTGCACCTTCACCAGATTCAGTTCATAACTTCACCATGACACACTGCCCAGTCACCAGATTCAGTTCATAACTTCACCGTGACACACTGCACCTTCACCAGATTCAGTTCATAACTTCACCGTGACACACTGCACCGTCACCAGATTCAGTTCATAACTTCACCGTGACACACTGCACCTTCACCAGATTCAGTTCATAACTTCACCGTGACACACTGCACCTTCACCAGATTCACATAACACTGCACACTGCCCAGTCACCAGATTCAGTTCATAACTTCACCGTGACACACTGCACTGTCACCAGATTCAGTTCATAACTTCACCGTGACACACTGCATTGTCAGCAGATTCAGTTCATAACTTCACCGTGACACACTGCACCTTCACCAGATTCAGTTCATAACTTCATCGTGACACACTGCCCTGTCACCAGATTCAGTTCATAACTTCACCGTGACACACTGCACCTTCACCAGATTCAGTTCATAACTTCACCGTGACACACTGCACTGTCACCAGATTCAGTTCATAACTTCACCGTGACACACTGCCCTGTCACCAGATTCAGTTCATAACTTCACCGTGACACACTGCACTGTCACCAGATTCAGTTCATAACTTCACCGTGACACACTGCACTGTCACCAGATTCAGTTCATAACTTCACCGTGACACTGCATTGTCAGCAGATTCAGTTCATAACTTCACCGTGACACACTGCACTGTCACCAGATTCAGTTCATAACTTCACCGTGACACACTGCACTGTCACCAGATTCAGTTCATAACTTCACCGTGACACTGCATTGTCAGCAGATTCAGTTCATAACTTCACCGTGACACACTGCACTGTCACCAGATTCAGTTCATAACTTCACCGTGACACACTGCACCTTCACCGTGACACACTGCCCTGTCACCAGATTCAGTTCATAACTTCACTGTGACACACTGCCCTGTCACCAGATTCAGTTCATAACTTCACCGTGACACACTGCACTGTCACCAGATTCAGTTCATAACTTCACCGTGACACACTGCCCTGTCACCAGATTCAGTTCATAACTTCACTGTGACACACTGCACCTTCACCAGATTCAGTTCATAACTTCACCGTGACACACTGCACCTTCACCGTGACACACTGCCCTGTCACCAGATTCAGTTCATAACTTCACTGTGACACACTGCACCTTCACCAGATTCAGTTCATAACTTCACCGTGACACACTGCCCAGTCACCAGATTCAGTTCATAACTTCACCGTGACACACTGCACCTTCACCAGATTCAGTTCATAACTTCACCGTGACACACTGCACCTTCACCAGATTCAGTTCATAACTTCACCGTGACACACTGCACCGTCACCAGATTCAGTTCATAACTTCACCGTGACACACACTGCACCTTTACCAGATTCAGTTCATAACTTCACCGTGACACACTGCACCTTCACCAGATTCAGTTCATAACTTCACCGTGACACACTGCCCAGTCACCAGATTCAGTTCATAACTTCACCGTGACACACTGCCCAGTCACCAGATTCAGTTCATAACTTCACCGTGACACACTGCCCAGTCACCAGATTCAGTTCATAACTTCACCGTGACACACTGCACCTTCACACCACTGCCCTCACCAGATTCAGTTCATAACTTCACGTGACATACTGCATGTCACCAGATTCAGTTCATAACTTCACCGTGACACACTGCCCTGTCACCAGATTCAGTTCATAACTTCACTGTGACACACTGCACCTTCACCAGATTCAGTTCATAACTTCACCGTGACACACTGCCCAGTGTCACCAGATTCAGTTCATAACTTCACCGTGACACACTGCACCACCGTCACCAGATTCAGTTCATAACTTCACCGTGACACACTGCACCTTCACCAGATTCAGTTCATAACTTCACCGTGACACACTGCCCAGTCACCAGATTCAGTTCATAACTTCACCGTGACACACTGCACCTTCACCAGATTCAGTTCATAACTTCACCGTGACACACTGCACCTTCACCAGATTCAGTTCATAACTTCACCGTGACACACTGCACCTTCACCAGATTCAGTTCATAACTTCACCGTGACACACTGCACTGTCACCAGATTCAGTTCATAACTTCACCGTGACACACTGCACCTGTCACCAGATTCAGTTCATAACTTCACCGTGACACACTGCACCTTCACCAGATTCAGTTCATAACTTCACCGTGACACACTGCACCTTCACTGACACACTGCCCTGTCACCAGATTCAGTTCATAACTTCACTGTGACACACTGCCCTGTCACCAGATTCAGTTCATAACTTCACCGTGACACACTGCACTGTCACCAGATTCAGTTCATAACTTCACCGTGACACACTGCCCTGTCACCAGATTCAGTTCATAACTTCACTGTGACACACTGCACCTTCACCAGATTCAGTTCATAACTTCACCGTGACACACTGCACCTTCACCGTGACACACTGCCCTGTCACCAGATTCAGTTCATAACTTCACTGTGACACACTGCACCTTCACCAGATTCAGTTCATAACTTCACCGTGACATACTGCACCTTCACCGTGACACACTGCCCTGTCACCAGATTCAGTTCATAACTTCACCGTGACACACTGCACTGTCACCAGATTCAGTTCATAACTTCACCGTGACACACTGCACCTTCACTGTGACACACTGCACTGTCACCAGATTCAGTTCATAACTTCACCATGACATACTGCACCTTCACCGTGACACACTGCCCTGTCACCAGATTCAGTTCATAACTTCACCGTGACACACTGCACTGTCACCAGATTCAGTTCATAACTTCACCGTGACACACTGCACCTGTCACCAGATTCAGTTCATAACTTCACCGTGACACACTGCACTGTCACCAGATTCAGTTCATAACTTCACCACACTGACACACTGCACACTGCCCTGTCACCAGATTCAGTTCATAACTTCACTGTGACACACTGCACCTTCACCAGATTCAGTTCATAACTTCACCGTGACACACTGCACCAGTCACCAGATTCAGTTCATAACTTCACCGTGACACACTGCACCTGTCACCAGATTCAGTTCATAACTTCACCGTGACACTGCACTGCACCACCGTGACACACTGCCCTGTCACCAGATTCAGTTCATAACTTCACCGTGACACACTGCACCTGTCACCAGATTCAGTTCATAACTTCACCGTGACACACTGCACCTGTCACCAGATTCAGTTCATAACTTCACCGTGACACACTGCACCTTCACCAGATTCAGTTCATAACTTCACCGTGACACACTGCCTCAGTCACCAGATTCAGTTCATAACTTCACCGTGACACACTGCACCTTCACCAGATTCAGTTCATAACTTCACCGTGACACACTGCACCTGTCACCAGATTCAGTTCATAACTTCACCGTGACACACTGCACCTTCACCAGATTCAGTTCATAACTTCACTGTGACACCGTGACACACTGCACCTGTCACCAGATTCAGTTCATAACTTCACCGTGACACACTGCACCTTCACCAGATTCAGTTCATAACTTCACCGTGCACACTGCACTCACCAGATTCAGTTCATAACTTCACCGTGACACACTGCACCTTCACCAGATTCAGTTCATAACTTCACCGTGACACACTGCACCTTCACCAGATTCAGTTCATAACTTCACCGTGACACACTGCACCTTCACCAGATTCAGTTCATAACTTCACCGTGACACACTGCACTGTCACCAGATTCAGTTCATAACTTCACCGTGACACACTGCACCTGTCACCAGATTCAGTTCATAACTTCACCGTGACACACTGCACCTTCACCAGATTCAGTTCATAACTTCACCGTGACACACTGCCCTGTCACCAGATTCAGTTCATAACTTCACCGTGACACACTGCACCTGTCACCAGATTCAGTTCATAACTTCACCGTGACACACTGCACTGTCACCAGATTCAGTTCATAACTTCACCGTGACACACTGCACTGTCACCAGATTCAGTTCATAACTTCACCGTGACACACTGCACTGTCACCAGATTCAGTTCATAACTTCACCGTGACACTGCACTGCACCAGATTCAGTTCAGATTCACCGTGACACATGCACTTCACCAGATTCACATAACACCGTGACACACTGCTGTCACCAGATTCAGTTCATAACTTCACCGTGACACACTGCACTGTCACCAGATTCAGTTCATAACTTCACCGTGACACACTGCACCTGTCACCAGATTCAGTTCATAACTTCACCGTGACACACTGCACTGTCACCAGATTCAGTTCATAACTTCACCGTGACACACTGCACAGTTCATAACACCAGATTCAGTTCATAACTTCACCGTGACACACTGCACCTTCACCCAGATTCAGTTCATAACTTCACGTGACACACTGCACCTTCACCAGATTCAGTTCATAACTTCACCGTGACACACTGCACTGTCACCAGATTCAGTTCATAACTTCACCGTGACACACTGCACTGTCACCAGATTCAGTTCATAACTTCACCGTGTGACACACTGCACACAGTTCATAACTTCACCGTGACACACTGCCCTGTCACCAGATTCAGTTCATAACTTCACCGTGACACACTGCACCTGTCACCAGATTCAGTTCATAACTTCACCGTGACACACTGCACCTTCACCAGATTCAGTTCATAACTTCACCGTGACACACTGCACTGTCACCAGATTCAGTTCATAACTTCACCGTGACACACTGCCCTGTCACCAGATTCAGTTCATAACTTCACTGTGACACACTGCCCTGTCACCAGATTCACTGCACAGTTCATAACTTCACCGTGACACACTGCACTGTCACCAGATTCAGTTCATAACTTCACCTGTGACACACACTGCCCTGTCACCAGATTCAGTTCATAACTTCACCGTGACACACTGCACCTTCACCAGATTCAGTTCATAAGATTCAGTTCATCACCGTGACACACCTTCACCGTGACACACTGCCCTGTCACCAGATTCAGTTCATAACTTCACCGTGACACACTGCACCTTCACCAGATTCAGTTCATAACTTCACCGTGACACACTGCACCTTCACCGTGACACACTGCCCTGTCACCAGATTCAGTTCATAACTTCACCGTGACACACTGCACCTGTCACCAGATTCAGTTCATAATACTTCACCGTGACACACTGCACTGTCACCAGATTCAGTTCATAACTTCACCGTGACACACTGCACTGTCACCAGATTCAGTTCATAACTTCACCGTGACACACTGCACACCTGTCACCAGATTCAGTTCATAACTTCACCGTGACACACTGCACTGTCACCAGATTCAGTTCATAACTTCACCGTGACACTGCACCTTCACCAGATTCAGTTCATAACTTCACCGTGACACACTGCCCTGTCACCAGATTCAGTTCATAACTTCACCGTGACACACTGCCCTGTCACCAGATTCAGTTCATAACTTCACCGTGACACACTGCACCTTCACCAGATTCAGTTCATAACTTCACCGTGACACACTGCACTGTCACCAGATTCAGTTCATAACTTCACCGTGACACTGCTGCACCGTCACCAGCACACTGCACCTGTCACAGATTCAGTTCATAACTTCACTGTGACACACTGCCCTGTCACCAGATTCAGTTCATAACTTCACCGTGACACACTGCACTGTCACCAGATTCAGTTCATAACTTCACCGCACACTGCCCTGTCACCAGATTCAGTTCATAACTTCACCGTGACACACTGCACCAGTCACCAGATTCAGTTCATAACTTCACCGTGACACACTGCACCTTCACCAGATTCAGTTCATAACTTCTGCACTGTCACAGATTCAGTTCATAACTTCACCGTGACACCAGATTCAGTTCATAACTTCACCGTGACACACTGCACCTTCACCAGATTCAGTTCATAACTTCACCGTGACACACTGCACTGTCACCAGATTCAGTTCATAACTTCACCGTGACACACTGCACCTGTCACCAGATTCAGTTCATAACTTCACCGTGACACACTGCACCAGTCACCAGATTCAGTTCATAACTTCACCGTGACACACTGCACTGTCAGAGATTCAGTTCATAACTTCACCGTGACACACTGCACCTGTCACCAGATTCAGTTCATAACTTCACCGTGACACACTGCCCTGTCACCAGATTCAGTTCATAACTTCACCGTGACACACTGCACCTGTCACCAGTTCACATAACTTCACCGTGACACACTGCACCACCAGATTCAGTTCATAACTTCACCGTGACACACTGCACTTCACCAGATTCAGTTCATAACTTCACCGTGACACACTGCACTGTCACCAGATTCAGTTCATAACTTCACCGTGACACACTGCACCTGTCACCAGATTCAGTTCATAACTTCACCGTGACACACTGCACTGTCACTGATTCAGTTCATAACTTCACCTGTCACCAGATTCACCAGATTCATTCATAACTTCACCGTGACACACTGCACTGTCACCAGATTCAGTTCATAACTTCACCGTGACACACTGCACCTTCACCAGATTCAGTTCATAACTTCACCGTGACACACTGCACTGTCACCAGATTCAGTTCATAACTTCACCGTGACACACTGCACTGTCACCAGATTCAGTTCATAACTTCACCGTGACACACTGCACCTTCACCAGATTCAGTTCATAACTTCACCGTGACACACTGCCCTGTCACCAGATTCAGTTCATAACTTCACGTGACACACTGCACACTGCACTGTCACCAGATTCAGTTCATAACTTCACCGTGACACACTGCCCTGTCACCAGATTCAGTTCATAACTTCACCGTGACACACTGCACTGTCACCAGATTCAGTTCATAACTTCACCGTGACACACTGCACCTTCACTGTGACCACCAGATTCAGTTCATAACTTCACCGTGACACACTGCACCTGTCACCAGATTCAGTTCATAACTTCACTTCACTGCACCTTCACCGTGACACACTGCATTGTCACCAGATTCAGTTCATAACTTCACTGTGACACTGCACCTTCACCAGATTCAGTTCATAACTTCACCGTGACACACTGCCCTGTCACCAGATTCAGTTCATAACTTCACCGTGACACACTGCACCTTCACCAGATTCAGTTCATAACTTCACCGTGACACACTGCACCTTCACCAGATTCAGTTCATAACTTCACCGTGACACACTGCACCTTCACCAGATTCAGTTCATAACTTCACCGTGACACTGCCCTGTCACCGTGACACACTGCACTGTCACCAGATTCAGTTCATAACTTCACTTCACACTGCACCTGTCACCAGTTCATAACTTCACCGTGACACACTGCCCTGTCACCAGATTCAGTTCATAACTTCACCGTGACACACTGCACCTTCACCAGACACACTTCACCAGACTGCACTGTCACCAGATTCAGTTCATAACTTCACCGTGACACACTGCACACCAGATTCAGTTCATAACTTCACCGTGACACACTGCCCTGTCACCAGATTCAGTTCATAACTTCACCGTGACACACTGCACCTTCACCAGATTCAGTTCATAACTTCACCGTGACACACTGCACCTGTCACCAGATTCAGTTCATAACTTCACCGTGACACACTGCACCTTCACCAGATTCAGTTCATAACTTCACCGTGACACACTGCACCTTCACCAGATTCAGTTCATAACTTCACCGTGACACACTGCACCTCACCAGATTCAGTTCATAACTTCACCGTGACACACTGCACCTTCACCAGATTCAGTTCAGTTCATAACTTCACAGTTCATACACACTGCACCTGCACTCACCAGATTCAGTTCATAACTTCACCGTGACACACTGCACCTTCACCAGATTCAGTTCATAACTTCACCGTGACACACTGCCCTGTCACCAGATTCAGTTCATAACTTCACCGTGACACCAGATTCAGTTCATAACTTCACCGTGACACACTGCCCTGTCACCAGATTCAGTTCATAACTTCACCGTGACACACTGCACTGCCAGATTCAGTTCATAACTTCACCGTGACACACTGCACCTTCACCAGATTCACCATAACTTCACCGTGACACACTGCACCTCACCAGATTCAGTTCATAACTTCACCGTGACACACTGCACCTTCACCAGATTCAGTTCATAACTTCACCGTGACACACTGCACCTTCACCAGATTCAGTTCATAACTTCACCGTGACACACTGCCCCTTCACCAGATTCAGTTCATAACTTCACCGTGACACACTGCACCTTCACCAGATTCAGTTCATAACTTCACCGTGACACACTGCACCTGTCACCAGATTCAGTTCATAACTTCACCGTGACACTGCACCTGTCACCAGATTCAGTTCATAACTTCACCGTGACACACTGCACTGTCACCAGATTCAGTTCATAACTTCACCGTGACACACTGCCCTGTCACCAGATTCAGTTCATAACTTCACCGTGACACACTGCACTGTCACCAGATTCAGTTCATAACTTCACCGTGACACACTGCACCTTCACCAGATTCAGTTCATAACTTCACCGTGACACACTGCACCTTCACCAGATTCAGTTCATAACTTCACCGTGACACACTGCCCTGTCACCAGATTCAGTTCATAACTTCACCGTGACACACTGCACTGTCACCAGATTCAGTTCATAACTTCACCGTGACACACTACACCTTCACCAGATTCAGTTCATAACTTCACCGTGACACACTGCACCTTCCAGATTCAGTTCATAACTTCACCGTGACACACTGCCCTGTCACCAGATTCAGTTCATAACTTCACCGTGACACACTGCACTGTCACCAGATTCAGTTCATAACTTCACCGTGACACACTGCCCTGTCACCAGATTCAGTTCATAACTTCACCGTGACACACTGCACCTTCACCAGATTCAGTTCATAACTTCACCGTGACACACTGCACCTGTCACCAGATTCAGTTCATAACTTCACCGTGACACACTGCACCTTCACCAGATTCATAACTTCACGTGACACACTGCCCTGTCACCAGATTCACATAACTTCACCGTGACACACTGCACCTTCACCAGATTCAGTTCATAACTTCACCGTGACACACTGCCCTGTCACCAGATTCAGTTCATAACTTCACCGTGACACACTGCACCTTCACCAGATTCAGTTCATAACTTCACCGTGACACTGCATTGTCACCAGATTCAGTTCATAACTTCACCGTGACACACTGCCCTGTCACCAGATTCAGTTCATAACTTCACCGTGACACACTGCACTGTCACCAGATTCAGTTCACACAGCCACTGCACCTTCACCAGATTCAGTTCATAACTTCACCGTGACACACTGCACCTTCACCAGTCACCAGATTCAGTTCATAACTTCACCGTGACACACTGCACCTGTCACCAGATTCAGTTCATAACTTCACCGTGACACACTGCACCTGTCACCAGATTCAGTTCATAACTTCACCGTGACACACTGCACCTTCACCAGATTCAGTTCATAACTTCACCGTGACACACTGCCCAGTCACCAGATTCAGTTCATAACTTCACCGTGACACACTGCACCTTCACCAGATTCAGTTCATAACTTCACCTTCACCAGATTCAGTTCATAACTTCACTGTGACACACTGCACCTGTCACCAGATTCAGTTCATAACTTCACCGTGACACACTGCACTGTCACCAGATTCAGTTCATAACTTCACCGTGACACACTGCACCTTCACCAGATTCAGTTCATAACTTCACCGTGACACACTGCACCTGTCACCAGATTCAGTTCATAACTTCACCGTGACACACTGCACCTTCACCAGATTCAGTTCATAACTTCACCGTGACACACTGCACCTGTCACCAGATTCAGTTCATAACTTCACCGTGACACACTGCACCAGTCACCAGATTCAGTTCATAACTTCACCGTGACACACTGCACCTGTCACCAGATTCAGTTCATAACTTCACCGTGACACACTGCACCTGTCACCAGATTCAGTTCATAACTTCACCTTCACCGTGACACACTGCACCTGTCACCAGATTCAGTTCATAACTTCACCGTGACACACTGCACCTTCACCAGATTCAGTTCATAACTTCACCGTGACACACTGCACCTTCACCAGATTCAGTTCATAACTTCACCGTGACACACTGCCCTGTCACCAGATTCAGTTCATAACTTCACCGTGACACACTGCACACACAGTTCATAACTTCACCGTGACACACTGCCCAGATTCAGTTCATAACTTCACCGTGACACACTGCACCTGTCACCAGATTCAGTTCATAACTTCACCGTGACACACTGCACCTTCACCAGATTCAGTTCATAACTTCACCGTGACACACTGCCCTGTCACCAGATTCAGTTCATAACTTCACCGTGACACACTGCACCTGTCACCAGATTCAGTTCATAACTTCACTGACACACTGCACTGTCACCAGATTCACATAACTGACACCACTGTCACCAGATTCAGTTCATAACTTCACCGTGACACACTGCACCTGTCACCAGATTCAGTTCATAACTTCACCGTGACACACTGCACCTTCACCAGATTCAGTTCATAACTTCACCGTGACACACTGCACCTGTCACCAGATTCAGTTCATAACTTCACCGTGACACACTGCACCTTCACCAGATTCAGTTCATAACTTCACCGTGACACACTGCACCTGTCACCAGATTCAGTTCATAACTTCACCGTGACACACTGCACCTGTCACAGATTCAGTTCATAACTTCACGTGACACACTGCCCTGTCACCAGATTCAGTTCATAACTTCACCGTGACACACTGCACCTTCACCAGATTCAGTTCATAACTTCACCTGACACACTGCACTGTCACCAGATTCAGTTCATAACTTCACCGTGACACACTGCACCTTCACCAGATTCAGTTCATAACTTCACCGTGACACACTGCACCTGTCACCAGATTCAGTTCATAACTTCACCGTGACACACTGCCCTGTCACCAGATTCAGTTCATAACTTCACCGTGACACACACTGCCCTGTCACCAGATTCAGTTCATAACTTCACCGTGACACACTGCACCTGTCACCAGATTCAGTTCATAACTTCACCGTGACACACTGCACTGTCACCAGATTCAGTTCATAACTTCACCGTGACACACTGCACTGTCACCAGATTCAGTTCATAACTTCACCGTGACACACTGCACTGTCACCAGATTCAGTTCATAACTTCACCGTGACACACTGCCCTGTCACCAGATTCAGTTCATAACTTCACCGTGACAACTGCACCTTCACCAGACACACTGCCCTGTCACCAGATTCAGTTCATAACTTCACCGTGACACACTGCACCTTCACCAGATTCAGTTCATAACTTCACCGTGACACACTGCACTGTCACCAGATTCAGTTCATAACTTCACCGTGACACACTGCACCTGTCACCAGATTCAGTTCATAACTTCACCGTGACACACTGCACTGTCACCAGATTCAGTTCATAACTTCACCGTGACACACTGCACCTGTCACCAGATTCAGTTCATAACTTCACCGTGACACACTGCACCTGTCACCAGATTCAGTTCATAACTTCACCGTGACACACTGCCACCGTGACACACTGACACACTGCACTCACCAGATTCAGTTCATAACTTCCCTCACCGTGACATAACTGCACCTGACACACTGCACTGTTCAGTTCACCGTGACACACTGCACACTGCCCTCACCAGATTCAGTTCATAACTTCACCGTGACACACTGCCCTGTCACCAGATTCAGTTCATAACTTCACCGTGACACACTGCACCTGTCACCAGATTCAGTTCATAACTTCACCGTGACACACTGCACTGTCAGCAGATTCAGTTCATAACTTCACCGTGACACACTGCACCACCAGATTCAGTTCATAACTTCACTGTGACACAACTTCACCGTGACACACTGACACACTGCCCTGTCACCAGATTCAGTTCATAACTTCACCGTAACTGCACCTGTCACCAGATTCACATAACTTCACCTTCACCAGATTCAGTTCATAACTTCACCGTGACACACTGCACTGTCACCAGATTCAGTTCATAACTTCACCGTGACACACTGCCCTGTCACCAGATTCAGTTCATAACTTCACCGTGACACACTGCACCTTCACCAGATTCAGTTCATAACTTCACGTGACGTGACACACTGCCCTGTCACCAGATTCAGTTCATAACTTCACCGTGACACACTGCACCTTCACCAGATTCAGTTCATAACTTCACCGTGACACTGCATTGTCACCAGATTCAGTTCATAACTTCACCGTGACACACTGCACCTTCACCAGATTCAGTTCATAACTTCACCGTGACACACTGCCACCAGATTCAGTTCATAACTTCACCACGTGACACCCTGCACCGTCACCAGATTCAGTTCATAACTTCACCGTGACACACTGCACCTTTACCAGATTCAGTTCATAACTTCACCGTGACACACTGCACCTTCACCAGATTCAGTTCATAACTTCACCGTGACACACTGCCCAGTCACCAGATTCAGTTCATAACTTCACCGTGACACACTGCCCAGTCACCAGATTCAGTTCATAACTTCACTGTGACACACTGCACTGTCACCAGATTCAGTTCATAACTTCACCGTGACACACTGCCCTGTCACCAGATTCAGTTCATAACTTCACCGTGACACACTGCACCTTCACCAGATTCAGTTCATAACTTCACCGTGACACACTGCACCTTCACCAGATTCAGTTCATAACTTCACCGTGACACCTGCACCGTCACCAGATTCAGTTCATAACTTCACCGTGACACACTGCACCTTCACCAGATTCAGTTCATAACTTCACCGTGACACACTGCACCTTCACCAGATTCAGTTCATAACTTCACCGTGACACACTGCCCAGTCACCAGATTCAGTTCATAACTTCACCGTGACACCCTGCACCGTCACCAGATTCAGTTCATAACTTCACCGTGACACACTGCACCTTTACCAGATTCAGTTCATAACTTCACCGTGACACACTGCACTGTCACCAGATTCAGTTCATAACTTCACCGTGACACACTGCACCTTCACCAGATTCAGTTCATAACTTACACACTGCCCTGTCACCAGATTCAGTTCATAACTTCACCGTGACACACTGCACTGTCACCAGATTCAGTTCATAACTTCACCGTGACACACTGCACCTTCACCGTGACACACTGCCCTGTCACCAGATTCAGTTCATAACTTCACCGTGACACACTGCCCTGTCACCAGATTCAGTTCATAACTTCACCGTGACACACTGCACCTTCACCGTGACACACTGCCCTGTCACCAGATTCAGTTCATAACTTCACTGTGACACACTGCCCTGTCACCAGATTCAGTTCATAACTTCACCGTGACACACTGCACCTTCACCAGATTCAGTTCATAACTTCACCGTGACACACTGCCCAGTCACCAGATTCAGTTCATAACTTCACCATGACACACTGCACCTTCACCAGATTCAGTTCATAACTTCACCGTGACACTGCACCTTCACCAGATTCAGTTCATAACTTCACCGTGACACACTGCACTGTCACCAGATTCAGTTCATAACTTCACCGTGACACACTGCACCTGACCAGATTCACACATAACTTCACCGTGACACACTGCCCTGTCACCAGATTCAGTTCATAACTTCACCGTGACACACTGCACCTTCACCACACACTGCATGTCACCAGATTCAGTTCATAACTTCACCGTGACACACTGCACCTTCACCGTGACACACTGCCCTGTCACCAGATTCAGTTCATAACTTCACTGTGACACACTGCCCTGTCACCAGATTCAGTTCATAACTTCACCGTGACACACTGCCCTGTCACCAGATTCAGTTCATAACTTCACCGTGACACACTGCACCTTCACCGTGACACACTGCCCTGTCACCAGATTCAGTTCATAACTTCACCGTGACACACTGCACTGTCACCAGATTCAGTTCATAACTTCACCGTGACACACTGCATTTTCACCAGATTCAGTTCATAACTTCACCGTGACACACTGCACTGTCACCAGATTCAGTTCATAACTTCACCGTGACACACTGCACCTTCACCGTGACACACTGCCCTGTCACCAGATTCAGTTCATAACTTCACTGTGACACACTGCCCTGTCACCAGATTCAGTTCATAACTTCACCGTGACACACTGCACTGTCACCAGATTCAGTTCATAACTTCACCGTGACACACACACTGCCCTGTCACCAGATTCAGTTCATAACTTCACTGTGACACACTGCACCTTCACCAGATTCAGTTCATAACTTCACCGTGACACACTGCACCTTCACCGTGACACACTGCCCTGTCACCAGATTCAGTTCATAACTTCACCGTGACACACTGCCCAGTCACCAGATTCAGTTCATAACTTCACCGTGACACACTGCCCTGTCACCAGATTCAGTTCATAACTTCACCGTGACACACTGCACCTTCACACCAGATTCAGTTCATAACTTCACCGTGACACACTGCCCTGTCACCAGATTCAGTTCATAACTTCACCGTGACACACTGCACTGTCACCAGATTCAGTTCATAACTTCACCGTGACACACTGCACCTTCACCGTGACACACTGCCCTGTCACCAGATTCAGTTCATAACTTCACCGTGACACACTGCCCTGTCACCAGATTCAGTTCATAACTTCACGTGTGACACTGCATTGTCAGCAGATTCAGTTCATAACTTCACCGTGACACACTGCACTGTCACCAGATTCAGTTCATAACTTCACCGTGACACACTGCACCTTCACCGTGACACACTGCCCTGTCACCAGATTCAGTTCATAACTTCACTGTGACACACTGCCCTGTCACCAGATTCAGTTCATAACTTCACCGTGACACACTGCACTGTCACCAGATTCAGTTCATAACTTCACCGTGACACACTGCCCTGTCACCAGATTCAGTTCATAACTTCACTGTGACACACTGCACCTTCACCAGATTCAGTTCATAACTTCACCGTGACACACTGCACCTTCACCGTGACACACTGCCCTGTCACCAGATTCAGTTCATAACTTCACTGTGACACACTGCACCTTCACCAGATTCAGTTCATAACTTCACCGTGACACACTGCCCAGTCACAGATTCAGTTCATAACTTCACCGTGACACTGCATTTTCAGAAATTCAGTTCATAACTTCACCGTGACACACTGCACTGTCACCAGATTCAGTTCATAACTTCACCGTGACACACTGCACCTTCACCGTGACACACTGCCCTGTCACCAGATTCAGTTCATAACTTCACTGTGACACACTGCACCTGTCACCAGATTCAGTTCATAACTTCACCGTGACACACTGCACTGTCACCAGATTCAGTTCATAACTTCACCGTGACACACTGCCCTGTCACCAGATTCAGTTCATAACTTCACCGTGACACACTGCACCTTCACCAGATTCAGTTCATAACTTCACCGTGACACACTGCACCTTCACCGTGACAGCCCTGTCATTCAGTTCATAACTTCACCGTGACACACTGCCCAGTCACCAGATTCAGTTCATAACTTCACCGTGACACTGCATTGTCACCAGATTCAGTTCATAACTTCACCGTGACACACTGCACCTTCACCAGATTCAGTTCATAACTTCACCGTGACACACTGCCCTGTCACCAGATTCAGTTCATAACTTCACCGTGACACACTGCACTGTCACCAGATTCAGTTCATAACTTCACCGTGACACACTGCACCTTCACCGTGACACACTGCCCTGTCACCAGATTCAGTTCATAACTTCACCGTGACACACTGCCCTGTCACCAGATTCAGTTCATAACTTCACGGTGACACTGCATTGTCAGCAGATTCAGTTCATAACTTCACCGTGACACACTGCACTGTCACCAGATTCAGTTCATAACTTCACCGTGACACACTGCACCTTCACCGTGACACACTGCCCTGTCACCAGATTCAGTTCATAACTTCACTGTGACACACTGCCCTGTCACCAGATTCAGTTCATAACTTCACCGTGACACACTGCACTGTCACCAGATTCAGTTCATAACTTCACCGTGACACACTGCCCTGTCACCAGATTCAGTTCATAACTTCACTGTGACACACTGCACCTTCACCAGATTCAGTTCATAACTTCACCGTGACACACTGCACCTTCACACACACTGCCCTGTCACCAGATTCAGTTCATAACTTCACCGTGACACACTGCACCTTCACCAGATTCAGTTCATAACTTCACCGTGACACACTGCCCTGTCACCAGATTCAGTTCATAACTTCACCGTGACACACTGCACCTTCACCAGATTCAGTTCATAACTTCACCGTGACACACTGCACCTTCACCAGATTCAGTTCATAACTTCACCGTGACACACTGCACCTTCACCAGATTCAGTTCATAACTTCACCGTGACACACTGCACCTTTACCAGATTCAGTTCATAACTTCACCGTGACACACTGCACCTTCACCAGATTCAGTTCATAACTTCACCGTGACACACTGCCCAGTCACCAGATTCAGTTCATAACTTCACCGTGACACACTGCCCTATCACCAGATTCAGTTCATAACTTCACTGTGACACACTGCACCTTCACCAGATTCAGTTCATAACTTCACCGTGACACACTGCCCTGTCACCAGATTCAGTTCATAACTTCACCGTGACACACTGCACCTTCACCAGATTCAGTTCATAACTTCACCGTGACACACTGCACCTTCACCAGACACACTGCCCTGTCACCAGATTCAGTTCATATCTTCACTGTGACACACTGCCCTGTCACCAGATTCAGTTCATAACTTCACCGTGACACACTGCACTGTCACCAGATTCAGTTCATAACTTCACCGTGACACACTGCACCTTCACCGTGACACACTGCCCTGTCACCAGATTCAGTTCATAACTTCACCGTGACACACTGCACTGTCACCAGATTCAGTTCATAACTTCACCGTGACACTGCATTTTCAGCAAATTCAGTTCATAACTTCACCGTGACACACTGCACTGTCACCAGATTCAGTTCATAACTTCACCGTGACACACTGCACCTTCACCGTGACACACTGCCCTGTCACCAGATTCAGTTCATAACTTCACTGTGACACACTGCCCTGTCACCAGATTCAGTTCATAACTTCACCGTGACACACTGCACTGTCACCAGATTCAGTTCATAACTTCACCGTGACACACTGCCCTGTCACCAGATTCAGTTCATAACTTCACTGTGACACACTGCACCTTCACCAGATTCAGTTCATAACTTCACCGTGACACACTGCACCTTCACTGACACACTGCCCTGTCACCAGATTCAGTTCATAACTTCACCGTGACACACTGCCCAGTCACCAGATTCAGTTCATAACTTCACCGTGACACACTGCCCTGTCACCAGATTCAGTTCATAACTTCACCGTGACACACTGCACCTTCACCAGATTCAGTTCATAACTTCAACGTGACACACTGCCCTGTCACCAGATTCAGTTCATAACTTCACCGTGACACACTGCACTGTCACCAGATTCAGTTCATAACTTCACCGTGACACACTGCACCTTCACCGTGACACACTGCCCTGTCACCAGATTCAGTTCATAATTTCACCGTGACACACTGCCCTGTCACCAGATTCAGTTCATAACTTCACGGTGACACTGCATTGTCAGCAGATTCAGTTCATAACTTCACCGTGACACACTGCACTGTCACCAGATTCAGTTCATAACTTCACCGTGACACACTGCACCTTCACCGTGACACACTGCCCTGTCACCAGATTCAGTTCATAACTTCACTGTGACACACTGCCCTGTCACCAGATTCAGTTCATAACTTCACCGTGACACACTGCACTGTCACCAGATTCAGTTCATAACTTCACCGTGACACACTGCCCTGTCACCAGATTCAGTTCATAACTTCACTGTGACACACTGCACCTTCACCAGATTCAGTTCATAACTTCACCGTGACACACTGCACCTTCACCGTGACACACTGCCCTGTCACCAGATTCAGTTCATAACTTCACTGTGACACACTGCACCTTCACCAGATTCAGTTCATAACTTCACCGTGACACACTGCCCAGTCACCAGATTCAGTTCATAACTTCACCGTGACACTGCATTTTCAGCAAATTCAGTTCATAACTTCACCGTGACACACTGCACTGTCACCAGATTCAGTTCATAACTTCACCGTGACACACTGCACCTTCACCGTGACACACTGCCCTGTCACCAGATTCAGTTCATAACTTCACTGTGACACACTGCCCTGTCACCAGATTCAGTTCATAACTTCACCGTGACACACTGCACTGTCACCAGATTCAGTTCATAACTTCACCGTGACACACTGCCCTGTCACCAGATTCAGTTCATAACTTCACCGTGACACACTGCACCTTCACCAGATTCAGTTCATAACTTCACCGTGACACACTGCACCTTCACCGTGACACACTGCCCTGTCACCAGATTCAGTTCATAACTTCACCGTGACACACTGCCCAGTCACCAGATTCAGTTCATAACTTCACCGTGACACACTGCCCTGTCACCAGATTCAGTTCATAACTTCACCGTGACACACTGCACCTTCACCAGATTCAGTTCATAACTTAACCGTGACACACTGCCCTGTCACCAGATTCAGTTCATAACTTCACCGTGACACACTGCACTGTCACCAGATTCAGTTCATAACTTCACCGTGACACACTGCACCTTCACCGTGACACACTGCCCTGTCACCAGATTCAGTTCATAATTTCACCGTGACACACTGCCCTGTCACCAGATTCAGTTCATAACTTCACGGTGACACTGCATTGTCAGCAGATTCAGTTCATAACTTCACCGTGACACACTGCACTGTCACCAGATTCAGTTCATAACTTCACCGTGACACACTGCACCTTCACCGTGACACACTGCCCTGTCACCAGATTCAGTTCATAACTTCACTGTGACACACTCCCTGTCACCAGATTCAGTTCATAACTTCACCGTGACACACTGCACTGTCACCAGATTCAGTTCATAACTTCACCGTGACACACTGCCCTGTCACCAGATTCAGTTCATAACTTCACTGTGACACACTGCACCTTCACCAGATTCAGTTCATAACTTCACCGTGACACACTGCACCTTCACCGTGACACACTGCCCTGTCACCAGATTCAGTTCATAACTTCACTGTGACACACTGCACCTTCACCAGATTCAGTTCATAACTTCACCGTGACACACTGCCCAGTCACCAGATTCAGTTCATAACTTCACCGTGACACACTGCACCTTCACCAGATTCAGTTCATAACTTCACCGTGACACACTGCACCTTCACCAGATTCAGTTCATAACTTCACCGTGACACCCTGCACCGTCACTAGATTCAGTTCATAACTTCACCGTGACACACTGCACCTTTACCAGATTCAGTTCATAACTTCACCGTGACACACTGCACCTTCACCAGATTCAGTTCATAACTTCACCGTGACACACTGCCCAGTCACCAGATTCAGTTCATAACTTCACCGTGACACACTGCCCAGTCACCAGATTCAGTTCATAACTTCACTGTGACACACTGCACCTTCACCAGATTCAGTTCATAACTTCACCGTGACACACTGCCCTGTCACCAGATTCAGTTCATAACTTCACCGTGACACACTGCACCTTCACCAGATTCAGTTCATAACTTCACCGTGACACACTGCACCTTCACCAGATTCAGTTCATAACTTCACCGTGACACCCTGCACCGTCACCAGATTCAGTTCATAACTTCACCGTGACACACTGCACCTTCACCAGATTCAGTTCATAACTTCACCGTGACACACTGCACCTTCACCAGATTCAGTTCATAACTTCACTGACACTGCCCAGTCACCAGATTCAGTTCATAACTTCACCGTGACACCCTGCACCGTCACCAGATTCAGTTCATAACTTCACCGTGACACACTGCACCTTTACCAGATTCAGTTCATAACTTCACCGTGACACACTGCACTGTCACCAGATTCAGTTCATAACTTCACCGTGACACACTGCACCTTCACCAGATTCAGTTCATAACTTCACGTGACACACTGCTGCCTGTCACCAGATTCAGTTCATAACTTCACCGTGACACACTACACTGTCACCAGATTCAGTTCATAACTTCACCGTGACACACTGCACCTTCACCGTGACACACTGCCCTGTCATAACAGTTCATAACTTCACCGTGACACACTGCCCTGTCACCAGATTCAGTTCATAACTTCACCGTGACACACTGCACCTTCACCGTGACACACTGCCCTGTCACCAGATTCAGTTCATAACTTCACTGTGACACACTGCCCTGTCACCAGATTCAGTTCATAACTTCACTGTGACACACTGCACCTTCACCAGATTCAGTTCATAACTTCACCGTGACACACTGCCCAGTCACCAGATTCAGTTCATAACTTCACCGTGACACACTGCACCTTCACCAGATTCAGTTCATAACTTCACCGTGACACACTGCACCTTCACCAGATTCAGTTATTAACTTCACCGTGACACCCTGCACCACCAGATTCAGTTCATAACTTCACCGTGACACACTGCACCTTCACCAGATTCAGTTCATAACTTCACCGTGACACACTGCCCTGTCACCAGATTCAGTTCATAACTTCACCGTGACACACTGCACCTTCACCGTGACACACTGCACTGTCACCAGATTCAGTTCATAACTTCACCGTGACACACTGCACCTTCACCGTGACACACTGCCCTGTCACCAGATTCAGTTCATATCTTCACTGTGACACACTGCCCTGTCACCAGATTCAGTTCATAACTTCACCGTGACACACTGCACTGTCACCAGATTCAGTTCATAACTTCACCGTGACACACTGCACCTTCACCGTGACACACTGCCCTGTCACCAGATTCAGTTCATAACTTCACCGTGACACACTGCACTGTCACCAGATTCAGTTCATAACTTCACCGTGACACTGCATTTTCAGCAAATTCAGTTCATAACTTCACCGTGACACACTGCACTGTCACCAGATTCAGTTCATAACTTCACCGTGACACACTGCACCTTCACCGTGACACACTGCCCTGTCACCAGATTCAGTTCATAACTTCACTGTGACACACTGCCCTGTCACCAGATTCAGTTCATAACTTCACCGTGACACACTGCACTGTCACCAGATTCAGTTCATAACTTCACCGTGACACACTGCCCTGTCACCAGATTCAGTTCATAACTTCACTGTGACACACTGCACCTTCACCAGATTCAGTTCATAACTTCACCGTGACACACTGCACCTTCACCGTGACACACTGCCCTGTCACCAGATTCAGTTCATAACTTCACCGTGACACACTGCCCAGTCACCAGATTCAGTTCATAACTTCACCGTGACACACTGCCCTGTCACCAGATTCAGTTCATAACTTCACCGTGACACACTGCACCTTCACCAGATTCAGTTCATAACTTCACCGTGACACACTGCCCTGTCACCAGATTCAGTTCATAACTTCACCGTGACACACTGCACTGTCACCAGATTCAGTTCATAACTTCACCGTGACACACTGCACCTTCACCGTGACACACTGCCCTGTCACCAGATTCAGTTCATAACTTCACCGTGACACACTGCACTGTCACCAGATTCAGTTCATAACTTCACCGTGACACACTGCACCTTCACCGTGACACACTGCCCTGTCACCAGATTCAGTTCATAATTTCACCGTGACACACTGCCCTGTCACCAGATTCAGTTCATAACTTCACGGTGACACTGCATTGTCAGCAGATTCAGTTCATAACTTCACCGTGACACACTGCACTGTCACCAGATTCAGTTCATAACTTCACCGTGACACACTGCACCTTCACCGTGACACACTGCCCTGTCACCAGATTCAGTTCATAACTTCACTGTGACACACTCCCTGTCACCAGATTCAGTTCATAACTTCACCGTGACACACTGCACTGTCACCAGATTCAGTTCATAACTTCACCGTGACACACTGCCCTGTCACCAGATTCAGTTCATAACTTCACTGTGACACACTGCACCTTCACCAGATTCAGTTCATAACTTCACCGTGACACACTGCACCTTCACCGTGACACACTGCCCTGTCACCAGATTCAGTTCATAACTTCACTGTGACACACTGCACCTTCACCAGATTCAGTTCATAACTTCACCGTGACACACTGCCCAGTCACCAGATTCAGTTCATAACTTCACCGTGACACACTGCACCTTCACCAGATTCAGTTCATAACTTCACCGTGACACACTGCACCTTCACCAGATTCAGTTCATAACTTCACCGTGACACCCTGCACCGTCACTAGATTCAGTTCATAACTTCACCGTGACACACTGCACCTTTACCAGATTCAGTTCATAACTTCACCGTGACACACTGCACCTTCACCAGATTCAGTTCATAACTTCACCGTGACACACTGCCCAGTCACCAGATTCAGTTCATAACTTCACCGTGACACACTGCCCAGTCACCAGATTCAGTTCATAACTTCACTGTGACACACTGCACCTTCACCAGATTCAGTTCATAACTTCACCGTGACACACTGCCCTGTCACCAGATTCAGTTCATAACTTCACCGTGACACACTGCACCTTCACCAGATTCAGTTCATAACTTCACCGTGACACACTGCACCTTCACCAGATTCAGTTCATAACTTCACCGTGACACCCTGCACCGTCACCAGATTCAGTTCATAACTTCACCGTGACACACTGCACCTTTACCAGATTCAGTTCATAACTTCACCGTGACACACTGCACCTTCACCAGATTCAGTTCATAACTTCACCGTGACACACTGCCCAGTCACCAGATTCAGTTCATAACTTCACCGTGACACCCTGCACCGTCACCAGATTCAGTTCATAACTTCACCGTGACACACTGCACCTTTACCAGATTCAGTTCATAACTTCACCGTGACACACTGCACTGTCACCAGATTCAGTTCATAACTTCACCGTGACACACTGCACCTTCACCAGATTCAGTTCATAACTTAACCGTGACACACTGCCCTGTCACCAGATTCAGTTCATAACTTCACCGTGACACACTACACTGTCACCAGATTCAGTTCATAACTTCACCGTGACACACTGCACCTTCACCGTGACACACTGCCCTGTCACCAGATTCAGTTCATAACTTCACCGTGACACACTGCCCTGTCACCAGATTCAGTTCATAACTTCACCGTGACACACTGCACCTTCACCGTGACACACTGCCCTGTCACCAGATTCAGTTCATAACTTCACTGTGACACACTGCCCTGTCACCAGATTCAGTTCATAACTTCACTGTGACACACTGCACCTTCACCAGATTCAGTTCATAACTTCACCGTGACACACTGCCCAGTCACCAGATTCAGTTCATAACTTCACCGTGACACACTGCACCTTCACCAGATTCAGTTCATAACTTCACCGTGACACACTGCACCTTCACCAGATTCAGTTATTAACTTCACCGTGACACCCTGCACCGTCACCAGATTCAGTTCATAACTTCACCGTGACACACTGCACCTTCACCAGATTCAGTTCATAACTTAACCGTGACACACTGCCCTGTCACCAGATTCAGTTCATAACTTCACCGTGACACACTGCACCTTCACCGTGACACACTGCACTGTCACCAGATTCAGTTCATAACTTCACCGTGACACACTGCACCTTCACCGTGACACACTGCCCTGTCACCAGATTCAGTTCATATCTTCACTGTGACACACTGCCCTGTCACCAGATTCAGTTCATAACTTCACCGTGACACACTGCACTGTCACCAGATTCAGTTCATAACTTCACCGTGACACACTGCACCTTCACCGTGACACACTGCCCTGTCACCAGATTCAGTTCATAACTTCACCGTGACACACTGCACTGTCACCAGATTCAGTTCATAACTTCACCGTGACACTGCATTTTCAGCAAATTCAGTTCATAACTTCACCGTGACACACTGCACTGTCACCAGATTCAGTTCATAACTTCACCGTGACACACTGCACCTTCACCGTGACACACTGCCCTGTCACCAGATTCAGTTCATAACTTCACTGTGACACACTGCCCTGTCACCAGATTCAGTTCATAACTTCACCGTGACACACTGCACTGTCACCAGATTCAGTTCATAACTTCACCGTGACACACTGCCCTGTCACCAGATTCAGTTCATAACTTCACTGTGACACACTGCACCTTCACCAGATTCAGTTCATAACTTCACCGTGACACACTGCACCTTCACCGTGACACACTGCCCTGTCACCAGATTCAGTTCATAACTTCACCGTGACACACTGCCCAGTCACCAGATTCAGTTCATAACTTCACCGTGACACACTGCCCTGTCACCAGATTCAGTTCATAACTTCACCGTGACACACTGCACCTTCACCAGATTCAGTTCATAACTTAACCGTGACACACTGCCCTGTCACCAGATTCAGTTCATAACTTCACCGTGACACACTGCACTGTCACCAGATTCAGTTCATAACTTCACCGTGACACACTGCACCTTCACCGTGACACACTGCCCTGTCACCAGATTCAGTTCATAATTTCACCGTGACACACTGCCCTGTCACCAGATTCAGTTCATAACTTCACGGTGACACTGCATTGTCAGCAGATTCAGTTCATAACTTCACCGTGACACACTGCACTGTCACCAGATTCAGTTCATAACTTCACCGTGACACACTGCACCTTCACCGTGACACACTGCCCTGTCACCAGATTCAGTTCATAACTTCACTGTGACACACTCCCTGTCACCAGATTCAGTTCATAACTTCACCGTGACACACTGCCCTGTCACCAGATTCAGTTCATAACTTCACTGTGACACACTGCACCTTCACCAGATTCAGTTCATAACTTCACCGTGACACACTGCACCTTCACCGTGATACACTGCCCTGTCACCAGATTCAGTTCATAACTTCACTGTGACACACTGCACCTTCACCAGATTCAGTTCATAACTTCACCGTGACACACTGCCCAGTCACCAGATTCAGTTCATAACTTCACCGTGACACACTGCACCTTCACCAGATTCAGTTCATAACTTCACCGTGACACACTGCACCTTCACCAGATTCAGTTCATAACTTCACCGTGACACCCTGCACCGTCACTAGATTCAGTTCATAACTTCAACGTGACACACTGCACCTTTACCAGATTCAGTTCATAACTTCACCGTGACACACTGCACCTTCACCAGATTCAGTTCATAACTTCACCGTGACACACTGCCCAGTCACCAGATTCAGTTCATAACTTCACCGTGACACACTGCCCTGTCACCAGATTCAGTTCATAACTTCACCGTGACACACTGCACCTTCACCAGATTCAGTTCATAACTTCACCGTGACACACTGCCCTGTCACCAGATTCAGTTCATAACTTCACCGTGACACACTGCACCTTCACCAGATTCAGTTCATAACTTCACCGTGACACACTGCACCTTCACCAGATTCAGTTCATAACTTCACCGTGACACCCTGCACCGTCACCAGATTCAGTTCATAACTTCACCGTGACACACTGCACCTTTACCAGATTCAGTTCATAACTTCACCGTGACACACTGCACCTTCACCAGATTCAGTTCATAACTTCACCGTGACACACTGCCCAGTCACCAGATTCAGTTCATAACTTCACCGTGACACCCTGCACCGTCACCAGATTCAGTTCATAACTTCACCGTGACACACTGCACCTTTACCAGATTCAGTTCATAACTTCACCGTGACACACTGCACCTTCACCAGATTCAGTTCATAACTTCACCGTGACACACTGCCCAGTCACCAGATTCAGTTCATAACTTCACCATGACACACTGCCCAGTCACCAGATTCAGTTTATAACTTCACCGTGACACACTGCCCTGTCACCAGATTCAGTTCATAACTTCACCGTGACACACTGCACCTTCACCAGTTTCAGTTCATAACTTCACCGTGACACACTGCCCAGTCACCAGATTCAGTTCATAACTTCACCGTGACACACTGCCCAGTCACCAGATTCAGTTCATAACTTCACCGTGACACACTGCACCTTCACCGTGACACACTGCACTGTCACCATATTCAGTTCATAACTTCACCGTGACACACTGCCCTGTCACCAGATTCAGTTCATAACTTCACCGTGACACACTGCACCTTCACCAGATTCAGTTCATAACTTCACTGTGACACACTGCCCTGTCACCAGATTCAGTTCATAACTTCACCGTGACACACTGCACCTTCACCAGATTCAGTTCATAACTTCACCGTGACACACTGCCCTGTCACCAGATTCAGTTCATAACTTCACCGTGACACACTGCACCTTCACCAGATTCAGTTCATAACTTCACCGTGACACACTGCCCTGTCACCAGATTCAGTTCATAACTTCACCGTGACACACTGCACCTTCACCAGATTCAGTTCATAACTTCACCGTGACACACTGCCCTGTCACCAGATTCAGTTCATAACTTCACCGTGACACACTGCACCTTCACCAGATTCAGTTCATAACTTCACCGTGACACACTGCACCTTCACCAGATTCAGTTCATAACTTCACCGTGACACACTGCACTGTCACCAGATTCAGTTCATAACTTCACCGTGACACACTGCACCTTCACCAGATTCAGTTCATAACTTCACCGTGACACACTGCACCTTCACCAGATTCAGTTCATAACTTCACCGTGACACTGCACCTTCACCAGATTCAGTTCATAACTTCACCTTGACACTGTACCTTCACCGTAACACACTGTACTGTCACCAGATTCAATTCTGCCTGTATAAGATGTGTACTGAAGTTATTATAATATTACTGTCTTTAATGCATTAAAGTCACGCTAAATGTTTTCTTTGGGAGGAAAACGTGTGTATCATTATACATTTAGTATGTAGTATCTCGAACTTTCCCGCGAGCAGGGTTTTGCACTCAGCTAGACGACAGTGGGCGTATAGCGCCCTCAGGTGACCGGTGATTATACTGCATGAATACGTTACCTGCAGTTTTTTTTTTGCCAATTACCTTATCCGTATCTTTTTACCCAAATGCAAAATCAAAGAATAATTAATAAAAAAGGAAGACTAAAACTCTCATACATTCAATCAGCCCTCTTTCCTCATTGTATTTAAAAATAATCATATGCCCCTTAAATTGTTTTAATTTAGTTTTCAGTATATGCTTTAATATTACTGCAGTATTGATGGACAGTAGGACTTTATTACCGTTTAGACTGGCAGTAACAAACCGTTCTTTAGTGTCTTTATTGTGACCATATTTCTTTGGAAAGTTTATAATTTAATTACTATTCCAAATGAATGTTGACTAATAGCCTTTACACACAAAAAATAGTGTGTTATTGTTGGGTGACATTGACAGAGTCTTTATACATATACCCCTGGTTTCACAGACAAGGCTTAAACCTAGTCCCAGACTAAAATGCACATTTGAGCTGTTTTAGCTGAAAGCATCGTGCACTGACAGACATTAAAATATGTCAGTGCCATTGTTTTGTCTCAAGATGCACATCAGTAAAAATCTTTATTTCTAAGCCATGGTTTTAAAAGATACTTTTATGCCCTAATTGAACTAAAGCATAATCCTGGCTTAATTTGTGTTTTAGAGCAACTTTAGATCTAAAGTTAGTACCAGCATCTGTTCATTCTAGAATGGTTCTGGGTAGGGTTCAAAAGCAATATGCTTTTTTTCATTAAACATTTATGCCAGTGCAACAACCTACCACCACAGCCTCAACAATTGGTACACAGACACAATCGCAAATGGTCAGCGTCACAAAGGAGGCAACCATGAAGGCAGAAATATTGTGGTCACTTAAAGTGAACAAACACGTGAGTTTAATTTTTTAATCACAAAGGAGTGTTCATAAAATTTCAGAAATGTCTTAACTACAAAGTAAAGAAAATAAGTTGGTTATTAATTGTAGTGGTAAGAAGCAAAATAAAGGCCTGCTTAAATTATTATTTTTTATTCAGGAGAGATATTTTTATTTTATTTTATTTCTACAGGTCAGCTTTTCTCAGCAATGTTCCTTGATAGTAAAATTGAAAATAACTTTTTGTGTGGCCAGACAAAGTGCGCCTACATGTGCAATTATGGTTTAGCTCACCATTTCAAAAGCCTGCTCGCCAACAAACTCAAATCTGGAGATGAGAACTGTGTGTTGCTCTTCAATGAGTCTCTCAACTGAATGACACAATCAAAACAGTGTGACTTTCATGTCCAATTTTGGAATGGTGATCAGGTTCAGACACAATTTTTTGATACTGAGTTCATGGGGCATGCCAGAGCAGATGATCCCAAATTGGCCTTTGAGAAAGGCACTGAGGCATTGCCAAAGAAAAATATGTTGCAAATATCCATGGATGGACCAAATGTAAATTGGTCCTTTTACAAGAAGGTGGAACAGTCACTTGCAGATGAATATGGATTGAACCTCTTGAATTGGGGCAGTTATGGTCTGCATATCGTGAATGGGGCGTTTCAGAAAGGACTTTCATCAACAGGTTGGAGGATTGATGGTTTGCTACGTGCCATATATCAGCTCCTACATGACTGCCCTGCCTGTCGAGAGGAATATATTAAAGTCACTAAGGCACAAGACGGTCTTCTTCCACTATCATTCTGCCCAACAAGATAAACACTCCTTCCTTGGAGAGAGCATTGCAGATCTTGCCAAACTTGGCCACATATGTGACCAATCACGGAAAGTAGGGACACAAGTCGGTTCTGGGGCATTTTTTGGGGGCACGGATTCTGAAAGTGTAGTCTCCAAGCTTTCCAACGATGTGTAACACATGGAAATCTGATAATATTTGGAGAAGTTGTGGCCTTTTGAAGGTAGGCACTCAAAAAAGCTCAAAAGGGAGAAAACGGCCTCTAAAGATTGTGCAGTTCTCACCTGTTCTCACCTGCTGGGAGTGACAACAGGGCTCATTTACATCTCATTTAGATAAGCCATACCCCCTGTAAAGCTGCATGGTTGGATAGCAACGACAGACGCAACGGGAAAAATCGGACCGCATACTATTAATAATAAAGGATAATGTGCATTGTAAATGTCAGTAATTTATCTTTTTTGACTTTTATAAAAATTATTTAGAGGCTGAAATATGTGAGTTTTATCTTTTTATAAAACCTTTTTTGTCAAAACTCTATTTGAACTTGTGCATTGTAGATAACATGTTGCAAGACACTCCTTTAAAATCTGGCCATCATTTTTAATGTTATTTTAATGTTTATGTAAACAAAAAGTACATATTGATGCTAATTTTATTTGCTATTTGCTGGTTTTCTACATAAAACTTGGTGAATTGATTTCATTGTGTAGCATTAGGACTTTTTGAACAGGATTCTGTGATAACCGTGATCATTGATAACCTATAATCATGAAATGAAATTTTCATGCCAGATGCATCTCTAGTTATGATCAACTATGATAAACTAAAATCAACTACAATTATGTGTTTTTATAGTTTAATATGCAAAGTACAATTTTCTATAAGAAAAAATTATCACTGATTCTGTTCTTTTCTCTGACATTTAAGGGTAACATAGGCCTACAAAGACTCTTTCAGGTCTAAAACAGTTTGGATAGTTGTTTGATAGTTGTACCACTGGCTACAATTATTAGCATCACATCCAATTCAAGAATGCTAACAGGCAGGTTTACGTGGGCTAAGTCATTCACACCAGTCAATTCAAGCAATTGAGGCATTATTCAAATTAATAGCAGATGCTAACATTACCATCTAAAAGCCCATTATAGTAATGGGGTTTTTTGACAAGTGATACGATGCTAACAATTTCAATTAAAACGACAGTCCTGAGCTAGCTAATAACAATAGGTAGGTATGGGAAGGTCTAAACATGGACTAAACATGAGATAACGTGTACGTGTTCTTAGAATGAACACAAAACGACAAACTTTGTTTATGGAAACTCACCCCATAAGAAACAGAAAAGTATTCTTGCAGATCTCGTTGCCTCCAATAAGTTGTTCGGGCACACTTTCTCTTTGTCGGGGTCTTCGGGCAGAGAGTTCTCTTTTCTCCTCGTGTAGCATTTACAGTCAAAGTTATGGATTTTCCACATTTCTCTGTCTTTATCCCCATCAAATGTTACTGTTGATATAGCTATGCGATACTCTTTGCGGCGTCCATCTTCATTGTGTAGCGAATATCTAGCCCCAGGGGAAATGGTGCGGGATTTATGCATGCGTTTAATCGTGTTACGATCAAACATGCACAGATCCGCACAGAGGGGGAATTTTGATATTAACAATTGATTAAAGGATTAAAACAATTATTAATATCTAGGGCTTAATTCAACTTTTAGAAATTTCTTTAATTCTAGAATTGAGTTCAAAGGACGGATAATTGTCCACCAAATACCTTCCTTTTAATAACTCTTATTAAAAGGAAGGTATTTGCCAGGAGAAATATCTTTCTTTTAATTTGTAACAGGGTCGGTTCAACGTAAAAGTGACCTATGTATGAGCAAACCAAGCGCAATCACGTGTGAATATATATATATTTTAATAAAATCAACAAACAATAAACAAACATACACAAATTAACTGAAAGCAGGAAGGAGAGAGAGGGAGAGAGAGAGAGAGAGAGAGAGAGAGAGACAACGGTGATACGATCGACACAACTATTGAGCACAAGCAAGGAATCAGTCCAGCTTATTGGTATAAGCTCAAAACTTTATAACGACAGCTTTAGGGGTACTTGCATATGTTTCCTTGGTTGTGAGCTTGTGCGTTTAGGGGAATTCCGCGATCCGGTCCGTGTTTCGATCTTGCCGGGTGGTTCCTTGGAGTCCGCGGGAAATTCAACTTTGGTTCCTTTGTGTGATGAGATCCGTTGGAGGATGGCGAAGAGGAAGAGGAGAGAAGAGAAGAGAGAGGAGAGAGAGAAGAGAGAGAGAGAGGCGTCTGTGGCCCATTTTTAAAGGGCCGCGACGGGGCACGTCTCTTTTGTCGGAGCAGCCAATCAGAGCGAAGGAACTCAGAAGCGGGAAATCTCCCTTTGTCTTGGGCCTCGCCTCATTAACATGTTTTATGGCTCTCTCTCTTAGATAACCCCCAAGTCTGCCTTTGGTACGCAGACTTTGGGGTTTTGGCATGAAAGAAAGAGTCTGATGCATCTTAGTACCCCACAACCCACCTAGCTGGCCTACAAATTGCGAGACAAAGATTTCGAGACCAAGCATGGGGGAGTTTAACTTAAAAGTTAAAGGAACGGCGAGGATTGACGTCATTCTTCCTTAAGCATTCACTGGCTATAAGTTTCTAACCTATCAAACACATCTAAAATGGTTATAACAAAAGCATGCATACATACAGGGAACAGTACACCTAAAATGAAGAATAACTAAGTTAAAAGTCATATAATCTATATTGCTTATGAAGGGGCTGTTGCTTATGAGGTGCCTGTGGGCTGCAGAGGGCTGGCTTGTGTCCTTTTAGCACCATTAACCTGTCGGTCTGTAGACTTCACGGCGCCGGTCTTGTTTGAGTCATTATAACTAATCAAAGTATTGGTCCGTTGATCATTTATGAGCACCGTCCATACGCTACAATTGAATTTTGATATCAGCTTGAGCCGGCCAGAGCGCTGCATAATAAGTAGCCACGCTTCCCTTGGAGGGCGGGGGCAATGGAAATACACACAGACAATGACACGCCCCTACTGCGTGCTAGAATCTCTGAAAAACAAGCCGATTTCAACCTCAAAATGTACACTTTTAAATATACCAATACTGCTATCTCAAACACGGAGAGGCTTCTTCATGATCTCAACTAACAGATTCTGCAACAATGCGAACATCACCAATTTTGAAAAAAACCTGTTTCTTTCTCATTTTGCTCGAAAGTTGTGCTGCCGACTTGTGTCACTGGTTTCCGTCACGGGTCACATATGTGAGTGAGTAAGAGTGTCACCCCATTTCTAACAAAGTACCAGACCGATAAACCAATGGTGCCATTTCTAGCTGCAGATCTTCACAAGATGTTGAAGAATCTAATGTGTAGATTCATCAAACCAGAGGTCATGCAGGAAGCTAAGTCCGTAAAAATGCTCCTGAAGCTCCTGTTGACATTAAATTGCCAACAAATTACGTTGACTGCTCAAGTGTCAACCTTGGTTATGTCACCAACAGGATCCTTAAGAAGTTGAGGCTAAAGCAAAAGGTTGGTGCAAGCACCATTATGGATTTCAGGCGGTCCTGCAGAGATGGTCTAGTTGCTATGGTTGACAAACGTCAACAAATGTCTCCCCTGAAATACATATTGGTGAAAAATATGGGCCTCTTTGATCCTGTGAACATGGCAGATGAAAAAGAAACAGACCAGTTGAAGGCATGCTACGAAGAACCCTTGCCTATCTAGGTAGATCAAGGGAGGATCAACGAGCTGGACTGTGATGAAATTATTCAGCAGTATGCACATTTCCTTGATGTTGTGCAGAAAAAACATTCTGCATTTGCTGACTTCAACTCACATTTTCCGACCGAGTAGACACTCTCCTGCATAGCTGCATGTCCAAAGAAAAGGAATTCCAGAAAATGTGCCCTCAACTCCTGTTGCTGTCTCATGAGTAAGGGACAGTAGTGAAGTGTAGACCCTTGTAGAAGATACATATGGAGCTCAGAAAGTGATTGTCAATCGTCTCCGGATTGTAGGGGTATTGAAAATGTGTCAGTTGACAAAGGACTTCTTCTATAGGTATTGTGTGCAAGACAAAGATACATAGCCAGTTTGGAGAATAAAAATAAAGAAGAAACAAGCAAAGAATCAAAAAAGAAAAGCACTGTTTGAAGAAACTGAGGAGCTTCAATCAAAGAAAAAAAGGCTGGAGAATGACATGAAGGCTCTCGTTGAATCAGCTGACAAATATGCTTTGAAGGCTGAAAGTACAGGGCAAGTTACTCTGATAGCAAAAAACTCCCCGAGACATAGCGCTAAGGAGAAAAAAGTAGAACTTGAATAGTTGGAGTCCTATTTTATTTGAATAAAAAATTAAAAAATGTTACAGATTTGCACATGTATGAGGTTTAAAATGTTCCTGAAATATTTTTCAAAAGATATTGAAGTTTTGAGCAGCTGCGTGTTTGTCAGCTGCATTCCTCTAGCTCAAAGTTGAAAATGTGATTTACAATAAAAGTAATTCAAATAATTTTGAATGGAGTTTATTTATTGAGTAACCCATCTATTGAGTGAATTAGCAATTTCTTTTGTTAACAGGTTTTACCGAGTTTTTACTACATTTAACCACTTTTTATTAATTTAAAATTTGAGAATTAATTTTTAATAAGAACTACAGCTAAAAGCAGTTTGATGCAAAAATATATTTTGATCAATATTTGAGAAATTATATTTTAATATTACCAGTATGAACTCCACTGACTTTGATTGGTCTAAATACATGAAACCTACACTTTTAAAATATTATTACAAAAAATTTTCAAGCAGAATATATTCAGATTTCTGAATATGTGCAGGTGCATGCCCAAGCATTTTAATGAACAAAATGCAGTCCTAGTTGGAAGGAAATAAATGTGTGAATATATATATTTCCTGTATATAGGAAAGAGTCTAAATGTATTTTATATAAGTAATTTGAGAGAAAAAAAAACAGAACTACTTCGATATCAGCATAATTTAATGCGTAAAGTCACAGTGCACTTTTGGGTCTAAACGGACCCAAACACAAAAGGTGTATTCTATGGCTGTCATATGTCTGTCTTGTCTTGTGTAAGCGCATCTTGTATTTGTCATTTCTGGCCATGTGCTTGTGTTTGTCATGTTTGTCTATTGTCAACCCCGCCCATCTTGTTATCTGATTATTGGTTAATTTGCCCCACCTGTTCTCCCTCATTTCCTGCTTCATTTGTTCCCTTTATAATCTCCTTGGTTGAATCCGAGCTCTCCCCCTATAACCCTATAATAGGGCATTATTTGAGGGGACAGCCATTTGTAGTGGTGTCTGAAACCATAGTGGACATTGAGTGCACTCATTCAATCCCACAGTGCACTGCAATAATGAGTGTACAGCCAATGTATACACAACGGCTGTCCAAGTTCGCTCACTTGTTTTCATTCACTCGTTCAAGTTAACCGTATTAGTGGACTAAAGTAGGGAATAGTGATTTAGGGTTTAGGGGGAGATTTCGGATTCAGCCCTTGTGTTTGCAGTCCTGTGCTGGATGGTTGTTTGTTTCCCTGGCCTGCTTCATGTTCCTGACCCTGGTAGTTTGTCTTAGTTTAGTTTGGTTATCCCCCTCGTGGGTGTTTATTTTGGTTTCATTTCATTTAATAAATATTTATATCCTCCTGCATTTGAGTCCTCACTCCTTTCTATTGTACCCATCTGTGACAATGTCTTCAATTTAAAGAAAAATAAATTAATCAAGAAACAAAGATAACTAAAGACAACAAAAAATCTGACAGAATATGACAAAACGTCTTTGTTTCTGAAAAAAAAAATCTGTTACATACTATGTATTTTTGTAGAAATGTTTCTGTACCTCTTCCAGCTGAAAATGGATGCAAATGCAGTAGGAGGGATGAAATGTTAAGTAGCCTACTTTAAGAGGTCTTTCGTGATGCTACATATAATGGGTTATGAATCAATGAATAGGTTCTTGATATAAAATAAATGATGCTTGAAAAAGTCCTCAAATACTTGAATCTGGTATTCATGAAAGCGGAACCCTGACTAATTGTGTACTTAAAAGTGTTACACTTAACTCTTTCCCTGCCATTGATGAGTTAACTCGTCATTTATAGACCATGCTTCTCTGCTAATGACGAGTTTATATGACTTTCCATGTTTTTTACAGTTATACGGTAGGGGAAGCTAGTATGCATCTCCTGAATGAGTACAGAATCTCCTGATCAAAACAGGAAAAGAAGCAGAAACAAGCGATATCATATGTAAACAGATGCATATGAAAAATAATGCGATCAAGAACAATAAACGGCACACAAATCAAAACTGCTTAATGTCATTGAATGAAATGTTGACCCAGGATGAGCTATAAGACTGTGAAGCTTTGGGGTGTTGATGGACTTGATCTACTCCATCTGTGTTTGATCATCGTTCTGAATCAGATCTGGATTTAGTCTTTAGCCCTATTTGGACGGTAATTGTTTCTCGTGGGGTCATAAGGTATTTTCAACATTGATAGGGGCTAGTCAGTGATTTTATTGCAGACCGAATCCAGAATGTCAGTGTTTTTCTCCCACCACCTGCGTAAAAATCCCCGGCCGAATTGCCTACTGTTTTTTGACAAACACCATGGACGTGTGGTGATTTAATTACAGTCCAAATCCACATCTCTGAGTTTTCAAGAATACATCACTTCAAAATTCACTGTTTATATCCTTTTAGAGCCCTGCAGAGCATCATACGGTTGCGCTTCACTGTAATTTGCATGCATTTTAAAGATCTAGCCTTTTATTACTGAAATGCTGGCAAGTATTTACAAGAGCAATATATTTCATAACCACTCCAAAAATAAAAAAGAAGAAAAGCATGTAAACATTTGAAATGGGCCATTATTACGTCAGCAATTATATATGTTAAAATAACCTCAGCATTGTTCACCTCATTTGAATAAGAGGCTGTATTCACTTATTTCTGTTCATTTCCATGTGGAATAAAATGACATTATTTATTTTGAGATAAAATACAAGACAGAAAACCATTTTAACTATAATTTCTATATATCTTCCTATTTTTAAACAGATTTAAATAAATAATAATTAGGTCATTATTTTCCTATTATTAAATTACATGTGCATTTATTCTTATTATACCAAGCATATGACATTTTATTTACAGCAGACAATCATGTTATTGACCACGTGAGCGGCGTGTTCCCGATCACAAAACTCGCTCCATCACCGTGAATAAATCACCATCCGAATGCACGAGTTTTATCACTGAGGTGGCATGCACATTTTTTTAACGGACAAACAATTAGGTCCAAATAGGGCTTTTGACAGCATGACCTGACAACAAAAAAGAAAGATTTTCTCAGCTTTTTGCTTACTGTTGCTTTTTTTTATTATTATTATTATTATTATTTTATTATTATTATTATTATTATTATTATTATTATTATTATTATTTTATTAAACTTACTTCAAAAGCAGAGGGTCTGTTCTGTCTTTTGATATAATGCATGTTCAAGAAGTCAAAATTAAATTATTTGCATAATTTGACAAATCCGTCAGAAAATTATATACTATAAATCTGTATTTATAATATTTATATATAATATTTAATTACAAGTGTATACATATTATTGGTTAAATTATAATTTATTTGGATTAAAACATATTTATTATAAGCTAATAATGCTATTTTATACCACAAAACAAATTAATTTCTGCCATACTAAATTTCCTTTGCATATATTTAATTATTTTTATTATTATTAATAATCATTATTATAACTTAGTTTAAATATTAAAAATGTTATGCTTTCATTTTGTATTGTACATCTAACAATAAAGGTTGCAAATTTTGTAGAGTGTTAGTATTTCTTACAATTTACATTTTTATACCACAAAAATATCCTTTTGCCATACTACACTTCTTTTTCATGTTTGTAATTTATTATTTAATAAGAAGAAGAGTTAAATTTGGTTTCGTTTTGTATTGAAAATTTTTTTGGTTTCATTTTGAATTGTACATTTTTGGTTTCATTTTATATTGCACATCTCAGTATGAAGATGACAACATTTGGATTTTCCCAGCTGTGATGCCACAGTTGGGGAAAATCCAAGTCCAGCCCAATCCAAGGTTTATAAAATGGATCTAGCTGGATGAAGACCTGACATGACTAAACTGAGCAAAACCAGAGAGGTAAGAGACTGAGAGACTGACTAAACTCCGCTCTATATTAATGCAAATCTAACTGCAGTCTTATCGGTCTATGCACAGGGATCACACTTTACCTTTGGAGATCTTACTGAGTGCACGATAAGTTCCTTTGGATAAAAGCATTTTCTAAGGCTTGTCCAAATATGTTTATGTGTTCAGCTGTGCAATTATGAAGCTTATTCTTGCTGTGCTGGTGGTGGTTTTGGTGGTTGATGCCCAGGCGCAGTGGTTCCCAGGAGACGCCATTGGAGGTTACTTATTTCTCCTTTTTACCTCCATTTAAACTTGAGACATGCAGTAAGTTGAGTCAAATAGTAGGCGCATATCAAACCCTTTTCACCGTTTCTTGTAGGTGCAAAGGACATGTGGCGTGCCTACGAAGATATGAAGGAGGCCAACTGGATAGAATCAGACAAGTATTTCCATGCACGTGGGAACTATGAGGCTGCAAACAGGGGTCCAGGAGGCATGTGGGCAGCCGAAATAATCAGGTAAGGACAAAATCTTACTTACTGTGGCAGATTTGATTACTCTATTCCTGATAAGCACTTAAATTGAGCAAATGGAGAAATTACTTCTCCCTCACATTTTACAATGAAACAGTAGCTCATTGTGCTATTAAAATGGATGTTTGAATGATTTCTAATCATGATGTGTTAATAATGTGTGCAGTGATGCAAGAGAGGCCCTGCAGGTTCTCAGTAGCAGCGGCAACTCTGATTCTGAAGCTGACCAGGAGGCCAATCGCTGGGGGCGTGAGGGTGGAGACCCCGAGTGCTATAGACCAGAAGGCCTTCCCAATAAATACTGATAACAGAAAAGGTCTGAAATCGTCAGTGCCTCCAGGATCTTTTTTTTTTTTTTTTTGGCTCCAAAATTGCTTGATTAAATTACCAACACTAGCCAGGTTTCCAGCCAATAATTGTTTAGTGAAAAAAGGTTTAGCGTATCAAAATGTTGACTGATATAGCTGATGAAAATGCCAATTATCGATCATCTTTTACAAATGTTGACACAATCTTTTTCTGTTTAACTTTAGCGTATAAATTCTGTCGATACTTCAAATTTTTGAAAATGACCTTTCATGCAGGGCGTAATGTAGCTGTATGTGAATGTAACAGTCTGCAAAGTTGTAAAGCTTAAAGTGCATCATAAATAAAGTTATTTTATCTCAAAAGAAAGAGTCGACTCAGAACTGCTTTAACGAGTCGTTTGGACTTCGAATCTATTTTTTATAAAGTTCACGTCACAACCACATTTGCATAATGCCGCCTACATTCTGTGTGAACAGGACATCTTGCTATAGCTCGTTCGCGTGGATAACATGTCTCAAGACGCTGTTCTCTCCAAAAGTAAATTTATTTTCACTTCCAAATGATGAGGCTGTGAAGAATCAGTGGTTAAAATTCATCTTTGCCATGATACCACAGCAGTATAATCCCAACCTTTTGCTGTGTTCCCTTCATTTTACTGACGAATGCTTCTCCAATCTCAGCAAGTTCAACACGGGATTCGCAAAACACTTGCTTTTGAAAGATGGGTCAGTACTTTATTTGGACCAGCTTGCTCCTCAGAATCACAACCTGTAAGTATGATTAAATATTGATGTATATATTTCCTACCGGGTGTGCAAAATATGAGAATTTTGAGTTTTATATTGTGCACGTTTTCAGCTAACTCACGTTATTTCTGTCTTTCTGAAATACTTCTGCTAATCATCTGTGGGCCACTGTTACCTAGAGCAGTGTCTATTAATGCAGATTGTCTGTCGGTCTTACTACTTTGACTAAAGATAAAAGATGGAGCGAGATTTGTTTTGCAAATTTTTGACACATTCATGTTAGTGCTCGGCTAACGTATGCGCTGTTATTGATACAGTTCCCACATGTGCACCGCAATAAATGAGAAATATACAAATGGGTTTGTTGATGGACATACACTTGTTAATGCCGATGGTGAGGAATTACAGCTGCAACATCTCATAATGAACCTCAAAATGAGTAGCGCATCACTGAGAAATGTCCTGCTCAAGTCGTCCTAGCGATGGAGGTTCAGGTTGAATAACTAGTTCATCAGACTCGTGTCACTGAGCTTTAGGAAACCTCCACATGGAGCTGAAGTTTATGGTAATGGCTGTTTGTTTGTTTTTGGGTTAGCCAAAAGTTAATTCTGCTTGAATGAAACGATTACACTGCCGTTCAAAAGTTTTTGATTGGTAAGATGAGTAAGGTGAGATTTGCTGTCTTTCTTTTGGGGTTTTCTTTTGTTAGGTAAGTTATTTTATTATTATTATTTTGTTAGTTAGAGGTATGTTTGTTTCTTGTTTTGGCCTGGACCCTCCTGAAGATCATGCTTCCCTATATATATTGATTATAATTTCCTCTGTTTTTGTTTTTGATTTTGCGTACTTTTGTCAGTGATGTTTATTTGTGAGCTGGGACGGGAGAAGGGGACAGACGGTAACCGATTAATTTCTTTTTCGTTATTATTTGTCACGGGTGTTCCCCGACCCTAGACTGGGGGAGATACGTGACATTATAAATGTCTATACTGTCACTGTTGATCAGTTTTATGGAAAATGGTGTAACGGCAACAATGGTGACATCAACATTATGGATCCATATTCCAAAATTATCACGAATTCAATCTTCTCAGTTGAAGCATGTGCTTTGCTTTTAGCTTTAGAACAAATAAACAAAAGGATCATTTTTACAGACTCCAGATCATGTCTTCCAGCAATGGACACTTTAAAAGTTGACCATCCTCTAGTCTGGACTGCATGTTAACTAAAGTGGATTATCTACAGAATCAGTCCTTCAGTATTATCTTCTGCTGGGTTCCAGGCCATGTTGGACTTTGGACTTGCAGGCTGATGCAGCTGCAAAGGAAGCTTTTAATCAGGAAGTAAATGAATGTCAAATTCCTCCCTCAGATATTAGACCTATTATTAATCGTTAAATATTAAATAAGTGGCAAGAAGAGTGGTATACGTGCAAGAATAATAAGCTATATGGAATCATCCAGAAATTGGATAATTTCTTTTAAAACTAGATTTGATCAAGTGGTCTTCACCAGATGCCGTACAGGTCATAAAAGTTTGACTCGTGCTTTTTTGCTTAAAGGTGAAGACCCAACTCTATGCCTGTTTTGCAAGACTCCTCTTTCAATCAAACATATTTTATTGGGGTGTACGTGTTTAATACACATAGAACGCTCTTTTATGAAGTTAGTTCAAACAAGGATTAGATTATGCATGAAAATGTTTTGGACTTCTTTATCATATGTTAATTTGAAAATCTTATATAATATGATTTGCTGTGTGTGTTTGCTTGGTTTTATTATATTTATGTGATTTTTGTGATTGAGTTTTTGCCATGAATATAGCTTTAGATGCTTACATGGCATTAAATAAAACTGAGCTCTAAATCTGATCAATTAATGCATCCTTGCTGAATAAATGTATTCAATTCTTTAGTTCTTTCCCCAAAAAGAAATACAATTCTTACTGCCCCAAAACTTTTGAACAGTAGTACAGTGTTGCTACAGCTTTCGATTATTATATCTTGAACTAAACGACTCAATTTACACAGATTATTTTCCTTTGACATAATTTTATTATTTTTATGTACGCAAGTTTCTGTGCGCTTTTATGATTGTAGCGCGTGAACGAGACTCTTATTTTGGTGTGCCAGTGTGACGTCATCACCCTGCGCTGCTGCTCTGTTGTGATTCGGCTGAAGAAAGGTTTGTGTTTTTAATCATTTAAAGTGTTTAATCTATGCAAACCCTTCTGATAACTGTATAGTTTTTACATGAGCTGTAAAACGAGTGCGTTTGAACATTGTAATGCTTTACTAACACGTTATTTGTGTATCCCTGTATCGTCAGTAAAATAAACATTTTACTTATGTGAATTAATTTAGCATATTTATTTTGTGGTTTATTTACTTCAATATAATTACTGACTTACTATCATGGGGCCAGCTGAGATGAAACAGAAAGTGAAAGTAAAGCCTGAGCAGCTTTTGAATGAGAGCATTCATTCTCTCAGACACGACGAGCTGAGTCTACCTCAACATATGCTGATAGTCTTCATTCATTGCCTTAATATGTCTCTGTGTCCCGTACAGTAACAATAGTGGAAAATATAGAAGAATCAAGTTTTTAAAGTCAGTGTTTGATATAAAGCTGCTTTTGATTTTCATCAATGGTCTTTTAAAGACTGTTATATGATTAATAATGATTTGTTATAATAGTGTCATTAAAATGTTTGGTTAATGTGTTGTGGAAACAAAATGCTGGTGAGTAATGATGTGGTTTTCACCTTTAACAACTAGTTATAAGAATGCTGTGTCTCTTGTATAACAAGCTGTCTTGATGATTTGTGATTTTAGATCAACTTGCAGTGGGATGTAGTTTTGTGGTCTGTTTTTAAATCATTTTCATTGGAGACTTCAGTCCTCACACGCACGTGTCCGTGGTGATGTCGTTATGAAATGAAGTGTAGGCCTTAATAGTAATTTTATAATATTAGCTATATTGTCAAAGGCATCAGCTGTTGGTGATCATCTCTGACTGTCGTCGATACACAGTATCATTGTCTATTGCCACACACAGCCATCGTCATAGTCTGATCGCTGCTCTCCTTCCTCTCCGTAATTAAAGCTGCGGCCATTAAGTGCATGAAATGTCTGACATGCCACACTTCACATTTAATACTTGTTTATATTTTTATACAACCCAAGCATGCAAACAAGCAGGCTTATAGAATGTGTGTAAACAAAAAATAAATAATAAATCAGTTCCATAGCGGAGGGCTTAGGGTGTTTAACACCCAGATATTAAGTTTGCATTAATTTTTTCTTTCTGTTAATTGTTAAACAGGACAAAGCACTATTATAAAGATGGCGCTTATTAAAGTGGAGCGTGAAGATGTGAAGATTGAAGAAGCATTGAGAGTGAAACATGAAGAAGCTGAGGAACAAACAGGTTGGTTTCATTCTCAAAGCTTTACTCAGTCATTTGATCCTTATTAAAATCTCCAGCTCTACAGAAATGAAGGATATTTTTGAAGAGTGTCGTAATTAAACTGGTTTAATGTGACATGGAGTGGGTCGCCTCCTGTGGACAGACATGTTGAGCTCACGTGATTATGACGTCATTCATTAAATTAGGAAAAATAATACAGAAGTTGTCTAAACAAAACAATTATCTTGTGTAGGGATGTCACTATCGATTATTTTTGTAATCATGTAATTGGTCATTTATTTTGGTGATTAATTTAGTAATCTGATTTTTTTGTGGTAATAAAAATAGATCTAAGCAAATACTTAATCCTATAAAATTACTTAAAAAACATATGCAATAACAATGAGGCAATAATATTGGGTTCAAATAAAGTATCAAAAGCAAGTAATTATACGGTTTAATAGAACACCACTGTTAAAATCCATAATATACAAAATATAACCAATCATCATGTGTACATTATGTATTATAACAAATGCCTGCAGAAAGCACCAACGGTCTGGTGTTGTTACACTTTACAGCAGATCAAATCCTCGTTCAATTTTGATCAAACTACATTTAATTCAAAAGTTTTTAATCTTTAATATTTGTCCACTTCTTTACAATAGAAATCCTACAGCCACTTTAATTTCTTGAACAAGAACATGTGGACATGCAATGAACAACAAATGAACGTAATAAGTGATCAAAACTCGCAGCACATTCAGAGAAGGAGTTTGAGACGCTCCACGCATGTAAATGATAACAGTTCACGTGGAGCAGAATGGAGACACTCAGAAGCACGCAAGTAGCCCACACGCATGTAAACGAAGCACATATTAAACCCGCGGGGCAGATATGCCTTTGATATATAGTGCGGTTAATGGATTCTCGTCTGTGGATTGCGCCACTTCCGGTATCAAGTACTCAAATTTTATGACAGCCCTAATCTTGTGTAACATTAAACCCAGTATCTACTTCTGAATTAATACCAATGAGAATCATTAATTTCTATAATTTAATTATGCAATTGTATTTAACACAACATTTTTGAATGCGAGTGACAAATTTTTCCTTTTGTTGTCCTTTGTTTTTTTCTTCTCATCCTCAAATTTCAAACTGGTGTCTTGTAAACGTGACAAGGTGGACTGATTGTTTGTCTTGTCTTTTACTCCTGGAAGTTGTATGAAAGCAGCCGCTCACATTAGATCATAGCAGTTGCTGAAAGTGTGTTGAGGTTTGTGTCCATCAGATGGTTTGTACTCAGACTGTGTCTGGACGGTAGGGATGCAGCGATTAACCAATTTCTCAATTAACCGCGCTTAAAAACGTCACGGTTAATTAACTGTAAAGGCTCTGCTACACCGAGTACGAAAACAAAGTTACACCAGCTTAAAGTGCCGTGCTTATCAGAGTCACAGAGCACTGGATTAACCGTGGCAGAGGGACCAAACAGCAGCACTTTATTTCCACCAGAGAAACGCCTGAAGTCGGCGTGAGGTGAAGCCTTCATCGTGAGGTTTTGTTTTAAAGTGATTGTCAAATATGTGGAAGTGAATGTGTTTTGTCGTTTAAACGCCTTTATAATGATCATGTATTGGAGTTTGCAATTCAGAGGATCTGTTTTCATCACATAAATTCATACATTTTCCCCGAAATATATATAAGTGGCCAGTGAACAAACTATACATGTGTTTTTTATATAGGCTAGTAATTCATTTAAATGTCTATTTAAATCTCTGAATCCGCAAATAAACATTATGTGGTTGAATAGTGACATATGAATAGGGATATATGAGCGGTGAGATATGACCGGTGATATATGAATAGTGATATGAAAAGCACTGAGTGCGTCGTCTCTGGCTCAGCGCCAGCCAAAGCGCGGAAGCACGTTTGAATTTATCAGTGACACACAGAGACTTTCTCAGGCCACATGCAAAATTAGATGAATTATTAAAAAAGATTATTCAAATAAATGCGTATGGATGACAGTGACCGACAGTAACAGTTCAGTTTATTCCCCTCGCACTGACATGGATGTTCACAGAGCAGAGGTCACCTTTCTTTAATTTGTTTCTTTAATTCCAAAGGGAGAGATGGAATTTTTGTCTTTAGCCTATTATTATTTTGTGCTGTATTATTTGATTACTGTTATTTCTGGTTCAAAAGGTAGTAAAACATAACACTATAAAATCTAAAGAGTGTTTATCTGATTTTATACATTGCTGTGAAATTAATGAATGCATAATAATCGTGATAATTGTGAAACCGTGATTCTTTTTCAGACTATAATAGTTGCATCCCTAGAGAGACTGTGGGCTTCACAGATAAAACTGAGACACTAGTGCTGGAACTCTGTTTCTGTTTACTACGGTAATTGACATTCTTCTTTCAGACAATTACATATTTAGTTATTATATATACAATTATTAAAAAATATATAATATATAGCTTCCAAGCTTTATAATGGCAGTGAATGGCAGCCCACAATTTGAAGCCCCAAAAAGTGCGTCCATCCATTGTAAAAGTGCTCCACACGGCTCCGGGGGTTAATAAAGGCCAATATCCATATTTAAGACTTTATAAAGTAAAATATCTAGCTTCTGGCAGAGCGCCTTCCATATTCAACTTGTGCTGAAAGTGTGACGCCTCATACTGTAAGTGTTTTGCTCTACGAGAGGTGTTACACATTTTTTTTTTTTTTTTATTAAACCCATCAATTTCAGCTACGTATCAATCCAAAGTACATTAACAAAAAGAAAAATGTCTTCAGTCCTTAAATCTTAACATTAGCCAACTGTATTTCATGTATTTTTTATGTATGTCAAGGCACTGAAATTGGGATTGGGAAAAACTGATGTGATGTTCTATGTTTACGACAACTGAAGTGCATGCATACAAAGTTTTTGAAAGTGACATGTGAAGGCCAAGTATGATAACAGTTAGTGCGCACTAGAGATGTGCAGAATTAGCTCTAATGTCATCCGAATTCGCTTTTAAAATCACCTGCCACCCGCCTGCACCTATGATTTTCTCTGATTTAGATATCCAAACCCGATCGTCACATTAAAATCAGCCTATTCAAATCCTCAGTGTTAAGCGCAATGATATCGTAAATAATAAGTAGGCTGCTTTTTAAAAAAGTTTTTCTTTGCCGAAATTACATTTCTTTAATAGCCCAGGGTTCGGCAACCTATATGGCACACAGAAGAGTAATTGCTAGCAAAAGCGAGAGTTGTTATATTTAGGGCTGGGTATCGATTCAGACGTTCCAGTTCGATTCGTAAACTCTCAAGTCGCTTCGATTTCGATTCAACTCAATAAATACAGATTTAATACAAATACTATATTTATAAAAAAGTGAACATTTACAAGTTTACAAGTGTTACCCATTAAAAGATAAAAAGAAATTAAGAGCCACAAATCTGTATATTAAGCCCTTTTTATTTTAAGTACGCTTGGGTACATTAAAACAGAACCCATCTCTATATTTCAAATGCATACAATTATGTTAAAACAATTTTGATGCAACTTTATTCAAAAAAATTTATCTGATTTTGTTTTTATGGATATTTTGATTGTATTTATTCTAAAACAAAAAAAGGATATTGGATTTCAGTACAAAAGCTTTTATTTGCGATTTTGCAGCCGTCATGTGTGCAGTTACCTTTCATTCACGAGAAGCGCATTCATACCTGGACACAAGTAGTTGCCGTGGTAATGAACAACAATACCTTAACGTGCTGGCTTATGTGGACTAACTTTAATTTGAGGAAATCAGTTTATAATGTAAGCTATTAGGTTTGAATTATTGGTCCTGTGCTGTCTATTGATTTGAATATGTCTATAATGTCTAACGTACGCGCTTAAGTGAACGCTCAAGTTTGATCATAATGCAAGGCAAGCATTCGCATGTATGTGATCTATTGTTGTTTGTGTGCTCGGGTGTGGGGGTGTTGCAATGTCTGGGTGATGTCTCATCAAATGGTTCTGCAGATTTGTAGTATTATACAGCATTTTACCTCAGCATTACAAACTTCGACAACGCACCGGAAGCCGCCATTTAAGCAATGAATGAATGAATGAATGAATGAATGACAGGCGCGCCTCTCGCTCCTTTGTAACATTGCGCAAGGCAAATAAGAGGGTGACATCTAGTGGAGAAGACTAGTAATTCAATTTACGTTAATCTTAGGTTCAATGTTTGCGGAAATAAATATGGAAAAAAAATCGATTTGTGGCCTTTGAGAATCGATTTTGAATTGACCATATTTTAAAAAACGATTAATCAAAAAATATTTTTTGGGGGGTTTTTTTTTGCCCAGCCCTAGTTATATTGCACATATCTACATTTTGAGGTAATAATTCATCATAGTAACACAGTAAATAGGCAATCCAAATATGCATTAATATCATTATATGTACAAATTATAACCTTCACATTATACATTTTATGTAGCTTGTATGACTGACTTGTGCTGCACATGTTGCACTTAACGGTATTTTCCTATTTGAAGTGATTCCAATTAGGGCTGGGTAAAAAAATATTGGTTTCTCAATTTTTATCGATTCTCATTTTTACAAAGCAATATCGATTCTTAAATCCCAAGAATTGATTAGTCATCATGTTTTCAGTTTATGAATGAATGGATCATTCTAGTGCTCCTCCCATCCAAAAAAACCTTTGACTTTTTGATATAACAAAGTCTCAGATTTCAAATGACATCCATTTTATTTCGAAATTAAACCTGGAGGGCCACTGTCCTGCAGAGTTTAATTCTGTCCCTAATCAAACACATCTGCCTGTAATTTTCAAGCAACTATGAATACTTTGATTTAGACTGTTCAGGTGTGTTTGATTAGGGATTGAGCTAGACGTCAACCAATCAGGTTTCAAAAGGGGCCACTCAACAGACACTGCATTACTGTCAGTCACTGAAGCCCTGCGGCTTGCGAAAGCTGATTCCAAATCATCAGTTCTCAACCTCCTCGATCTATCTCCTGCCTTTGACACTGTGAATCATCAGATTCTTTTGTCCACCCTCTCATCAAGACCCAACTAAAGACATACCCATTTAATTTGTATTTTGAATAATATGGCTATATAAGACCAGTACTTGTATTGTGTATGTGGGTGTGCTAATATACTATTGTGTATGTGGACAAATGTACTGTCTAACACGATGTAAAGCGGCCTTGAGCTATGGAAAGGCACTATATAAATAAAACTTCTTCTTCTTCATCACTGGGCATCACAGGGATCCCACTCCACTGGTTTGAATTCTATCTCACAGGTACATTTTTCAAGGTTGCTTGGAGAGGGGAGGTATCCAAAGCACATCAATTGACCACAGGGTTCCTCAGGGCTCAGTACTTTGACCTCTTCTCCATTTACACTACATCACTGGGACCCATCATACAGGCACATGGCTTCTCATACCATTGCTATGCTGATGACACACAGCTCTACCTTTCACCAGATGATCCCACAGTAGCTGCACGAATCTTGAGCTGTCTAGCGGACATCTCGGCATGGATGAACGAACATCACCTGCAGCTCAACCTGGCAAAGACTGAGCTTCTCGTCTTCCCTGCCAATCTGACTCTACAACACGATTTCACCAACCAGCTAGGTTCATCCTTGATTACCACTTCAAGGTCAGTCAGAAATCTTGGAGTACTTGTGGATGACCAGCTGTCCTTCAAAGACCACATTTCAAAGACAGCTCGGTCATGCAGGTTTGTGCTGCACAACATCAGGAAGATCAGACCATTCCTAACCGAGCATGCAACATAGCTTCTCGTCCAGGCCCTGGTCATTTCTAGTCTCTGGCAGGACTTCCATCGTGTGCGATCAAGATGCTTCAAATGATTCAGAATGCGGCGACATGTCTCGTCTTCAACGAGCCCAAAAGGGCCCATGTCACACCTCTCTTCATCTCTCTCCACTGGTTACCACTCGCTGCTCGCATCAAGTTCAAGGCGTTGCTTGCTTACAGATCTACCACAGGATCAGCACCCACATACTTCTACTCACTCCTACGATTCTACACTAGGGATGCGCCGATCCGATACTCAGATCAGGTATCGGCTCCGATACTGCCATTTTTGCCGGATTGGGTATCGGTCAGAGGAGACCGATCCAAATCCGATATTGTGCATATAATATTCTGTGTTACTGTTAAGCCCCATAAAAGGCACAAAAACATTAAAAAGCACCATAAAGTTGTCATGCACTATATTCCAGGTTTTCTAAAGGGCCACTGTCCTGCAGAGTTTAGCTCCAACTTGCCTCAACACTCCTGCCTGGAAGTTTCTAGAATGCCCAGTACAATCTTGATTAGCTGGTTCAGATGTGTTTGATTGGGGTTAGAACTGAACTTTTCTGGTCAGTGGCCCTCCAGGAGAAGGATTGGACACCCCTGTTTTACACTCTGCAGGGCAGTGGCCCTTCAGGAACAGAGTTGCCCAACCCTGACCTGAAGTCAACAAATTTAGTATGTTTTCCTCAAGCCAGAGAACTTTCAAAATCATGTGGATGTGGCTATTGTGTTTCAGGGTCATATTGCACATATCGCAACCAGTTGGCCTTGTTTATTTACCCGCTTAAATGCATCTGCCCACCATGTGACACTGGTGCCAGAGTGCTTGAGACTTTTATTGCTGCTTACAGCTATATTGATGGTTTTGATGCTTCAATGTTTGATGTCTGTTGCTTTGTGCCACTAAAACTTAACATGTATTTGTTCTTTTTTGCTGTAGACCTTATAGCACTGAAAGAGGAGATTCAAGATCTGAATGAAACAGAAGAGAAAGATGATTTCACAACTGGAGAAAAATCAATTTGTTGCTCGCAGACTGAGAAGACTTCACCAAAAAGACAGCAAATAGAAGTCGTTTCACGTGCCAGTAGTGTGGAAGGAATTTCACTCAAATAGGAAGTCTTAAAATTCACATGAGCATTCACACTGGAGAGAAGCCTTACACATGTCAACAGTGTGGAAACAGCTTCACACAGAAAGGAACCTATTTAACCCACATGAAGGTTCACACTGGAGAGAGCCCTTACACCTGCAAACTGTGTGGAAAAACCTGGAATCAAAAAGGAAATCTTAAGACTCACATGAGAATTCACACTGGAGAGAAGCCTTTCACATGTGATCAGTGTGGAAAATGTTTTGCACGTAAAGACAGCCTTAGTAACCACGTGAGGATTCATGTAAAAGACAGATGTTGTATTTGCTATCAGTGTGGAATGAGTTTCACAGACAAGAAACACCTTAAGACACACGTAATAACTCACACCGGAGAGAAGCCTTACATGTGCCATCACTGTGGAATGAGTTGCACAAAAAACACAAACCCATGTGAGAAAAAAGTCCATGTGAGAGTTCACACTGGAGAGAAGCCGTTCAGATGCCAACAGTGTGGAAAGACCTACTCATGAAAAGACCTACTCATGAAAGACTCACATGAGAAGTCACACTGGAGAGAAGCCGTACTCCTGCCCTCAGTGTGGAAAGAGATTTACACATAGAGGAACCTGTTATAGCCACATGAAAGTCCACACTGGAGGGAAGCATTTCACATATCTTTAGTGTGAGAAGAGATTCACACATCAAATACACTGAACAAAATTATAAATGCAACACTTTTGTTTTTGCCCGTATTTTTCATGAGCTGAACCCAAAGATCTAAGACTTTTTCTATGTACACAAAAGACCTATTTCGCTCAAATATTATTCACAAATCTGTCTAAATCTGTGTTAGTAAACACTTCTTTGCTGAGATAATCCATCCACCTCACAGGTGCGGCATATCAAGATGTCTCAAGTTATCCGCATATATACAGATGTCGCAAGGTTTGAGGGAGCATGCAATTGGCATGCTGACTGCAGGAATGTCCATCAGAGCTGTTGCCCATGAATTGATGTTCATTTCTCTAACATAAGCCGTCCTCATCGGGGTCTCGACCTAACTGAAGTTCGTCGTTGTAACCCACTTGAGTGGGCAAATGCTCACATTCGATGGCGTTTGGCACTTTGGAGAGGTGTTCACTTCACGGATGTATCCCGGTTTTCACTGTATAGGGCAGATGGCAGACAGCGTGTATGGCGTAGTGTGGGTGAGCGGTTCACTGATGTCAACGTTGTGGATCGAGTGGCCCATGGTGGCGGTGGGGTTATGGTATGGCCAGGCGTATGTTATGGAAAATTAACACCTCATGTTGCAGCATGATAATGCACGGCCCCATGTTGCAAAGATCTGTACACAACTGAAAACATCCCAGTTCTTGTATGGCCAGCTTACTCACCATCACCCATTGAACATGTATGGGATGCTCTGGATCAGCATATAAGACGGTGTGTTCCAGTTCCTACCAATATCCAGCAATATCCAGGCCAGTCAAGTTCCTCCACACCAAATGCATTCATCCATGTCTTTATGGACCTTGCTTTGTGCACTGGTGCGCAGTAATGTTGGAACAGAAAGGGGCCATCCCCAAACTGTTTCCACAAAGTTGGGAGCATGAAATTGTCCAAAATGTCTTGGTATGTTGAAGCATTTAGAGTTCCTTTGTCTAGGACTAAGGGGCCAAGCCCAACCCCAGAAAAACAACCCCACACCATAATCCCCCCTCCACCAAATTTTACACTTGGCACAATGCAGTCAGGCAAGTACTATTCTCCTGGCAATGGCCAAACCCAGATTCGTCTATCAGATTGCCAGACAGAGAAGCGTGATTGGTCACTCCAGAGAACACGTCTCCACTGCTCTAGAGTCCAGTGGCGGTGTGCTTTACACCACTGCATCCGACACTTTGATTTGCACTTGGTGATATAAGGCTTGGATGCAGTTGCTCAGCCATGGAAACCCATTCCATGAAGCTCTCTACACACTGTTCTTGAGCTAATCTGAAGGCCACACAAAGTTTGGAGGTCTGTAGCCATTGACTGCAGAAAGTTGGTGACTTCTGTGCACTGTGCACCTCAGCATGTGCTGACCCTGCTCTGTGATTTTATGTGGCCTACCACTTTGTGACTGAGTTGCTGTTGTTCCCAATTGCTTCCACTTTGTTATAATACCACTAACAGTTGACTGTGGAATTTTTAGTGGTGAGGAAATTTCACGAATGGACTTGCATAGGTGAATTCACTGAGCTCCTGAGCAACCCATTCTTTCACAAATGTTTGTAGAAGCGTCTGCATGCCTAGGTACTTGATTTTATACACCTGTAGCCATGTAAGTGATTGGAACACCTGAATTCAATGATTTGGAGGGGTGTCCCTTTTGGCAATATAGTGTACTTTTATTATTGACCTTGCAGTAATGCAGGTGACCAGATTGTCCAGCATTTTGAAGATTTCCTGTCTCTTGAAACAAAGACTATTTTATTCCTTTTAGCCCATGGACTCAGGACTACGTGTGTTCTTGCATGGATTTCTCATTCACTCATACTGACTACTGAGCTTTGGGCTTTTGATCAGAAACTACTTTTTCATGAGTAGTTTTTTAGTCAGTTGTTGAAAACTCCTCTAAGTCTTCAACTTTAGCTAGGTCTCAGTACCATTTATACTTTGACCAGAAAAGGAGGGGAAAAGACAGCAGTGACATACATAGTACTGACATACACTTTCATGTATGTGAAATAGTTGCATTGCTACTATTTAAAATAAACAGGAAAATGTCAGTATCCAGGGCATCAAGTTAAGAAACTGAAAAACATCAACAAATTCTTAATGTTCTGACCTTGTAAGAGTATGTCTATCATTATTGCATTAAGTTGTTTTACTAATATTACATAGGCTGCTTGGATGATATATAAATCACAAGTTTCAGTGCAATTTTAAGAGTAACACATTTTTTTGCATTTGCTAACATTTGAAAAAAAAAGGCAAGTTATCAAAGCACTCTTTTGCAAAATTTTGATGTTTCTGTTATTAACAGAGATGGAAATGTCTGTAGGGAAGGTCATCCAGAACACCCTAGCAACCACAAAGAATATCCAAGCAAATGCATAGCAACAACCTAGCAAAAACTAACACTGTCTTTTGACAGCTCCAGGGTCCATGGACAGATGGATCGAAGGGTTATTAACAAAACAGTTATTGTTAGGGTAGGTTTAACACTGAAAACGCTATTGTACCCAGGCCCGGTTCTACAGGGTGCTAAGCACCCTGAAACGCAAGCAAAAGCACCCTCAGTTGATACTGTAATAATATTGGCAAAACAGATTTGGCAGATTTGCTAATTTGTGTCCGAGGTCTGGAGAGCGTCAAATGCATCTATTACAGCGTGTTTTCGCAGCGGTGAGTGATGTAACCAATCACAGATAGTTTTTAGGCAGTGCTGAGTTAATAAAGTCAAGACATGATGCAAGTAAGAGATTTATTGTTGACAACTTCATTTTTATAACGGAACTTTGTGAGATTGTGATGAACTGAAAAGCAACAGCATTTTAGTGATTGTAGCGGTCTTGGCTCTCCTTCGAGGCTACAGTCTATAACATTCATTGAATAAAACTATTGTTGTTAAGAGCACCGACGGCCAACTGCATGCTGCAAAGTTTCGAAATTGACATCTAAGTATAAACGCCACTCTGCACGAGACAGGAAAATAGGAAATATCCTAATATCCTTTAGAAAAATCTAAATTCACAAAACCTTTTTTTCTGGTTCTCAGGAAGATGACGTTAAAATGCTAGTAATGCATCAAAGCAATGTAAAGGCAGACTAATAGATTAATAGACAATTTGTAGCAAAATTGGTGATGACTTGTAAATAATAATCATACATTTCTCACTGAAGCCATTGCTTAGCCTATCTGCACTTTGCTAGAGCACCCTCAGTGATTTGATTCTGGAACCGGGCCTGATTGTACCTCTTGTCTACTCTTTAAGGAAATTGAGTAGAGAGGAAGAAGCATGTTTTAGAAAGAGCTCTAATAAGAGGGGAAAGATAAGAGAATGCCTTGCCATGGGATGATAGGATGGTTACGAGGCGAGACGCAGGAGGAAGTAGCGGAGTCCAGAGGAAAAGAACGAGATAATGAGAGAGGCGATATAAAGACTAGATAAAGGATGTGTCCAGTCTAGATTACCTCATTTGGAGAGGTCACTTGTTTAAATATGTGTCGAGTACATGGACATTAGATGCTGCTTTGACCATCTGAAGAGCTTATCCAGAACCAATGCTGATGTTGCCTTGAGTAAAGAACTCTTTGATATTTGTATTTTAATTATTTTACAGAATATTTGTTAATACTTGTACTTCTAGAGATATTAATTGTAATCAATAAATAAACTTTTTGCTGCAAAGACTGCAGAGCTTTATGTGGAGCATGTGTGAATTGTCCACATTTCTAATAGGGAATAAAACACTGACTCTCTGAGTTCATTCATGCTTTATGAACTCATACATTCATTTTAACATGTTTGTTTTTTCATCAAATTTGTCACTTTTCATTTTAATACAAGGATTATCTGGAAAAAAGTTAGACATATAGTCCATCTCTATGCACTTCTGTGATTGTAGACAGCAGAGAGTGAGCAGGACTTTTATTTTGGTCTGGATGTATGACATCATAAAGCTGTGCCCACACATTGCAAACTGCATGCTTTGTTGCGAAATGCCGCCTTCATGTGCTATCGGAAATTTGATATTTCCCACTTCTGAAGTTGTGATTATGAGCTCATCGCATTAAAACGTTTTGGGAAGTTTTGAAATGGGAGGGCGTTCATGTGCAATTTTTACATAGGAAACTCATATTTACGATAATTCCAATAGCACGTGAAGGCCTATCAGGAGGAGGTATGAAACCCAGTTCATATAATACAAGTAACCTGATAAAACATAAAAATGAGCACAGAGAATTTGCAGCTAGCAGTAGTAGCACATTCGGCAACAAACGCTGCAGCAAACCCTTGCAAGAGGAGAGAAAATGTCAAGAGATAACCCAAGCACTATAAGTGTTATGTTATAAACATTTGTTCTGTAATATTTCTTTAGCACTTTTTGAAAGGCGGATACCTTTTTTTTAATAACAATGGTAATTATGCAATATGAAAGTTATTGGACACAGTTTGTGATAAGCACATAAAAAACCTTTTTTAAAGTAATAATAGTCTCATTGTGTCTTACTGTCACTGTGTTGTGCTGGAAAAACTGCCACATCACCAAACAAATTAAAAAATGTAGACAATGGGTCACCAAGGCTCAAGACATATCCACTTTATTTTTCCACAGTGTGCCGCAGTGCTTGAGCCTGTTACTGATGCTTACAACTATATTGTTGTTTTTTATGCTTTAACTGTTTTGATGTCTGTTGCTTTGTGCCATTAAGCTGAGGCTAACATATATTTATCTTTATTTGCCATAGACATGATGGCCCTGAAAGAGGAGAGTCAAGATCTGGATGATCAGTATGAGAAACATCATGATTTCATAACTGAAGAAACAGCTTTCAGTTGCTCACAGACTGAAAAGACATCCTCACAAAAAAGTAATTTCATCTGCGAGCTGTGTGGAAAGAGTTTTAAAAAAAGTGGAAACCTTAAAGTCCACATGAGAATTCACACTGGAGAGAAGCCTTACACCTGCCAACAGTGTGGAAAGAGTTTTGATCAACGTGGAAACCTTAGAGTGCACATGAGAGTTCACACTGGAGAGAAACCATTCACATGTGATCAGTGTGGAAAGAGTTTCACACATAAAGGAACCCTTTATGCTCACATGAGTGTTCATACTGGAGACAGCGCTTACACCTGCAAACTGTGTGGAAAAACTTTGAATCGAAAAGGAAATCTTAAGGCTCACATGAGAGTTCACACTGGAGAGAAGCCTTTCTTATGTGGTCAATGTGGAAAAAGTTTTGCACGTAAAGAAACCCTTACTCAGCACATGAGGATTCACTTAAGAGCAAACTTTATATGTCATCAGTGTGGAATGAGTTTTACAGACAGGAAATGCCTTAAAAGCCACGTAAAAACTCACATTGGGCAAAAGCCTTTTATGTGCCATCACTGTGGAATAAGTTGCACAAACACAGGAAACCTCAAGACTCACATGAGAGTTCACACTGGAGAGAAGCCGTACTCCTGCCCTCAGTGTGGAAAGAGCTTCCCACGAAAAGAAAGTCTCAAGAGTCACATGAGACTTCACACTGGAGAGAAGCCGTACTCCTGCCCTCAGTGTGGAAAGAGTTTCACGCATAAAGGAACCCGTTATACCCACATGAGAACTCACCGGAGAGAGGCCTTTCCCTTATCATTAGTGTGAGAAGACTTTCACAAACCAACAGAGGTGGACAGAGTACACAGCTTCATTACTTGAGTAAAAGTGCTGAAGTACTTGTTTTTAAAAGTACTTGAGTATCAAGAGTACATTTTCTAAATATTGCATTACTACTGCCACAGTGCTTACATTTATGTACAGAAACGTCCTACATGGAGTTATGAAAAATGTTAATACCTTGGAGAATGTAAAAGGAATTGAAAGTAAAATCAAGTCATTTTCATCTTTTTACCATGTTGCTTTATTTAACATTTCTCACTTATTACCTGCCCACAAGGTAATAGCAAAATGGCAACACTCTTGACAAACCTCTGCTAGAGTTTTAATGGATTTTTTGCACCCACATTTGAACCTGACTGTGTTAAACACACCGCATACTCAAGAACATCAAAGCAAATGCTCAGCTTACATTGTGTAATATCAGAAAAGAAAATTCAGCTAACAATTGTTTGTACATGTGAGTTTCTCTGTTTTTTCATCAATCAAATCAATAAACCTAAACCGGCAAAGAAGGCAGTATAGCAATGTTCTGACACACCTCTGAACCGTGACCGTATTATACACGCAGCATAGAGCAAAGAAGAGAAAATGATTAAAGAAAATCAGCTAATCAGCTGTGTTTAGGTCAGTGTACAAAGAAGGAAAAATAAAATTCAGCTCATTTGAGTAACAGTATTAAGCCCCTTCCTCTCACATTGACATACAGGCAAAGGCAGGAGAAAATACTTTCAGCTGAATAACAATCTATGTGTGACAACTGTGTGTGTGTACTGTACTTCAATTCAATCAAATGTCATGAAGTCCTTGTTCAACTTGAGGAGAAGTTTGTTCTCAAAATTCTGTGAATGAATTGATCCCGTTCTTGGGGTGAAAAGCAAACCTGCTATGCTAAAAAGCCTTTCACACACTGCTGAAGCTGGCCGGGCTGTGTTGGGCTTTAGTGAGAGGTTACGCAGAGCTGGATAGGGGGCCAGTGTATTCACTCCTTCAGCTGTAGTGGCTAGGTATCCATCAAGTTGCTTACTTATCTCATGGGAATGCGTCTGCTTGACATTGGAGAAGTCCTCTTCATCAGAAGAGGTTGATGTGGTATCAGGAGACCGAAGACCTTCATTGTGTTCTGGCAGATGTTCCTTGATGTAACTAAGGCCTTGATTAGAAACACAGAATCACACCAACAAACATATTTTTGTTATTATCACTCTGTAAGTAAACAACTGCATAGAATCATTGTTGGATGTAAAGGTTTTTGAAAAAACATTTTCCTTACCAAGCTGTAGGACTGTGTCATTGCTGGTCCAGAAGGTTTTGAACCTTGGAACGAGAATGGCTGCTGCAATTAGCTCTGGCTCTTACATCATGCTCTCAAACCGCTTCCTCAAACCTTCAAGAAGAGCATCAACAAGTGGCTTGCAAAATCTGAGTGATGGCCTGGACCTTTCAAGCTTGGTTGTGAGGGTGGTGATTGTTGGGAGCAGCCAGCCCATCTGAACGTTGACTTCTCCTTGTAGTATGTTCAAGGACTTCGCAACTGGACTCATGGTGGTGACATATTCCCCTAAAAAGGCTATGTCAGCCGGACCTCACCTAATAGAAACAGAAGAAAATAAACAAACACATATTTCAACAAAATGTATACAGAACCACTGTGTAATGCTGGACATTTATTTATTTATGTACCTACAGCAGATAATGTGGTAAGCATTACTCTAACAAAATAAGAACACAATTATACATTAACATAAGCTACTTACATTGGAACATTGAGTGCAGCACAGACCGTTCTCACAGACCCCTCTCCTTGGTCTCTAATGATTCTGACCACACATTTCACAGCCATGAAAGAGGAGTTCCATCAAGTTGAATTAGGCTGTATCAAGTGAAGCTTACAGTGTTCCTCTATAAGCTCTGCATTTTGAGGAGAACTTGCTTTATTCCAGAGTGCCTGACACTTAGAAAAGGCTGATCTGGACAATTTCTTGTAAGCTTCTGTCTTATTAGCCCGATCAACATCAACTATGGAAATTAAATTTAGTAAGTGGCATGCACACCGATGATGTTTCGGCAGCTGATACTGAAACCCATCATCTTCCTCCAGAATGGCTTCCACATCCATGAATTCCACCTCCTCTTCACCATCAGATGCATCACAATCTTCTCCTACTTCTTCTTCTTCGATTGTGCCTTCTGCAACTAACTCTTCATTGTTATTTTCGTCCGACTGACCAAAGACACGGAATGCTTTGATGAAATTTGACCCGTTGTCTGCTGTAGTTTTAACAACCTTTAGACTTATTTCATACTCTGCATGAATGTCAGTCAAAACAGCTACCAAGACATCGAATGTATGGGAGACCCTTAGTTGACGGCAAGCAAGGGCAGCTGAATGGTGTTCAAAACTGCAAGGATTGAGCCAGTGGGCTGCTATACCTATAAAGCTCCTTCTCCTGGCCGTCCAACAATCAGTAGTGGTGGCAATGTATGGTGCCTTTTTAATTTTATTCTTGAGATGTTCTTTCATTTTAGATGTAGCTGAATCAATCTTGCGCCGCACAGTTGTGCGGGACATGACGGCACTATTCAGTTGTAATTTTACAATAAAGTCTTGGAAGGATGGTTTCTCAACCAGGAAGAAGGACTGGAGACCTTGAACGATGAAGTGGAGGACACCCCGATCAACTGTCTTCTGAGACACCTGCTTGGTCTCCAGTAGCTTCAGTTGCTTCGCCTTGAAGCCTGTTCCACCTTCTGATGGCCTCTTGGAGGCTGTTGAAGTCATTTGACAGTATTCCTCCAGATGTGTCTCATGCCTTCTCTGTAAAACACAGTATAATATTTCAGTTTACACTATAATAAACTAATAAATATTAGAAAATATACCCATCATGTAGTCTACATAGCAGTATTATTAATTCAAATCAAAATCACCTTTATTTATATAGCGCTTTTAACAAGTCCAATTGTTTCAAAGCAGCTTCACATTGTTAAAAGTAAAATAATGCAACAGAATTTGTACAGCCGTTCTGGTGAAACGGTGATGTTATCCAGCTAATTTCAAGTATCATATAGCGTCAATGCGGGCAGATCGGTAATATAGAAGAAATTTAGGTGTCCCCAACTGAGCAAGCCAAAAGCCAGAGGCAACGGTGGCAAGGAACCAAAACTCCTTCAGGGTCAGAATGGAGAAAAAAACCTTGGGAGAAACCAGGCTCAGTCGGGGTGCCAGTTCTCCTCTGGCCGACGAACAAACAGTGTATGATTATAATTCTGGCAACATAGCAGGTCTTAATTCATATTAGGCAAATAGATATTTGTTAGATTATTCGAGAGATTGGAGTCGTCACGCCGAAGACGGGTTTAATGAGGATGTCGTGTCGATGCAGCATTTACGGGGGGGGTTTATTTGACATGTTCTCTGCAGACACTTCAGGGATGCGTTGGTCATGTCCAGGCGCTGGTCCACCATCTGATCTGGATACGGCCTGGATCTGGCTGACTGCAGTAAACCTCGGTATAAACAGAGAGACTAACATTAGCGTAGATGCCATTCTTCTTATGATGATAACGAGTACATCAGGTGTTATGGGAAGTGTTCCCGGTTCCGGCTGACCTAGTTAATGCAGCCTGACAATCATTTACTGATTTGAGTAATAGAAATTGATAATGTTTTATGTGTAAGCCATAGTAAAGAGATGCGTTTTTAGTCTAGATTTAAACTGACAGAGTGTGTCTGCTTCCCGAACAATGCTAGGAAGACTGTTCCAAAGTTTAGGTGCTAAATAGGAAAAGGATCGACCGCCTGCAGTTGATTTTGATATTCTAGGTATTATCAACTGGCCAGAGTTTTGAGACCGCAATAGACGTGATGGAGTATAATCGTTAAGAGTTCGCTCAAATACTGGGGAGCTAAACCATTTAGTGCTTTGTAAGTAATAAGCAAGATTTTAAAATTTATTCAATGTTTAATAGGAGCCAATGAAGTGTTGACAGAACCGGGCTAATATGGTCATACTTCCTTGTTCTAGTAAGAGCTCGAGCTGCTGCGTTTTGGACCAGCTGGAGTTTGTTTATTAAGTGAGCAGGGCAACCACCCAGTAAAGCATTACAGTAATCTAGCCTTGAGGTCATGAACGCATGAATTAACTGTTCAGCATTTTGCATCGAAAGGATGTGCCGTAATTTAGATATATTTTTAAGATGGTAGAATGCAGTTTTACAGATGTTAGAAACGTGGCTTTCAAATGAAAGATTGGTATCAAAGAGCACACCCAGGTTCCTAACTGACGACGAGGACTTGACAGAGCAGCCATCGAGTGTTAGACAGTATTCTAGGTTACTACTTGCAGAGTTTTTGTCCAATAATTAAAAATTCTGTTTTTTCTGAATTAAGTTGCAGGAAATTACTAGACATCCAATGTTTTATATCAGCTATGCATTCCGTTAATCTTGTGAATTGGTAAGTTTCATCAGGCGTGAAGAAATATAGAGCTGAGTATCGTCAGCATAACAGTGAAAACTAATGCCATGCTTCCTAATGATATCTCCCAGTGGTAGCATGTACAGGGTGAAGAGCAATGGTCCTAGCACCGAGCCCTGCGGTACTCCATACTGAACTTGTGATCGGTGTGACATCTCTTCATTTACTGCTACAAACTGATAACGGTCAGATAAGTATGATTTAAGCCATGCCAATGCAGTTCCACTAATGCCAACATAATTTTCGAGTCTATTCAAAAGAATGTTGTGGTCGATAGTATCGAATGCAGCGCTAAGATCGAGTAACACTAATAGAGAAATACAACCACGATCGGATGATAAGAGTAAATCATTTGTAACTCTGATGAGAGCAGTCTCAGTACTATGATACGGTCTAAATCCTGACTGGAAATCCTCACAGATACCATTTCTTTCTAAAAAGTAACATAATTGTGAAGACACTGCCTTTTCCAGTATTTTTGACAGGAAGGGTAGATTTGAGATCGGCCTATAATTGACTAATAAAACCTATAATTGACTAATTCTGTAGGATCAAGTTGAGGTTTTTTAATAAGTGGTTTGATAATAGCCAACTTAAACGTTTTCGGTACATATCCTAATAACAACATTATTATGAAGTTTTGAAGTTATTATATATATTATTACATTATTATTAATTATGAAGTGCTGGTTGTTCATAATTTTCCAATGGCTCCAGACTAACTTTTTTAATTGGTTTTACTGGTGCAACTAACTTCAATTTACGTGGACCTGCAAAGTAGGACTAATTTACTTTACTAATAACTTTAATTTACGTGGACCTCTGCCGGTATGAGACTTAATCTTCATTATTCTTTTATCCTTATTCTTTTGTTTGAATTCAGCCATTATAGCCTTTCTTCTGGCATAATGCTTGGCCATTTACACTTTTATTTAAAACTCACTTTAAAACACCATCGAGTATTTGTATCATATTCCGGTCGTGGTTTAAAATGTTTTCAAGTCAAAAAAAGATTTTGAAATATGTTACATTTAGCATTTTATATGAATCTATTGGCTATGCTTACCCTTACTTTTATTCTTTATTCATATAAAAATACCCCAAATCGCATGAAAATAACACACAATACTTCACATATACTTCCATCGTGCATTTATTAGCTTCTTGTTTCGGTGAAGAAATGTCACTTTCGCTTTGTTATCACGGATGTCCAGAATGAGGAAGTGTACATGCAGAAGAGGTCACGTTGAACCACGTGAGATGATTGACAGCTGTACAGCAAATGATAGAGCTCTGAGGTCAAATCTGACGCAAATCATGAAGAGGACACACACATCCCGCTCCGTTCGCTGTTTGAGCTCTTCAGATCGCATAATGACTAAATATTTTACTAACGTGATAATTAATCATTATTTCTCCAAATATGCGCACCTGTACTAATAGCCCAAACGTTACAGATTAATTATTTTGCACTCCTGGCACAAATTAAGAAATTAATGTCACTGCAAACCAGTTTAATCATAAACAGTGGTCAAATATCGAAGCTGGAGTCTTAAACCTTTCTTGTGATGCTGAGTTTGTCCAGATCAAGTAAGAGTGTGATGTTTTGACAAATAATTAATTTTGAACAACAATAATCCAGGATCACCAGTGATCCCTGCCACTCAAGGGGTTAAACCTTACAGTTTAACAAACACTATTGTAATCCTGTCTAGGCCAGCTGAACTGTTATTTAGAAAAGAAAAAAAAGCCAAATAGCCCCTGTAGGGCTAGCTCTAGTTATTCGCTCTGGTGAAATAAGTGAGCTGAAATGCTCTGCTTGCAACTAGCATAGCCTACGACTGAACTAATTAGGCTTTTACATTTTTTGTATGGTAAAAAAGATGTTTCGTACTCGAGCTCAGACTAGAAAAGATACATTGTATGCTCTTTCTATTTGTCAGGGGCATGTCAAAACATGAATCTGAAAGGACTTCAGTTGATTATCTATGTTACACGATTAGCTTGCCTCGGCTTATGCTAACTATTTTTAGGCCAAAGTTAGCCATCTGAATGGCTAGGTACAGCTGGCAAATTGGCGGGTGCATGTGGCTTCGACTACTCAAATGTAACCGAGAATGTAAAAAGCTGCATTATCGCAGCTAGCCAATCATTTAGTGCACTTTTCTGTAACTAGAATCTAGCTTAGAAGAAATGTAAGGAAGTTTATGTCAATGTACGTACCTTGACATGCTTTTGCAAGTTGGAGGATGAATTTTTGTAGGCGGTGATGAAGTTCTGTTTTGGTAAACACAGCAAACACTTGAATCATTAACTTGTTCAGAAAATTGAAATAGTCTGGCAAGGTGGGGCCACGGGTTGGCACATTCCTGGGATGGACCTGCTGCGTCTTCATCCATTGTTTCGTCTCTTATCTAAATCTGACTTTGTTGACTTTGGCGGAAAGCTGAAGGTGATTGCTGATAGGCTGTCCCAATCAGTGGCACCTGCACAATCCAATCACGTTTGAGAGGGAAACAACAAATTGATTTTCCTTTTTTCCTTTTTTTAGACGAAGTAACGGGTACTTACGGTTATGGATGGAAATGTAGCGGAGTAAAGAGTACAATATTTACCTCTCAAATGTACTTGAGTAAAGTCACGAGTACTCCCCAAATACTCGAGTAAAGTACAGATCCCTCAAAATTGTACTAAAGTACTGTACTCAAGTAAATGTACTCCGTTACTGTCTGGTTCTGGGTGTCACTGATGGAGAAGCCCCATATCAGGGAATATTTTATGGGATTTTTGGAGGCAGAGGAGTCCACAGGCCAGCACTTGGCATCCATGATCCTGACGAGACTTGAGGAGTTGGGAATTCCTTTTGAAGACTGCAGAGCACAGTCATATGACAACAGGGCAAACATGAAATGCAAAAATAAGGGAGTTCAAGCCAGGCTCTTAGAAAATAATCTCCAAGCTCTGTTTGTGCCATGTGGGGCGCATACATTGAATTTAGTTTATTTATGCTGCTAAGGGATCTGTCGATGCTATGAGTTACTTTGGTGTCCTGCAAAAGCTATACACGTTATTTGTAGCCTCCACCCAAAAATGGGCCATACTGAAGAACCATGTGAGCATCACCTTAAAGATGTTGGCAGAAACAAGGTGGGAGATCAAGGTCAAGAGCGTCGAGCCCATGAGGTACCAGGGAGCTGCCGTGAGAGAGACTTTAATTGAGGTGAGAGACCACACCAAAGACCCTGCTATAAAGGCTGAGGCCCAGTCTTTGTATGTGGAGGTGGGGTTGTACCGCTTCAGCTTCTGCACAGTTGTTTGGTATGACATGCTATCTGCAATACAGCATGCCAGCAAACTCATGCAGTCTCCTAATATGCATGTGGACCTAGCTGTGAGTAGCTAGCAATGAATGTGGAGGCTGTTTTAAAACAAAAAAGGCCACAAAGCGCCACTTCTCATATGAATCACATGATGAGCCTTTCAGTGATGCACTTAGTAAGTTGGAGGTTGGATTCTTCTTATTAAGTGGGGGTCATTTTTTAGGATAACTTAAGTCTCTGAGATCCTGACTCCTTGTACTCCTGGAGACTCCAGGTAGGTTGCAGTTGTGGAAAATGGTGGCGCTGGAGACTAAAGGGTTCCTGATGGTTTCACACTTAATTCTTCACCTTAATTCTTAATTCTTTTGCAGGGTATAAAAGAATTGGTAAAATGTGCCTGGAAAAAAATATGATCATAAAATCAACATGCCTATTAATTCTGCACACAGCAAACAGTGGTTAAAACCTCTGTTTAAAACTGCCTTTGCACTTTGTTTTCAGTTTTTTTTTTTTTTTTTTTTGATAATGCACTTTAACTTTAGTCATTTACAAACAACAGGCAATACTTTTTAAATATAGTGTGTAAGACATTAAGAGTTCATTACTGTAAGTGCACTTTCCAGCAATTGTTCTTTGTTAAAATTGGTGTATTATTTGAACACTTTAATACAATTTTATTAAAACATTGTTTATTTAATAAAAACTAATTTTGTGAATGTGTCATCATTAACTATGATTACAGTAGGTCTACAAGTATTTCATAAATCATCCTTTTTTCCTGTTAAACATAGCGTCATGATATTATGGTCCAACATCCCTAACCGAGATCATAAAAACTCCTTTAGCCTATAACAGAATCCTCATCTAAACACAAAAAGCCCTTTAAGACACACAGAAACATTAATCTTTCAAATAAATAAATACTTACAAAATGTTTCTTTTGCTCCATCAGTTGTTTCAAAAACTGTAATGCAGCTGAGCCAATCACATCCTCATACAGTAATAAGTAATTAAGTCATAAATATATTTCCAGTATGTTTTATATTATAACACTTAGTTCAACAAAACGTGTTTTTCGTTCTCTTGAAAAATTAGAAATTTTTTAAGTATTTATTTATTTATTTACATGCTCAGCATCATCATTCTCAAATCGGACATGTCCAAAATAAACAGTTCTTGGTTCAGTGTACTGATGATCCGAAAACCGTTGCAACCGATTCTTGACTCGAGAACAAGAACTGTGACAGGCCATGTATGTTCGTTTGTGTACGCTGCACGCATGCTCAGTATATCAGCTGCTCGTGCTCATCATCATCAGTTTTCTAACAGTAGGTTAAGTCAATGTACTATTGGAGTAACTGAATAACTCCGGGATTTCGTTTATTAGTTTATTTCAAGTCAGGCATGTCAAAAAGTGAATAACTTTAGAAATGTGTGGATTAGTGCTTACTGAAGATGTGAACTGTTTGGAATGATTCAGTCCGATTTGGTGAACTGGTTCGACCAGTTCACTAAAAAGAACTGGTTGCATGTCCACTAGTCAGTACTGATTGTCTATCAACAAGGATACTTTTCGTGGCCACAGAAAAATAACTTTCTTAGCATGTAGCTGTGACCTTGTTAAATTGACATTGATTTAGAAGCAGACCAGAACAAAATCCATACGAACATGCACAAAAGTTTAACTAAAATACGAACACATAACTAATCTAAAGAAATACATACACACAAGCATGCATAATTGGGTAGAATGTAAAGTGAAAGTGACTGGAAAACTTGGAACAGCGGAATGAAGCTATGAAAAGAGTCTAACACCTGGAAGAACCATCAGTACTTACCACAAAGCTCTTTTGTTAACAAAGGGGTTCACAGCTTTAACTAACTAAACAGCGATATATCGTAATCATATTTAGTATATCGTAAGTTACTTGCATTTGCCTAAGCGGTTGAAGAGAGTCCGGATATACAGTCGCAGGAGAAAGTCTTGATAGTTTGGTCCGATGGTTCTGAAGTTACAACCGCTTCCTTCTACATTGAATGAAGAAATGATGGCGAACTTGCGGTGTTAGTTGACTCTGTTATGGTTGAAAAAGGTACACATGGCTTGATGTGTGTGGGGATGTACATTTTGACATACACAAAATGTACTGGGGAAATGCATGTTCATTTATTTGACAGATTGTCAATGAATTAGTGGAGCGAATTTAATTTCTATGGAGTTGCATATGTTGGTTGTAGCCAATACTGTTCTCTCATGAGAACAATCACTCTCCCAAGTGTTTTTAAAGTGTATGAGTGGAGAAAAAGTGAAAAAGTTATCCTTCTCTTGATGTTTTTCTACTAATGCATATGACACAAGTCATAAGTTCTCTACAAGACATCCATTTTGAACATGAACAAGTTTCTCTATGTTTTCCACTGATGCATATGTTCAATGGTATATTGTGCAACGTGTAAGCACCAGGTATATATTAAACATAAACAACCTGTTTTTCTGGTAATGTAATTCATTTATTTGGTCAAGCAGCCTATAAAACCCAACCACTGAATCCAGAGCAGTCAGAGAAATAAATTAAAAAAAGAACTCCTGGCAAAATAACTGGTGTCTGATCCTGTGAATTAAACAACAAGGGGGTTTACAAGTTTTCTCTCCAGTGAATCCTCATGTGGCACTTAAGGTTATCTTTAAATCTGAAACGCTTTCCACACTGACCACATATGAATGAGCTCTCTCAAGTGTGAATTCTCATGTGGTGATTAAGTGTTCATTTACATCTGAAACTCTTTCAACATTGATCTCATGCAAATGCCTTTTCTCCAGTGTGAATATTCATGTGTTTCCTAAGGTTTAGGCGTCATGTGAAGCCATTCCTCCAGTGTGAATTCTCATGTGCCTGTTAAGGTTTTTTTTTTGAGTGAAACTCTTTCCACACTGTTGGCATGTGAATGGCTTCTCTCCTGTGTGAATTCTCATGTGTCTTTTAAGGTTTTCTTTTCCACTGAAACTCTTCCCACACTGTTGGCAGGTGTAAGGGCTCTCTCCAGTGTGAACTCTCATGTGGGCTATAAGACTTCCTTGTTGATTGAAACTTTTTCCACACCGTTGGCAGGTGTAAGGCTTCTCTCCAGTGTGAATTCGCATGTGGACATCAAGGTTTCCTTTATGTCTGAAACTCTTTCCACACTGTTGGCAGGTGAAAGAGCTCTCTCCAGTGTGAATTCTCATGTGGGCTATAAGGTGTCCTTTATGTCTGAAACTCTTTCCACACTGTTGGCAGCTGTAAGGCTTCTCTCCAGTATGAATTCTCATGTGCCTTTTAAGGTTTACTTTTAGATTGAAACTCTTTCCACACTGTTGGCAGGTGTAAGGCTTCTCTCCAGTGTGAGTTCTCATGTGGACTTCAAGGTTTCCTTTTCCACCGAAACTCGTTCCACATTGTTGGCATGCATAGGGCTTCTCTCCAGTGTGAATTCTCATGTGGACATTAAGGTTTCCTTTATGTCTGAAACACTTTCCACACTGTTGGCAGGTGAAATAACTTTTAGTTTCTGTCTTTTGAGCTCTTTTTTGTGAGGAAGTCTTTTTAGCCTGTGTCAATCTTTCTCCAGTCATGAAATCATGATGTTTATCATAATGGTCTTTCTCTTCTTCCCTTTCATTAAGTTCATAACTTGCCTCTTTCAATGCCATGAGATCTAGGACAAAAAAAGACATAACAAAATGTAGACATTTAAAGCATCAATACCAGGGTATAGGTATGTTATATAACCTATTCTATCCTAGGAATCCGGGGTGGGCAGCTTTGGTCATTGGAGGGCCACTGTCTTGCAGAGTTTTGCACATTTGAGTTTTAATGAAAGATGCCTGCCTTTCATTTTTAAGCAGGCCTGAAGCCTTGGGGTTAAATATAGGGGTTGAGTTGAATTTTGCATACGTGTTTGATCAAGGATAGAGCTAAAGTCTGCAGAATACTGGCCCTCCAGGACCAGAGTTTCCCATCCCATCTACAGATTTTTATTCAATACACCCAGTGGTTTTCAAACACCACTGCACATTTTGTCTCCCTTATTTATCACATCTGGTTAAGGTCATCAGCTTGTTAGAAGAGAATTGACATTGATGGAGGAATTTGCAGCTTTAATTGCAAACTGCAATTCCTGTTCATCAACAAGGTGAGAACCAGACCTGTTATAAACCTAAATATACTTGAATAAATTCAATTAATTGAAAAGTGTACAAACCCGATTCCAAAAAAGTTGGGACACTGTACAAATTGTGAATAAAAACAGAATGCAATGATGTGGAAGTTTCAAATTTCAATATTTTATTCAGAATACAACATAGATGATATATTAAATGTTTAAACTGAGAAAATGTATAATTTTAAGGGAAAAATAAGTTGATTTTAAATTTCATGGGATCAACACATCTCAAAAAAGTTGGGACAAGGCCATGTTTCCCACTGTGTGGCATCCCCTCTTCTTTTTATAACAGTCTGCAAACGTCTGGGGACTGAGGAGACAAGTTGCTCAAGTTTAGGAATAGGAATGTTGTCCCATTCTTGTCTAATACAGGCTTCTAGTTGCTCAACTGTCTTAGGTCTTCTTTGTCACATCTTCCGATGATGATAACTTCAAACTCTTTGCAATTTTTCTCTGAGAAACTCCTTTCTGATATTGCTTCAACTATTTTTGGCCGCAGCATTGGGGAAATTGGTGATCCTCTGCCCATCTTGACTTCTGAGAGACACTGCCACTCTGAGAGGCTCTTTTTATACCCAATCATGTTGCCAATTGACCTAATAAGTTGGAAATTGGTCCTCCAGCTGTTCCTTATATGTACATTTAACTTTTCTGTCCCCTTATTGCTACCTGTCCCAACTTTTTTGGAATGTGTAGCTCTCATGAAATACAAAATGAGCCAATATTTGGCATGACATTTCAAAATGTCTCTGTCTTCTATAGTGAATAAAATATAAGTTTCTGAGATTCGTAAATTATTGCATTCCTTTTTTATTCACAATTTGTGGTGTCCCAACCTATTTGGAATCGGGTTTGTATAAGAAATATGAAAGGTATAAGTATAACATGGATTTAATATAACTAAGCACTAACTGTAACCATGGTATTGTGGCGGAAATAGTCAAATGTTTTTAAATTATTCATGTCAGGGTTCATAGATTGAAATTCAAGCACTTTAAAAAAATGACTTTCAAGTGCTTCACACCTTTTCCAGCACTTTAAGCCTCTAAATATTATCCATTTTAAATGTTTTAATTTGTTAACCACTCCAGTGGTTACCTCTCAGGTAGGTTGTTCGTGGAGGGGTGAGGTGTCTAAGTCACAATATCTAGATACTGGGGTGCCTCAGGGCTCAGTGCTTGGACCACTTCTCTTCTCCATCTACATGTCATCATTAGGATCTCTCATTCAGAAACGTGTTTTTTCATATCACTGCTATGCTGATGACACACAACTCTACCTCTCATTCCAACCAGATGATCCAACAGTAGTTGCTTGCATCTCAGCCTGCCTGACAGACATTTCTTGCTGAATGAAGGACCACCACCTGTAACTCAATCTTGCAAAGGCATAACTGCTTGTGGTCTCAACCAACCCAGCAGTTCCTCACAACTTCTCCATTTGGCATAGGTTCATCAAGCATAACTCAATCCAGGACTGCCATGAACCTTGGAGTTGTGATTGATGATCAGTTGAACTTGACAGACCACATTGCTAGAACTGCCTGGTCCTGCAGATTTGACTGCAGGACCAGGCTAATTCAACATTAGAAAGATCAGGGCTTTCCTGTTGGAGCATGCTACATAACTCCAGGTTCTATCCAGACTGGACTATTGTAATGCTCTCTTGGCAGGCCTTCCAGCATGCTTTGTCAAACTTCTGCAACTGATCCAGAATGCTGCAGCAAGAGTGTTCTTTAATGAGCCAAAGAGCACGCACCTCTCCTCATAAAATTGAGCTGGTCGCCAATTGCTGCTGGAATCAAATTCAAGGTACTGATGTTTGCCTACAGAACAACCCCTGGCTCTGCACCCCATACCTAAAAACATATATGGACATGAACTGTAGAAGACGAGAGGCCTCAGTGTGAAACAAATATAGTTCGCATTGAGGCAGTATCCAAAATAAATACATTTCTAATTAATTTATCAAATTGAACCAGATCTTGCCCAGCAGAGCTCATCTTCCAAGATATGCCACCTTACAAGACAATTGCATTCCATTGTGCAAAGGTGTTGGCCTCTTTGTGGACAATGCAGCCTTAGACATTGGACAACACAATTCAATTGCGCCAAGAGTTCTACATTTCACACAATACTACAAAGCAAGCACGGCTTGCCTTTGCAAAGGTAAGAGTGCAGGCTGAATATATGTTTAATATTCAGGTGATGCACAGATGATGAGTTTACTAAGAATTATTAATTACAGGCAGTGTTGGGAAGTAGTGAGCTACAAGCTTAACTACATTTTTCAGTAGCTTGACAGTAGCTCATTTACTTTTAAAACAGTGTAGCTTTTCCAGTAGCAAACTACTTTATCCAGCAAGTAGCGGTGTAGCATGACCCAAAGTTACATTCTGTTTTGGGTTCTGACGAGAACGAGCCTATAATGAGAGAACGGTGTGACGGATGCTCAGCTCAATAATCCACTCTGTGCAGGCGTGCTCTACTCATGAACCACTCACCGGTAAAACAACGTTCGCTAAAATCTTGCTCAGACATGACATTTATATGTACTGTAGCTTACTATACTTGTAGCCATTAAACAATGTATTTTTTCATATTTATGTTTCAATATTATAATGTTATTTTTAAATTTCATCTAGGCTATATCAATTATGAAAAGTGCAAAGATGCGTAATATGTGTCAAAAGTCAAAAACAGAGTGGGTCAGACTCAGAAATGATTTTGACCACTTCATTAAGTTCTGTTTTGTAAAAAGCCTTTTTTTAAAGTGAATTTTGTTTTGCATAAATTATCTTAATTTTAATCAATGTTTCATCAGCCAGTTGCCTGGATTTAATAAATAAGAAGCAAACAGACTATAGAAACAGACAATAATCATGTCATGGAGGTGCCGGAGCGATCACTTGCATTGCTCTTGAACTGGAGCGCGTCTCATAAATAAACCGAAACTCAGCAGGCTACTTGCCTCACAGACATGAGAAATGTGTATAGAAAGCTTGAAATGACCACTTTTAAATGAAACAATTCGAAACTAAAAGAAATAGTCAAGCAAAGTGCACTGTTCATGCAAGCAGCTCATGACTGGCGTCTCAGAGCGTTTCTGTTCAAAATACTGCGCTCCATCACTGCATGTGCTGTGAGTTTAACCTGAAAAATTTAAATTTAAGACCTATATCATGCAATAAAAAACGTACAAAGGAATCACAAAATTACTTGCAAAGCAAATTTATTCAAATTGAACAAAGTATTAGTAAACATGCCCTTCCTCATAGCTCAATCCAAAGGATTTCACTAACACTTCATTTGTCTGATTTTTGTGGTGGTCATTTCCAGAAATGTACAGATTAGCATGATTAGAAAATTACACCCGTAGTATGTTAGCCAGGATTCAAAGAGCAAAATGCATTTATTGAAATTGTGTATTTGTCAGTTGCTCTGTAACTTTATGAATTTTGACAATGCATGGTTATAAGAATGTGATATATGGTTTAGTGTGATCATCAAATCACAACCAATGTGATGTAACTATATAAATATATAGACTGACGCTGCATGTTTCAAACTAAAGCACAACGTTGTGCTCATTCTTCAATTTCAATTTATAGTAAATGCTACTCTGTAAGTGAGGAACACCATTGGTTTGAAGCGCTGTGAATGCTTTGGCAATGTAAAGCCTTTTTACCATGCCAATAAGCTACTTGAATACGAATCTGTCAATCGTTGACTGAGATGCAGTAGGAGGAAGAGACACGACTCTACCACAGACCCATGACACTGTTCATGGTGTGTAAACACTCAATTATATATTTTAAAATATCATCCTGGTCGCACTAAGAAAATAGTTATTCTGTTTACATTATGTTACATGTTACAACTATGTTCTACGTTATAACTTCATGCTATTATATGGAGCTAGTATGAATAACAAAAATGCTTTCTCTGTGTTCAGATTTGACTGCAATAATAATGCAAAAACTGACACTTCAAATCAACATTAAAATGTCAACTTTTATGAAAATGAGTCTGGATACATGTAACAGACGTAGTCCAGTAAGGGCTGTGCATGTAAACATCACTCCCCTAGCTAGCAACAGACACTAATGGCTGCAGTCTTTAGCATCCTTGTTATCACTTCCGCCTCCCACGCCGGAAACTCCGGTTACAGATATCCAAATAAATAACCCAATACAAGTAATGAACTTTATCTTGTGTTCTCACTCAGCAGCAACTCTTTATATTTATATTCAAGTCTATACAGCCATCTAGTGCTTACACCTTGATATTGCAGATGATAAATGGTGCATAACTCAGAGGTAAATATTTAGATTTATCGAAAAGATTAAAGGGAAAATATTATTGACATTCTTCAAAATATCCTTAATTTCTGTAGAGTTGGACATCTGAATAAAGATCAAATGACTGAGTTCAGCTTTGAGAAAGAAACCAACCTGTTTGTTCCTCAGTTTCTTCATGTTTCACTCTCAATGTTTCTTCAATCTTCACACCTACGTTCTCCTCTTTCTTTGTTTGTTCCTCAGTTTCTTCATGTTTCAGACTGAATGTTTCTTCAATCTTTATGTCTTCACTCTCCACTTTAATAAACGCCATCATTATAATAGTGTCACGTGGATCTCAGTCACTTCACCAGGAGTTTTCCTGTGTTTGTCCTGTTTAAGATGAGAATAATTAACAGAAAGAAAAATAAATCCACACTAAATCTCTCCTAGATCAGTAGTTCAGCGCCCTGGTAAGAGAGTCAGTGAGAGTTTTTTAAATTTTTTATTGAAAGCAAGTTCTTGACACATTTTCAAATTTTGTAAGTATAAATTGAAACAATTTAAATAAAATGAAACTTTTTTTTTTTTTTTTAATTAAAGCACATCACAAACATCACATTTACAGTTCAAAGTTTAATATATATATATATATATATATATATATATATATATATATATATATATATATATATATATAGATATATATATATATAGATATATATATATATATATAATATTATATTTTTATATTTTTTTTTTTTTTTTGGAAAAGTCATATTCATTTCAATGAAGTAAAAACACACATTTGAACACTTATAAATTGAGACATCTCATACTAATGTGTCTTTCTCAGGATATATTCTGTCAACAATGCTAAATGACACTTTCTTTTTTTTTTTTTTTTTTGTTACACAATACCGACTAAGAAAACCCCAAAAATGATCCCACTCAAATGAGGGAAACATATTAACCCAAACTAATTCAGATGGAGGAGGAGAGACTTACACAAAAAGAGATCTAGTCGATTGGTCACTGCATTTATCATTAATTCAATTGTTTATCTAAAAACAAAAGTTTGGATTATTAAAACAAAAATTGCTCTGTGGAATATTTTCCCTCACCATTTATTTAAACAACTTGGTGGTATCAATTTCTTGATGCGGTTTTGATATGATCTAAACACCTCACTGATTGTCTAATCTTCACAGGCAAGTCCTTTTGACGCTGTGTTTGATTTTTAAACATAACTCCTCTCACTCCTTTTTTATTTGAAATAATACATCACACATTTGGTTTGATTCTAATATATTATTAGTTGGTCAGTTGTTGAATTCTGATGGTCAGCTTTTGAGTATTACTGACTGAAGTGTCATATTTCTGTATTGAAATATGAATATTGTATTGTCATGAATTCTATTTCTGCCAAACTTATATCTATGTTCATCAGCCTGATTAGACAAAAACACTCAAAACTAACACAACAAATTAATAAAAGAATTATACAGACCATTAATATATTAGGCAGTTTAGTTATTTAATGCTTTGTAGAAACAGAGCGCTTCGAATCACTAAATCATTTGTTGTGAACCAATCGGTTCAATTGACTCGAGTCTAAAGCTCCGGTTTTCTCGTCACTCGCCAGAGACTGAACTCATGTTTGAACTGATTCACGATAAAGAGCGAAATGAGACGCTCCTTCTGTTACTCATGAGTTTATTGTTACTTTACTCACACAACATTGATAAATGTTAGATAAAGCAATGCAGTGTTACATTTAATAATACATCATTCATTCTGCTTCGCTTTAAACACAAACCTTTCTTCAGCCGAATCACAACAGATGCAGGAGCGCGGCGCAGCCTTATGACGTCATGGGTAAACCCAAAATAAAAGTCCCGTTCTGAGTCTAAAATCACCAAAGTACACAGACATTAAAAAAAGTGTTGCATGTGCAAAGGGGCAGAAGTGCAAAGAAATTTACCTAGAAAAAAATATATTAACAAAAGAAAGAAAAGAATAGAAATCATCCATTAGTTCTGCTGTTTCTTCAACACTAGCCTTTCCCTGAGATTGATCCACTTCAGTGTCTCTCCGGTTCATCCACTGTCCCAGAGTCATCCATTAGTTCTGCCGTTTCTTCAACACTAGCCTTTCCCTGAGATTGATCCACTCCAGTGTCTCTCCGGTTCATCCACTGTCCCAGAGTCATCCATTAGTTCTGCCGTTTCTTCAACACTAGTCTTTCCCTGAGATTGATCCACTCCAGTGTCTCTCCGGTTCATCCACTGTCCCAGAGTCATCCATTAGTTCTGCCGTTTCTTCAACACTAGTCTTTCCCTGAGATTGATCCACTCCAGTGTCTCTCCAGTTCATCCGCAGTCCCAGAGTCATCCATTAGTTCTGCCGTTTCTGCAACACTAGCCTTTCCCTGAGATTGATCCACTCCAGTGTCTCTCCGGTTCATCCACTGTCCCAGCGTCATCCATTAGTTCTGCCGTTTCTTCAATCTGCCATAGATCAGCATTAAAGGGATATTTCACCAACAGATGAACATCCTCTCATCATTTACTCACCCTCATGACACACACACTGTTAAAATACTGAGTACAATTACTGTAAAAACTGTCCAATAGAAACAGACCATAATAATGTAAAATAGTATTTCATAGTGATGGTGAAATTAAGCTTTGTGAATCACAGAGACTTTCCCTTCAAACTGTATGGTAAAATGGTTCATTACTCAAAGCTTTTCAACACGGTGCACACTAACGACATCTTGTACTCAAAAGGTGGAAAAGCTGCCTTTCTGTCTCAGAGGACCCATTCATTTTTTGATTGTTTCACGTGGCCAGGAAAAATAATGTCGTTCTTAAGTAAAGTATGAACAAACGAGTGTATGAATGAATTTATGAAAAATTAATAAATAGGACAAATTAACAATTTTCATGAATCTGATTTGATAAATAAATGCAGCCTTATTGACAAACTTTAGCCGTAGTCCTAAACCTATGAGTTCATAGGCAAAGTTCACATAGGAATATATATAATCAAAATAAAATAAAATTATTGTGGAATGGTGAAGTGCTTGTGAACTGGGGAGCTGACATTTCATTTTGTGGGTAATTGAAGAAATTAAAGATTTTTATTAAGGAACAGCTTTTGTTCAACAGTAATGGGGCTAAGTCTACTTCTTTTTTAAGACTACTTTAGTACTTTACTACTTCCCCAGCCTTTGAGAATATTCTCTCACACGGGACTGAGGAGGCAGAAGTGCATAAAAATTCCAGGGCAAGACAATGAAGATGCGGATAGACACCCTTTTGAGTAGCCCCATCTGCGAGCCGATTTTCGGTCCAATTTGGTTTCCAATATTTCTATTTGTGCGCACACTGATTGACTTAAAATATAGATTGTTATTGGTCAGTAGGACATTTCAATTTACGCGCATCCCAACTGGTCCTGATGCGAAGCTCGCCATTTGTCCGTTTTGATGATTGGCCAGTGTGTTTTTCGAATGGGAGGAGATTGTCAGAACTGAACAGTGCTTCAGTGTGTCACCATCACTTGTCGGATTATTGACTTTGTTGGATTATTGCCTTTGTTACATTCATCATTACAATTTCTATGCAGCAGGTAAGGCCGATCTAATAATTGCATATTTTTGGTGGACTTTGATAACTGTAAATACTGTAAGCGATGAATGCAGTTCAAAGCAGCTAAGTGTGATTTAAGATTTAAATTGCTGCCAATTCAAAAAAATCACTTTCAAAGTGTTACTTTCACATGGGCATTGGAAGCAAAATAAAATGTGGGTGGGTCCTCTCCCAGAAAATGTTTACTGGAGTAGATGCCATTTACATTAAATACAAATATATATCCTTTTTGACTAAATGTCTGGTTGGGCCAGACAAAATTATGGAAATCACTGGATCATTTACAGTAGAAATAGTGCAGGGCTAAGAACCATGGCATCAAGTTTTGACGCAAATCGACCTGAGGTTTGAATCCGCCTTTTGCCAAACTTTTTCCCATCATATATCAAATTGGAATGGTATTTATTAAAAATGAAAATCTCTCTCTCTCTCTCTCTCTCTCTCTCTCTCTCTCTCTCTCTCTCTCTCTCTATATATATATATATATATATATATATATATATATATATATATATATATATATATATATATATAGAAACAGTGAAAATAAAGCATCTAATGAGTTTAATAATAAGTGTTTATCAGATATGGGTAGGTAAACAGACATGTGCTCAGAGACGATAAAAGTGAGTGGGTCCAATATCATTGGTCTTAAAAGTGGGTGGGTCTTATCCCACCCATATACAATGGATGACCATGCACTTTTATGTTGGGTATTATAAATAGTTTTGTTAAATACAGTAGTTCTATGACGAATGCATCCTTAATGACAAGTAAAAGTGGTATTTATGTAGTAAATGTTTAGTTACCGTGTTTTATGGGCAAATGGGTTAGTATTATAAATATCACCATGGTTCTGCTGCCAAAGACATGATTGAAATATGGTTACTTTAATAAAACAATGACAAGTGACTGTGGTTTTACTACAAATACAATGGTGGACCTTTACTTACTGTAGTAAACCATGAATTATTTTTATTTGTGCCTCAGGTGTTGTTTTAAACTACAAGCATATTGTAATTTGCATTAACGTACAGTAAATATGTTGATAAATGCAGTAAAATGCAGTTTAGAATTTCAGTGTTTTTGTATGGAGCCAAGTGAACTAGTACTAGTCCAGTGTGCCCCTGTGACAACAAGCTTGGACCCCCTTGTGGCCCCCCTAAATGTGGAGTGTGAAATAATTTTTACAAAACTGTTTTTTTGCAATCATTGTTTTTACACCTGTTATTAGACAGTGGCAACGCGGAACAGAAATATAACCCACACATTTTCTAGAGGGACTGCTTAAAGCGGAACACAACAGTAGCGTAAAACATGCATCTGCAGGTTTTTTCTACTCAGAAGTTGGTGGAAGTTTTGCATGAATATTATAGTTGAAGACTTCAAGCAAAGAAGGAAATATAGAGGTGAGTAAAGTTGTTAATATGTTGTATTTGTATTAAATGCATTACAGAAGTAATGCATATGTAAATGCATAAAGTTAGATCAGCTAATCTTAACCTGACTGTTTGTTAGTTGTGGCAGTTTGAAAAGGGATAAAATATATGACCAACAAACTCATGGTTCTGAGTGTTTTTACTCAGTAAACGAGTTGTAACATTAAATGTTTAGACATAGTTAGTTACCTAGCAAGTCATAAGCAATTCATAAGCTTCTTTGTCCCCATTGCGTTTGCTCTATAGATCAGCAAATCCTGGGAAGAACCACCTGTGCAGCCAATGATGAATATATACCTAAGAACTCTGATGGGGGACCGGAGGAGGAGCTTCAAGACAGCTTCAAGACTATCCACCCCTGGCTTGAATATTCCAAACAATCAGACTCTGTGTTTTGTTATGCCTGCAAGCATTTTAGCCCTCCCAAAGTCTCAGAGATGGTATTTGATTAAAAATTGGGTTTTAACAAATGGAAGAAGGCAACTTATAAACAGGGGCGATTTGCAATTCATGCAAGGTCTGAGCAGCACAAACAAGCAATGATTACATGGAGAGACTATCAGAAAGCTGTAAAAAGTAACAACACTAATAAATGCCCTAAACAAGGAACACAACAAATAGGTTCAAGAAAATCGGGACTATATTAAAACAATAGGAGAAATACTACTTACAGCCACACAAAACATTGCACAAAGAGGACACGATAAGTCTGCAGAGTCAGCTAATAAAGGGAAATTCATGGCAATATTAGAAACAATAGCTAAGCATGACAAAAGGTCGACTTCCATTCATAATGCAAAATATACCAGCAAAGGGATTCAGAATGAGTTTCTGAGTTGTTTGGCAGACATGGTTCGAACACAAATTATAGAAGAAGTGAAAGACAGTGAGGTCTATAGCATAATGGCAGATGAAACAAAACATGTATAAAAAAAGGAGCAGATACCTCTAGTACTCAGGTACTATTTCAGTGGAGCTGTCCATGAGAGCTTTCTCCACTTTGAATTGGCTGATTGATAAGATGCAGCAGGGGTTACTGACAAAATCATACACATATTAGAAAATCATGGTCCTAAATACAAAAACAACCTTGTAGGCCAAGCATATGACGGTGCTTCAGTTATGAGTGGCAAGCATTCAGGTGTCCAGGCACACATTAAAGAACAAGCAAAGCATGCCTTTTACATCCACTGCAGTGCACACTGTCTGAATTTAGTTTTAGTGGATACAGCCAACGCTATCCCTGAGGTAGGAGAGTTCTTCTTCTTACTAGAAAGACTGTATGTCTTCACATCTGGGTCATATGTGCATCAAAAATGGCTTAGCATACAGAAAGAGATGTACCCAGGTGCACCAGCTAGAGAGCTTCAGAGGCTAAGTGACACTCGCTGGGCATGTCGATATATGGCTCTACATACTATTATGGATAGATTGCCTGCCATTAAGCAGAGTCCTGCAAGACATAGTCCAAGAACACCGTGGTGACAGATCTGTTGAGGCTAGAGGTCTGCTTGCACAGATTTACAGTTCATTGTGTGCCTTGTTACCCTCCATAAAGTGTTTGGAGTAGCACAATTTCTATCAGATATGCTACAGTCTTCATCACTTGACCTGTCAAAGGCTGTTGATTTAGTTGAAGCCTTAGTTCAGACTTTGAATGACTACAGGGATGAGTCATTTTTTGATGACCTATGGAGTGAAGTGTTGAACACAGCTGAGCAATGTGATACTGCAATACAGCCCCCTGCAAAACGACCAAAAAAGCTAAGCTCTCAATTTAATGCAGACTGTGTACTCAGTACAGTGGGTCAGAGGTCAGATTCAGAACGAGAAAAAGATAGTTTTCGTACAACCCTTTTCTACCCCGTTTTAGATCAGATGCTCAATGAGCTTAACAGAAGGTTTTCTAGCAAAAACTGAAATAATAACTGGCATCCAAACTCTAAACCCTACAAGTGATGTGTTTCTCAAAGAAAAGTCCCTGTTTCCATTTGCTAGAATGTATGAATCAAATATTGAGGACTTGGGGTATGAAATACATCAGTTCAGAAGAATTTTAGAAAGGAAAATACTGAGTGTAGTAGAGCTAGCATTATTCATTGAACCTTATAAAGAGGTTTTCTTTGAGCTTTTTAAACGATGCAAGATAGCTGTTTCAGTATTCAATGTTCTGTTAGTACTGCTTCTAGTGAACAGAGTTTTTCTGCACTAAGGTTTTCACCAGCTTATCTCAGGTCCACAATGTCAGATGACAGATTAAGCAATTTAGGTGTTCAAGTATTGAGTCAAGGAGGGCAAAGGTCTTAACTCTAGATGACTTTGCTTATCTTTTGCAAAAACAAAAAAACATAGAATACAGTTAATGTGACTGATACTGAATATGTAATGCAAATGTAAAAATATAATGGAAATGCAATTACAGTTACTGTGACTAATACTGAATATGTAATGCAAATGTAAAAATATAATGGAAATGCAATTACAGTTACTGTGACTAATACTGAATATGTAATGCAAATGTTACATTTTTTTTTTTATAAATGCAAATACATTGTTGAATGATTATAAACATGGTGTTTTGCCTGTTAATGCCTGCAGTGCAGAAAATGATATGACAACAATAAGGTCTCAATGTAACTGGCCCCTCTAACAGTATAGCTGGCCCCAGCTTGGCCCCCCCAGTTGAAATGGTCTAGAACCGCTTAGGCCTGTGGTGAATGTTTAAAATGCCCAACAATCTTCCTCACAATAGCCAGTGTCTCTGTGATGCTGCGCTGAGGAAGAAGACCCTGGTGTACATCGAGCTGAAGTGTGTCCACGTTGAAGCTCGTGTGCGGGACCCCCTTACCATCCATTGCTTTTTTCATATTTCTTGCATTGTCCAGCAAAATGACATGGACCCGTTGCTCGTCTATTTCTCAAGTGTTCAACATCTCCTCGATCGCCTGTTTTATAAGCTCTGCTGTATGAGACCCACAAAACTGAAGACAATGCAATATTAAATAAAGGTGAAAGGTGACAAACAAAAAAAAAAAGACATGAATAAGCCATTTTTTATTCTATATACTTTATTCTTACAGATTATACTGTATTAAGCAATTAGTTGTTCAAAACAAGCTGTCCAGTTTCATTAACAATACTTAGGCAACTTTCTTTGACTTAAGAAAAGTCATCGGTGGTTGCAGTAAACAGACGAATTAAGTTCCAAAAGTTGCAATAACATCAACGTTCTCTACAGGACAGGCAGGTAAACGGATGAACAGGTGGCAACACACACTATACGTAGAGGAGATCCGACAAGAACTGAACAGCGAGATTATATAAGGGAACTAATGAGGGAGAACAGAAACAGGTGTATATAGTTAACTAATAAGAACACACAATGAGGGCAAATAAACAGAACAACACGTGGCAGGACAAAAAGCAAACATACAAGAGTCCACGGGTGTTACAGTTGACTTTTAATATTCATATCTTTTTTAATTCACTGTATTGTGGAGGATTTTCTGCAGGATGGTGATACATGGCAGGGTTGCTGAGCATAGGTATCTGCAAGAGAAAATGCTATATGATCAGCTTCCTTGCTTACAGATTACTTATTTATCGATAATATTAAACAATTAATGCACCATTACTTAATGATTAGCACATTTCCAGTTCATATATATTGACACTGTGTCTACACTACATAATACATTGTTTTGTGGAATTTTTGGGGGTGGGAGTGTTGGGTTACAAACTTCTCTTACCTCTGTGTTGTTAAGATCTTGGAAATGAGTGGGCCTAAAATCACAGGGCTGTGGAATTGTGGAAACGTGTGGAACAATCGGCACCTGTGGAAAAATACACATGTAGAGTTTTATGCCTTCTTACTGTGAAACGCCACACATGCAGTGACACTGGCAGACAGTTTCACTATTACAGGTTTACAGACATCAGTGTAGTAGAAAAAAGCAAAAAAACAGAAATCCTTCAGAAATGTCCTGGTGTAGAACCTTATGCTTTCAGTTGGATTTCTTAAAGTAATTTTACAACTGAGAAACTACACTGTAAGCCTATACAGGTTGAACTTAAAATTATGGAAAAAAAGTTAATTTTGCCTTGTTGAAAGAACAAAACATTTCCAGTTTAATGTACTTAAGATTTCAACAGTATTTAATTAAAAATGTTAGTTAATTGAACTAATAGTTTTTAATTCAGTGCTGTTGAAATCTTAAGTACATTAAACTGGAAATGTTTTGTTCTTTCAACAAGGCAAAAATAACTTTTTTAGGGCAACAGTTTCCATAAATTTAAGTTCAACCTGTATATGCTAACAGTTATGCACAGAAATCAGATGTGAAATCTACAATATGGATGAATGTTGCAGAACCCAAAACTTTAATTTAAATAAGCAATTTTAAACTAGTTCATAGTATAGTCATAGTATATTTCAATGGTTAAAGTTACCACAGTCATTGATAAAACAAAATGATACAAATAAAGTGGAGCACATGCAGTTTATTTTTATTTATCTAATTATTTAAATTTTTTAGATTTTGAAAGATAATAAAGATATAGTTTCATAAGTAAAATATCTGATGAGAGCCAAAAAAGTAGTGCTTGAAAAGTCCTTAAGTCCTGGAATTTAATTTTATAGTATCTGTACAAACCTTGTTTAAAGCGTGAACCAAGTATTTCCATTCTATATGCATATCTGAGGGGTTCAGCTGACAAACGTTTGGGAACCCCTGACCTGACACATCACTCACCTGTGGAGAACAGCAGCAGACGGCTTTACAGGCAAATGCTGACAGATGGATGGAGACGATAAACTCAAGGATAGCGAATAGCACCAATACACCACCGGTTCCTGAGAAGAGAGTCTGAGAGAGAATTCAACATTAGCACAAATAATAATGATCAGCAGTTCAGAATCTACCATCACTGAGGTTCATATAGGGATACAACATATCTAAAGGTCAAACTGGACTGAGATTACAATAATGTATAGTGCCTTCTTGAATTGTGAATGACCAGTAAGAGATCTGTTCTGAAATGTTGAAAAAAGATTGGACAGATGAGTGCAGATTATGGCTTGACTTTTGACGTGTGCTGACCACACAATGATCTTATTGTAATTACTAAATATATGCAAATATAAAAGTGGATGACATACCTTGTACCGTCCCTCAATATAACGACATTCATAATTGTTGCAGTAACTGTATGTGTTCAGTGGCCCTAAAGCCAAATCCAGTGAAATCATTATTATGGAAATGCCTGCAGTTATAGCACTGAAAATGTTCATACCAAGTGAACCTTTCACCTATAGGTAGAAAAACAACAACATAAAATAGCTTGATAAATTAGCAAGAACTTTAGCTTGTTAGCATAGATGGAAAGGTATAATGTGTTTTTATATATATATATATATATATATATATATATATATATTCCTCCAAGTAGGCAAGCGAGGCAGTGTCTCCTCAAAATAAATGAGAAAATAATCAATATAACAAAAATAAAACTTGGTAAATATTACAAAAAGTGACATTAAACATTTGTCAATCTTTTAAGATTGAACATTGGTCTTGGGAGTCTGCTCTGTATTTTCTACTGCACAAGAGGCGTGATCAACGGGCATAGTTCAAATGACTGTACGCAATTGGATAGTCCTTCAACCAATGAGACCAACGATCCATCGCTTCTCTATCCGTCATTGTGTTAAACCTGCCAACAGCGCGCCAGGTAGATAAGCCGGTTTGTGATTGGTCCCCACAAAATTGTAACAGATGCAGAATAGAAATATGTACAGGTTTCCAGCCTGAGCTGCAGGGCGAAATCAAATCACCGGCAGATCGGGCTGGGTTTACCCAGCCTTATTAAACGGTCTTATTATTAACCGTGCCCAACAGCAACACCCGCAGGTGACGATACAAAGGGAGGCACACCTCCTCTGTCCCCATCGACTTATAAGCATGCAGTGAATTTTGTGGGACGTAATTGAAATGAATGGGTAAAAGTCACGTGAGATGAGGCAATGGCTCCATCGCGCTATGATTGGATATGATCAGTTATAATTGCATGCGGTAAATCCCCAAAATTTAGTGAAGATTGGACCAACGGCCTAGAAGGAGTTTGAAAAGGATTTTATTTCCAGAAAATTCTAAATGGCAGAAATGTTTATAGACAGAAATGAAATCGGAGATATACATTTAAGGATTCAAGTGAATTTTTTTCTGGCCTCTACTTCAAAATGCAAATGGTATTATTATTGCACCACCTAGTGTTGGACAGATGTGTGTCTGTGTGCCTGAGTAGATGTGCACGTTTGGGGCTGACAAGTTGAACTTCTCTACGAATTATGGTCACTAATGCCCATACACTTTTATGGCAAAAAAAAAAAAAATAAGGAAGAAGAAATCAGTACAAACACAATAGAGATTCAGTATTTCCGTTGCTTGGACCGATAAAAATAACAAGTGCTGTGTACAACCCAAACACAAAGTGTGTACATACCAAACACAAACTGAACGGTGAATTGAGTTTGTTTTCTGCAGCAATGGAGAGTGAGCCTGCGATAATGTACTGAGAGCAGAGAGGAAGACAAAAATCAAGACTTCTGCTGGAATATGTAACCTGGTTAATAAAAGACACAACACTTAATTGTATAATTGTTTCTTACAATGATAGATCCCCAGAAAGCAATACCAATAAAGACAAAGAAGGATCCTGCATAAAATGCAGACACAATGCCAAACAGGAAAGTCAACAGGCCAATCATTATCTGGACAGTCTGTGAGGGACAAGAGAGTTTTTTATAAAGAACATAAAACAGTATTACATTTTGGAAAACAATATTTCCAGTCCAATATGTTTATAAACAATATGTTTTTTCGTCAGTGTTTATCCATTCATATTTTTGATAGTCTGGAACTCCTAAAACATTATATTCTGTGACTGATATACTAAATCCTTACGATTTACTCTGCAGGAAAAACAGCAACATAAAATTAGGTTTATCATTTACATTGTCACCAAGGCAATAAGTCACATTATTCAATAAAAATGTGTATGCTTTGTAATAATGTGTGTACCACTCCTTTTAAGAATTTGTTCATGTACTTTTCTTACCTAGCACTGACATACACATGACCATGCAAATAATATCTCACCCCAAGGGCTTTTGGTTGTCCTTTCAGAAATGCCTGAATCTCATGAAGAGGTGAAACTCCCGTTGGCTGTTGTCCATAAACAGGCACAGGAGCATTTGTCCCAGTCCCTGGTGTTGTTTGAGTTGGTGGTTGAAACTGGATGACAAGCGTCTGGGAGGTCATGGGTATGACCGTGTGGGACATTCTTGTTTCTGAATCTGAAATTGACCTGTGCAAAATCATAATAAATTAACTAAGTATATAATTTGTTGTTTGCTCTGTAGTTCAGGGGCCTGTATCATGATGATATTTGAACAAACTCAGAGTTACAGGATTAGTTTCGAGGTGATACAACCAAACCAATCTAATCAGGCTTTGTTGGTTTAACTCGTTAAATCATCTAAATCAACAACATGTATGCTCGACCCTATACCGACGAGGCTATTAAAAGAGATGCTACCAGAGGTCATAGATCCTCTTCTTAATATCATTAACTCATCTTTGTCATTAGGATATGTACCGAAAACTTCAACCAACTGAAAAAGTTGGCTATTATCAAACCACTTATTAAAAAACCTCAACTCGATCCTACAGAATTAGTCAATTACAGGCCGATCTCAAATCTACCCTTTCTGTCAAAAATACTGGAAAAGGCAGTGTCTTCACAATTATGTTCCTTTTTAGAAAGAAATGGTATCTGTGAGGATTTCCAGTCAGGATTTAGACCGTATCATAGTACTGAGACTGCTCTCATCAGAGTTACAAATTATTTACTCTTATCATCCGATCGTGGTTGTATCTCTCTATTAGTGTTACTCGATCTTAGCACTGCATTCGATACTATCGACGACAACATTCTTTTGAATAGACTCAAAAATTATGTTGGCATTAGCGGAATTGCATTGGCATGGTTTAAATCATAATTATCTGACCGTTATCAGTTTGTAGCAGTAAATGAAGAGATGTCTCACCGATCACAAGTTCAGTATGGAGTACCGCAGGGCTCAGTGCTAGGACCGTTGCTCTTCACCCTTGAAAGAATTGAAAATAATCAAAGATATTTGATTTTGTAAAATGAACAAAGACATTTGCTTTACTGTTTTCAACCCCCATCTCTCTCCAGGAGGGCCATTTGGAATTCCTAAAGACAAAGAAATGCTGAAGGCCTGTAGGCCAAATGTGTGTCACACCTGTAACACCGTGGGGGAAGTTTGGTCTGATTGGTCAGTTTGAATGGCTCATGTTAGGGTTTCAGTCACATGGTCAAGGAATAGATAAAAGAAGATTGTAACTGTTGCTCTGGCTCTTTTATTCTCTGGCTCTCTCTTCTTGGGGGCCTTCTCTTTGGCTCTTCTTGCCTTTGCTCTCTTCTCTTCTTTGTCTCTCTCTCCTCTCTCTCTCTCTCTCTCTCTCTCTCTCTCTCTCTCAGGTAAAATTCATGCTGGAGTACGATTAATGGTATAAGTTTTCATCATCTCATACATTTATTTTGTAACTATTTTAAGTGTAACCATAACTAGATTTTGTCATTAAATTCTTTCAATTACAAATGATGTGCTAACTAGTTTTGATTTGGTATTGACTTTGAAGTGTTACCTATTGCAATACAATATAGTCACATTATAGCCACGCTCTCCCACAATTTTAGCTATTGTAACTGCGCTTATTTCCGTCGTTGGTATAAGCTGCAGTGGGTGGTAAAGACAAGAAATGTACAGTTTTCTATCATCTTGCTGATAACGTTTCTTTAGTCATTCGGCAACCCTGCAGTCAGAACCGCTGTAGAGGATCCACCCTTACACCCTGTACATGCTACCACTGGAGATATCATTAGGAAGCATGGCATTATTTTTCACTGTTATGTTGACGATACTCAGCTCTATATTTCTTCACGCCCTGACGAAATTTACCAATTTTTAATTATTGGACAAAAAAACTCTGCAAGTAGTAACCTAGAATACTGTCTAACACTTGACGGCTGCTCTGTCAAGTCCTCGTCGTCAGTTAGGAACCTGGGTGTGCTCTTTGACACCAATCTTTCATTTGAAAGCCACGTTTCTAACATCTGTAAAACTGCATTCTACCATCTTAAAAAAATATCTAAATTACGGCACATCCTTTCAATGCAAAATGCTGAACAGTTAATTCATGCGTTCATGACCTCAAGGCTAGATTATTGTAATGCTTTACTGGGTGGTTGCCCTGCTCACTTAATAAACAAACTCCAGCTGGTATAAAATGCAGCAGCTCGAGCTCTTACTATAACAAGGAAATATGACCATATTAGCCCGGTTCTGTCAACACTGCATTAGCTCCCTATTAAACATCGTATAAATTTTAAAATCTTGCTTATGACTTACAAAGCACTAAATGGTTTAGCTCCCCAGTACTTGAGCAAACTCTTAACGCATTATACTCCATCACGTCTATTGCGGTCTCAAAACTCTGGCCAGTTGATAATACCTAGAATATCAAAATCAACTGCAGGATTGGACTCTGGAACAGTCTTCCTAGCATTGTTCGGGAAGCAGACACACTCTGTCAGTTTAAATCTAGACTAAAAACACATCTCTTTACTATGGCTTACACATAAAACATTGTCAATTTCTATTATTCAAAAAAGTAAATGACTGTTAGGCTGCATTAACTAGGTCAGCCGGAACCGGGAAAACTTCCCATAACACCTGATGTACTCGTTACATCATAAGAAGAATGGCATCTACACTAATGTTAGTCTCTCTGTTTATCCCGAGGTTTACTGCAGTCAGCCGGATCCGGGCCGTATCCAGATCAGATGGTGGACCTGCGCCTGGACATGACCAACGCATCCCTGAAATGTCTGCAGAGAACATGTCAAATAAACTCCCCCCGTAAATGCTGCATCGACACGACATCCTCATTAAACCCATCTTCGACGTGACGACTCCAATCTTTCGAATAATCTTACGAATATCTATTTACCTAATATGAATTAAGACCTGCAATGTTGCCAGAATTATAATCATACACTGTTTGTTCGTCGGCCAGAGGAGAACTGGCACCCCGACTGAGCCTGGTTTCTCCCAAGGTTTTTTTTTCTCCATTCTGACCCTGAAGGAGTTTTGGTTCCTTGCCACCGTTGCCTTTGGCTTTTGGCTTGCTCAGTTGGGGACACCTAAATTTCATCTATATTACCGATCTGCCCGCATTGACACTATATGATACTTGAAATTAGCTGGATAACATCACCGTTTCACCAGAACGGCTGTACAAATTCTGTTGCATTATTTTCCTGTTAACAATGTGAAGCTGCTTTGAAACAATTGGACTTGTTAATAGCGCTATATAAATAAAGGTGATTTGATTTGATTTCCTTAGTTGTGAGCAAGTTAATAAGCTCCATACAATTCCCACAGTTCTGTTCCTGTCAATCACGCGGTGTCAACCAATTATACTGCACGAGGGAGGGCCGAGCTAACTCTCTCTCTCTCACACTCACACACACACACACACACACACACACACACACACACACACACACACACACACACACACACACACAAAGTGAGCAAGCGTGGCAAGCGCGGCACATGCAACGACCCAGAAAAAAAAGGTGCTTTTCAGAACAACGCGCGGGCCGCAGTAACACTAAGCTTTGATGTCAAGTAGGGGGCCACAAAATATCAGGCCGTGAGTTTGAGACACCTGATGTATTGCCTATAGCCTATTAAAACAATAACATGTTAATATTTAGATAGATAATTAGATTTCTTTGCAACAAACACAGAAGAGACAATCATTATTTCTGGCATCTGTAGCCCAAAAATCTTTGCACATACTTTGCTTTGTATAATACAACACTTTGGATTATTAGACAATGTAGAAATGAAGTGAACCTGCAGAGTGTTGCGTTCAAAGGCACGTAAAGGGAACTGTAGTGTTTAGTGAGTTGTATGTAAACTCAGGAATAAGCACAATTTGGCCACTCTAGAGATTACCTCTGGGTGATTTTTTGGTTGGCCAGTTCATTGTCCAAAGGACCTGTGTTCATAGAGTTTGGTAATTCATAATGCGCAGTAAACCAAAAGATTATTCCAAAGATTATGCCATTATAACACTTGGATTAGCCAGGACATTTTTTATATAACTCTGATTGTATTCATCTGAAAGAAAATGGCATATACACTTAGAATGGCTTGAGGGTGAGTAAATCATGGGCTAATTTAAATTTTTTGGGTGAACTATCCCATTAAATGTGCTAAGCAAAGATGAACAGATCGCTGCCACTGCGCCATACTCACAAATTACCACGGGAAGGCGGGTGTTCATTCATCTAGAGTATAAATTGAGGTATATGTCCAAATATTACTGGTAATGCCATACTTTGTAGTAGTGGTATCGTGGCGTAATATGTTTGGTTGTAAAATGTATTACCTGAATGAATTGAAATCGAAGGTAGCTCGTTCACAAACAGCATACACAGATGTTCAATCAATAAAGATGTTCATTGCTGACAAACAATAGGATGCATTTGCAGATTTGCTTTCAATTGACTGTAACGTAGGTCCACGGACACTTCATCCATCGCTCTTGATGTTCTTACATTTCCTGTTATGACTAAAGTAACAAGAGGAACGTCGTCCAACGTAATTAAGTAAATGTACAGTTTATTCAAGATTATTACAGTTTGTTTATTATTAGAAATGTACTTGAGTTAAAGTAAAAGTAACCACATTTAAATCTACTCTTAGAAGTACAAATCTTCCCAAAAAATACTCAAGTAAATGTAACAAAGTAAATGTACATGTACATTTGTAAATGTAAATGTCGTTACTACCCACCTCTGATAAAAGGGCACCTGTGAAATATGTTATCCACTTCCACTTCGCCTGAAGGAGACGTGTACAGGAATATCAGAAGCATGGCAAAGGAACACAGCGTCTTGTTCCATATTAATTTATCAGGGAACCATGGTTGCATGGTTACGCTGCATCCCCTAGGGGTCGCTATGGGGAACGGAATACCCATGCTGCCATGCTGAAGGGATGAGTGCCCTATTGGCTAAGCTAAGTTAAGGCTAAGCTAAGGACTCAAAGGAGTTCACATCCCTAAGGTGCACCAGCAACGATCATAGACTGGTGCTTCTTAGAAATGGAGGCCTCAACAAGATGACTCTAAAGAGAGAAAGCCTAACTACATACATATATTCAGATCAGCGTCAAAGGAGCACTCGCAGCCACTATACTAGTGAAGCTCTGGGGAGCGGAGGCCTCAATAAATATAACTCTCTAGCTAGAGGAGGCCTGACAATGCTTGAGCCAAGGCTACTCGAGAGCCATGCTCACAGAGACCTTACCAACTTAGCAATTGCTATCCCAGCAGAGCTCAAGGGAGTGGCCTTCTCTAACAAGAAGAGGCCTGACAATGCTCGCAGTAGACAAGGAGGCTCACAGAGAGCCTAGAACTCGCAATTGCTATCCTAGCGGAGCTCTAAACAGACGCCTCAAGAAGCCTAATGCTCCAAACCTAATCAATAGCTAAGGAGTCAGAAAGCCCGAAAACAGCTTTCCGAAGAGGCTCGATGGAGCTTAATCAACTGGTGCCATATGCAAGTGAAGCTCAAAAGAGCAGAGGCTAAAATAACTCTCTATAGTGAGAGGAAGTCCATGGCGCTTCCTAAAGGCAGTGGCCAAGGTGGCTCAAAAGTGGCTGAAAAGCCTGACAATTCGGCACCACTGTGTGGTGGAGCTCTGCAGATGGAGGCCTCAACATGACAACTCTCTAAAATGAGAGGAGGCCTAGCAATGACTTAAGCAAAAATGTATCTCATAGTGAGGGGGCATAACATGCTCCATAGAAAGCAGTAACTAAGGAGGCTTACTGAGAGCCTACTACTTAGTTAATTATCTGGCATCAAACAACACATTCACAACCAGCTTCCTTTTGAAAGCAGTGGACAAGAAAGCTCGCAAAGAGCCCAAACTAACCTGGACCTGCTATTCACGCCTGAAAGAATGACTCTCTATAATGAGAGGAGGCCTAACAATGCTCCGCTACTGTAAAGGCAGTAGTCAAGGAGGCTCACAGAGAGCCTAACAACCTAGCACAATGCCTAGCTGAGCTCTGAGGGCAGAGACTTCAGCATGACGAGTAGTGACACAGCACAAACGCAGGTTAATCACACACAAAAAAACTTTTTTTATAATGTCTGTTACACATTGTTTTGCAAGTCTCGAGTTGCAAGTGCCAAATCCAAGTCTTAAACAAGTTATTAGTGCTCTTTGCCCAAATTATTGTCTCAGTAGTAATTATTATAGTAAATTTATATTTTATATATTTATTTTATTATAATATTTTATATTATTTTCCCCTTTAATTTGCGTTTCTCTTTTAACTTTCTCTACCATCTATTTGAAATTAAAATTTCAAGTACCATATATGTTGTAAATATTGTAAATGCTCAACAATCATGCCAATTAATAAGAAATTCTGATCATACACTTTTCTTAGCAATACGCATAAGAACTACTGTTTGAGGAATCACAAACTAATAAAGTCAAATGAGAAAAACAATGATTTTACACAATGTGACAATATCAGAATGTGCAGCTTTCTGTGACTCATTTACAAAGACACACTTGATCATCTGTTTGATCACAACAAAGATGTCAGCGCAACATTACAGTCTCAGAAACACAAAGTAACCATTGACACATTATAAGATGACATACATACATGAGAACAACTAAAGAAAGATGAAACACTCACCTCAGATATTATTTGTTAATCTTTTTTTTTTCCTCTGAGCTGTTGTGTTGAACAGCCGCTCTAAAAATGTTCACTTCTACTAGACGAGAGGGTGAGAAGAATGACAGCCAGACATTAAACTCTTATCTGATTTGTTATTCAGTAATTTCAAATGAATCCTTCATTCTCAGGAACACTGCTGAACTTTATCAGAAGTAGTTTTACTAGTTGGTGAAAACGTGCTTTGCATGTCAAACGTGTATGAAGTGTACCGATCCCACAATAATTGTATGACTGGATAGTTATGTTTTCACAGTAAAAGGTGAATTTATGAGATGAATAAAAACATCTTTTCTGTTTGCTAATATGTGTTCAGTTATGATTCATACAGACATAAAAAGTATCCATAACATTTTTTAAAAGGTTGTTACATTCTATATTGTTATGTGATGTAAAAAGTGTGGTAATGATAATTGGTAGATAATTTTACCTGATTAAATACCCCAAAATTACCCCCAAAAGATCATTTATTAGTGTGTTAAATGAGAAAAGCGTCAAAGACATTACAAAAAGTGTCTTTAGAAAGACATATTTTACTTGATTTAACATGGATTTCCCTGAATGTTTATTGTTTTTAACAGGAATAAATAACATTTCAAAATTATAATAATATATATTTTTAAATTACTCGTTACATTTTAAAATGCAGTATGCATGCATACACACCCCCAGGACAGTACACATACATGACAACAGCATTACATTTTAAAGGAAACTTTTACTTTTTTCAAGTTATGTCTGCCTGACAAGCTCTAAAGTTTCTTTAGTGGAGTCTGGTAAGATGGCAAAAAAATGGAGACCTGATGCATCTAAAAGTATCTACATTCCCTTTAAGTGATGTGTTAATTCTATGTGTATAAATAAGTATACTATAAATCTCTACTATAAAACTACTGGTGAATTGATGGAAGTTTGTCTTTAATCCAGTTAAGTAAAATACATCCTCGGAAATGAAAATCGAATTCTCTGCAAGAGTTGTGTCCCTCAGTGCAAGTGTCAAGTTATTGAGTACCAGGGGCCATATTCACAAAACATCTTAAGGCTAAAAGTAGCTCCTAACTTACCGATTTAGGAGATGAAGAACCATGGGTCTAGGGTCCAAATATGTTCTCTAATCTCCTTTGGACCTTGCTCCAGAATTGTGATATTAACAGACATTACCAAAACATGTGGCCGTGTGTACCAACACTGCTCTTACACTTTGGGCAAATTGACGGCCTTTGTGGATTCATTTTGTTGAATTTGTTCTCAGGGGTGTTACCGAAATCTTTCTCCCGCACATTTCTAAACCAGCATGTTTGAGAAATAAAGAATAAACTGCAGAAATAATTTTTCTTAACTTGCTTTATTTAGTGAATAAATCAACCATTGAACATTTTACAAGCTAGGGCAATGTAATCAAATCCACAGAAGGCAAGCAGTGTGAACCCACATGCAGTTTATTCACAAAACATAATCCATGAAACAAACCCAAAATAAACAAAAGACTTATGCATGACTTGGTTTGACCTGGAACATAAACTAAACTTCAACAAGTGTAAACTCCAACAGCGGTTATAGTTAACTTATTGTTTATTGAACTGTTGCATAAAATCTATAGCACATTTCCACTCGTGCCATGTGGGACAAAAACAGCACTCGTGATATTGCTTAACTATATCATGACAAAAGAATGTGCTCACACAGTGAGTTTTGTCACCCTGCTTCATGTTTGTCACCATCAACTGTATGAAATGTAAGATGACCTTATTATCGCATTATTTTCATGATTGTGGAAAAGCTTCCTTGTGCATACAAAGACTAATTAATTCATGTATGGGGTATCAAAAAGAATCTTTCTAGACACCAATTTCAGGGGAAAATGCATTATTGTTTCTTTAATGGTGGAGGTTAAAATTCAATCAATTCACTAGCCAGTTCGTCCAATGAAGAAATGAAATACATAAATCTGCTACTGAGAATCATAAGAGACTACTTTTTTTGTTATATATTAACTTGGTTGTTTTTTCATTTCCAGTGATTGTCATAAGTTATGACAGGTTTAAATAAAATAAAAGGTACTTACTAGATCTCTCACTGTCTCAAATCCACTCGATGATTCCCACTTCACCACATAAAACAAGTAAAGAACAAGACAAGTGAAACTTGAGTCATGAGATATAAAGCCTGTCATCTATACACACAGAAACACACAGAAACACAACAACGGAGATGAGATTTAGTTCTGGGTTAATGACGCAAGATGCACAGAAACACCGGTTCAACCAGTTTGCAGAGGAGTCTGATGAGCGAGTTGACAATACCTGCAAGCCTGAGGCATGTACTGTAACTAATCTTATTATGACTATTAAATGACAGGAATGAAAATAACTAGAGATCTATGCTCTGAAACTGCCGGACTGGGATGTTCTGCATAAAATCCTTCAAAATGCTCAATAATCTTAATTTCAGAGAAGATTAAAGACCCCATGATAGCTTACTCTAAATGTTTCAATTCAGTGTTCAGTACGAAGTCTGTTTGAAATTATTACACCAGTGTCTCTTTTCCATTTGTAAAATGGAAAAAAAAAGAACTATGATATGAACTATGATATGGATATGAAATAATGAAATATGATATGAATATGAATTTTTGTGTGATGTGTGAGTGCGTGCGTGTGCTCAGGGTCTGATCTGAAGCTTTTACTGCAGGCCTGTTCCTGAATCTCATTTTTACTTTTGCACGAGTCAAAAAATGTATGGCCCGTGCTGGTAACACGAGTAGGAATGCACAGACTAATTTCGAGCTACAGACAAACCATGTGAAAAATTTAAATTTTGGTTGATTTTGAGGTTTTCACCAAAATGAGTTCACAATACAACAACTGAAAGTAACCTTATTTTTGCATTTTCTGAGAGAAGAACCTTTCCTTTGTCCATGAACATTTTTGTTTTCTCTGCTCGCTTCTCAATGTCTGGCGCTTCTCCTCAGCACAAGTTTGGTATCACTTTAAAGTACCACACCAGTTACCAATTCAATCCAACTTTGTGAATATTCATAGCGAATTCTCGATGGTGACGACATGAGTCTGAACCAGTAAAATGTGATTTTCAAACTCATGCTGATGTAAACAAAACGATCTTACTCGCCCTGACTGACAGATCAGAAGCGTGCTCAAAGATGCCTCAGAGCGCACGAGTATTTCATAATGTCTTGGCAAGTATTCACACAAACATTATCTGTTATGTCTTAAATGAACAGTTAACTGTTGTGGAAAACGTCTCGGTTATATATGTAACCGTCGTTTCCTGATGGAGGAAATCCCAATACAGTGACGTTGATGTAACTCTGAGCGTGACCGACCGAAAGGGAATGTCCGTATCCATGCGGTACAGTAGGTCTGAATATATGGGCTGTCTGTTGAATAAAATATAAATAAATAAACGTTAATCAAACAATTGTAGTATCATGGGAAAAATTCAGTTGAACGTATATTTTTTCCTATAGATATTTGGTTTTAATTTGATGTGTGCCAAATTTGGTGTTATGGTGTATGGTTGCTAGGTCATTTTAGCCTGGTGGCACCTATGATGAAGAAAAACAAATAAAATACCTAAACTTACCAGAAAACGAATTCAGACATTTCTGTGTAGTATGTCAATGAACACATTATCAAAAGTGCAGATTCTTCCTCTTTCCCATAACTTGTGATGTTCTTGCATGTGAAGGAAAACCGCACATATAAATATTATCTCAGTGTAAGGCTGGAAGCAATAATACTTTATAACAACTTTCACTAATAATTAATGAACAAACATTAAATAATACTTAACAGATCATTAGTTAATATGTTTGCAAAGCTAGAGATGAGATAATGTGCTTGGTAATGTTTACAAATAACTAAATTACTAATTGAATGTAAACTGAAATGCTTACAAATGTAATTTAGCTGTAGCGTATGGACGGTGCTCATAAATGATCAACGGACCAATACTTTGATTATTTATAATGACTCAAGCAAGACCGGCGCCGTGGAGTCTACAGACTGACAGGTTAACGGTGCTAAAAGGACACAAACCAGGCCTCGTGCAGCTCATGAGAGACCATTATAAAACCAGCCCCCACCTCACACATACCAAAGGACATCCGAACAGATCATATGACTGTTAACTTAGTTATTCTTCATTTTAGGTGTACTCTTCCCTGTATGTATGCATGCTTTTTGTTATAACCATTTTAGATGTGTTTTGATAGGTTAGAAACTTATAGCCAGCGAAGGCTTAAGGAAAGATGGCGTCAATTCTCGCCATTCCTGTAACTCTTGGGTTAAAACCCCCATGTTTGGTCTCGAAATCTTTGTCTCGCAATTTGTAGGCCAGCTAGGCGGGTTGTGGGGTGCTATGATGCTATTTTGCTTTCTTTCATGCCAAAACCCCAAAGTCTGCATACCCAAAAAACCCCAAGTCTGCCCATTTGTGAGAGTCATAAAACATGTTAATGAGGTGAGACCCAAGACAAAGGGAGAATTCCCGCTTCTGAGTTCCTTCGCTCTGATTGGCTGTTCCGACCAAAGAGACGTGCCCCGTCGCGGCCTTTAAGAATGGGCCACAGACGGCTTCTGCTCTCTTGCTCTCTTGCACTCTTGTTCTCTTGTTCTCTTGCGCTCTTGTTCTCTTGTTCTCTTGCTTCTTGCTCTCTCGTCTTCTCTCTTCCTTCTTGCTTTCCTCTTCCTCTTCGCCACCTTCCAACGGATCTCATCACACAAAGGAACCAAAGTTGAATTTCCCGCGGACTCCAAAGACCCACCCGGCAAGATCGAAACACGGACCGGATCGCGGAATTCCCTTAAACACACAAGCTCACCACCAAGGAAACATATGCAAGTATCCATAAGCTGTCGTTATAAAGTTTTGAGCTTATACCAATAAGCTGGACTGACTCCTTGTTTATGCTCATAGGTTGTGTTGATAATATCACCGTTGCTCTGTCGCTCTCTCTCTCTCTCTCTCTCTCTCTCTCTCTCTCTCTCTCTCTCTCTCTCTCTCCTCTCTCTCCTTCCTGCTTTCAGTTAATTTGTGTATGTTTGTTTATTGTTTGTTGATTTTATTAAAATATTTTTATATATTCACACGTGATTGCGCTTGGTTTGCTCATACATAGGTCACTTTTACGGTGAACCGACCCTGTTACAAATTAAAAGAAAGCTATTTCTCCTGGCCAGAGAAACGCTGTTTAAGAGTTATTAAAAGACAGATATTTTGGTGGACAATTATCCGTCCTTTGAACTCAATCCTAGAATTAAAGAAATTTCTAAAAGTTGAATTAAGCCCTAGATATTAATAATTGTTTTAATTCGTTTTAATCAATTGTTAATATCAAAATTCCCCTCTGTGCGGATCTGTGCATGTTTGATCGTAACACGATTAAACGCATGCATAAACCCCGCACCATTTTCCCCTGGGGCTCGATATTCATTACATAGCTTTTCATTAATTCTAAATCATAATTGTATACATTTAAAAAAAAAAGTTTAATTAGTAATTTTACGCTATGTTAACACTATTCATGTTAACATATTATTAGTCAATAAGTGTCACATATTTCATCTTTGTTGTGGTGTGTATGCAGACTCACATCTTTACCAATTATTTATTAATTATTTGTTCATGTTTTTGCATACTTACTGCACATGCTTACTATTAATCATTTAGTACATTTATGTGTGTAAGGTCCATCTGTTAGCCCAAGGACGGAATCTAACAGCCTGGTCGAAGGACTTCTGCGTGTATGCCTTTTCAGAACTTCTGTTGGATTCACTTAATTTATGACCATCGAATTTTAAATCTGACTCCATTGTTAATTTTATCTGACTCCAATTCTTTGTAACTTTGTTACATTTGTCACATTTGTAACTTAACAGCTGATCATAAGTTTAGTTGTGATTTAATTTAGAACTTTGATTTCTCTTAGTATCTCTTAATTTCAAATATTCGTTTATCAAGGGACCCGATATCGCACAGAGCCGAAGCGTCCGGTTTCGCCCACCCACGATCACAACCTAGCCAGTTCTGATATTAGTCAGAGGATTACAGAGTGAATATTTTACCTTTAAGTGGTCGCACATGCTTACTCAACAAAAAGTGTAATTTTAGTAATAGTCACGAAAGCTGCAACTTGCTAATACAGTAATAGTCAGAAATCAGATTATCCCGCATGCTGCGCTCCATGCTTCAGTCAGGGGTCCTCGGTTTGATCTATTCTGACAAAAGAATTGCGGAAATAAAGGACTCCAGTTTGATCAATACTAGAATAAATGGTTTCAGAATAATACAAGGTAAATCAAGACAAAGGTTTATTTTGGCCAGACAGAACTTAAACATCATAATTAAACATGAATCCATGGTACACAACTTTCAGCATAAAAATATAAAATACAATTAAGTAATATGAAAATAGTTTCAAAGAGTCATATCTGGCACACTACATACAGTGTGTGTGAGTGCCTATTATGACACAGACACAACACTGTATGGGGGTTCTGTCTACAGGATGTTCCCCCCTTGGCAGCCCTGCCACCCTTCCTTAAATACCCAGACCAGAACAAAGGGTTGTAACTATTTGCAGCACAAACACCTAGTTTGGGGGAGAAGATCAGATATCTTTGGAGAGACCACTCAAAAAAGAGAACACAATTCTCATATGTTTTCATCTTTCTAACCCTACCAGTGACTTCAGTGATGTTGAGACCATTTTACCAATCGCACTATGACCTTTAAAAAGACACCAGACATGAAAGGGATAAAACAATAGATTCACAAGATAAATCATATGTAGTATATCTGCATTCTGGGACTTGAATCAGGGGGAAGGGGGAAAGGGGAAAGGGAGGGGGAGGAGGTAGAGAGGGGAAGAGGGTTTTGGTCAGGGTGGTGTCCTACAGTTTCTCTGTGAGATCTTTTCTTCAGATTGAGTTTTATTGTTTTAATGCAGGGTGTTGGATCTCAGCTTTTGTCTTAGCAGTAAAACCGCTCCTTACATGTGCATTGGCCTTTTAGCTGTAACAGCGTTTGTGTAGGCATTGTGTAGCATTTTAATGGTATCAAGGGTACTGCCTTACAATGGTTCAGTTCATATCTTAAAAACAGGTCCTTTTCTGAGCATTGGGTACGTTTTCCTCATCTTTAGCTCCTATTATTAGCGGTATACCTTACCTCAGGGCTCCATTCTGGGCCCGCTTCTCTTTAACTTATATATGCGTCCACTGGGTAATATTATTAGGGGGCATAATGTCTCTTTTCATTTATATGCTGATGATACCCAGTTGTACATACCATTGAAAGCTGGCAACTCCATTCAACCATTGTTGGACCATAATTTTAGCATCTCTCTATTGGCTCCTGTTTAAGATTCTGTTGTTTATTTTAAAGCTTTTAATGACCAAGCTCCTTATTATCTCGAAGATCTTCTTATTCCACATTCATCAAGCTGATTTGTAAGGTCTTCTGAAAGGTTACTTTTGTATATCCCTCGATCCTGTTTAAAAACTAAGGATGATAGAGCTTTTTCAGTCACTGCTGCTAGTTTATGGAATCAAATGCCACTGGACATTTAATCTATTATTATTTTAAAAAGAGGCTGAAAGCGTATCTCTTCTAATTTTAGTTTTCTTTTATTGTCTGTTTTCTATTTGGTTTTAATCTGTTTTTCGATTTAACTTTTCCTTACTCTGTTTAGCACTTTGGTTTAAATGTGCTATATAAATAAAATGTACTTAACATTTTGGGAATGTTTGCCAATAGGATAACACGTACGTTGTGATAACACATACTCTGTGTTTAAGCCTATAATTTGCGGGCATCAGGGAGCCACCTATATATGTGGGGTATTGAAATATCTTTTAAATGCATTCTCGCTTATTAGTTTCACTTTATAATTTGCGATTACTGAAGCTGAAGTACTGACCACACATTTTACACATTTTACACATTTTATTTGTCAATGACATTTAGGATCTGTTGCACACCAAATCCTCTGCCATTGTCCTGTCATTCATCTCTTCTTACTCTAGTCATGTGATAAGTGAAATCTGACTCCTGTTGCACTGTGATTGTGTTGTATAGAGCAGAGCAGTAGCTCTCAGTTTATAATAACTGAGAGCTACTGCTTATAATAAAAAGTAGCATGAACTAAATGGTTTGTATTTCTATAAAAAGCAAAATCGCAGTGGGGGCAGTGCCGTCTATATACAAACCCAATTCCAAAAAAAGTTGGGACACTGTACAAATTGTGAATAAAAAGGAATGTAATAATTTACAAATCTCATAAACTTATATTTTATTCACAAAAGAATATAGATAACATATGAAATGTTGAAAGTGAGACATTTTGAAATGTCATACCAAATATTGGCATTTTGGATTTCATGAGAGCTACACATTCCAAAAAAAGTTGGGACAGGTAGCAATAAGAGGCCGGAAAAGTTAAATGTACATTTAAGGAACAGCTGGAGGAAGTCTGGGGACTGAGGAGACAAGTTGCTCAAGTTTAGGAATAGGAATGTTGTCCCATTCTTGTCTAAATAATTATTGCATTCCTTTTTTATTCACAATTTTTACAGTGTCCCAACTTTTTTGGAATCGGGTTTGTATATACGGTAGCCAAAGCAAAAGATAATAGGGATTTTTTACTTATATCTGAGAGTGTAACATTTAGCACAAGCACTAATTTAACCTGTGTCCTGTTTTCTGAGTAACATTAAGAATATTTCTATAGATAGTTGCAACACCGCCACCACGACCAATCAGACGTGCGTATAACAGTAGCCAGGTGGAGTAGACTCATTAAGACCAAAATAATCATTAGGTTTAAGCCAGGTTTCAGTCAGACAGCGTACATCAAAGCTATTATCTGTGATCATTTCATTTACAATAACTGCTTTAGGTGTGAGTGATCTAATGTTAAAGAGACCTAGTTTTAGAGAATGTTTTTGTTCATTTCTTTCAAGATTTTCTGGTTTAATAATGATCAGATTTTTTCTAGATCCTATAGAGGATTTTGACCTCACAATTCGAGGAATAGACACAGTTTCTATACAACGCACTACACTGGCACTTCTATGAATTAAGTGGGCAGAACAAAGACGGTCATGTGTAGTTTGACTTACTAGCCATATGGTGTGTAGCGTCTTGGAGATGTCCGACAGAAGATCCACTCCGATCCTGTAAGGTCCATCTGTTAGCCCAAGAATGGAATCTAACAGCCTGGTCGAAGGACTTCTGCGTGTAAGCCTTTTCAGCATTTCTGTTGAATTCACTTAATTGATTGTTATCGAATTTTAAATCTGACTCCATTTTTAATTTTGATCTGACTCCAATTTTATGACTTCGTTAAATTTGTTACATTTGTAACTTAACAGCTGTTTAGTTGTGATTTAATTTGGATCGTTGATTTTTCTTAGTATCTCTTAATTTCAAATATTCATTCATCAAGGGACCCGATATCGCACAGAAACTAAGTGTCCTGTTCCGCTAGCTTACGATCACAACCTAGCCAGTTCTGATATTAGTCAGAGGATTGCAGAGTGAATATTTTACCTTTAAGTGGTCGCACCTGCTTACTCAACAAAAAGTGTAATTTTAGTAATAGTCATGAAAAGCTGCAACTTGCTAATACAGTAATAGTCAGAAATCAGATTATCTCAAAATGCTGTGCTCCATGCTCCAAACATTGAGTCCTCGGTTTGATCTATCCTGGGTGTTGGATCTCAGCTTTTGTCTTAGCAGTAAAACTGCTCCTTACAATTCTGCTGGGGTGCAGGCCATCAAGCACGGAAGAGCCTAGGCCACTCCCAGAAAAGATTCCAATTATTTACAAAGAGCAGCTTCTGTTCATTACACCATGACATTAACCATTCATTTGGAGCGAATTGTCTACTGAACCTTTCAAGTCCTCGTTTGTACGTGGGAAACGGTCTGGACACGATGATCCTAGTCGCGGGTGATGTTCTACATACCGTCTCAATCAGGCTCCTGAAGTCCGTTTTCAGAATCTCCGTCTGCCTCAGCCTGATGTCGTTCACCCCACGTGTGCAGTACAACAGCACCAATGCTCTCGTCACCATTTAGGATCGCCGGTACCTACGCAGCAACATTGAGAACACGAGCACCAGGAAAACAGTCACTGTGCACCTTACCTTTAGCTGAGGTAGCGTGTACATGCCAGACAATGGAGTCGCTGATGATTACAGCGTCACATTCCGTCTCGAGAAGAAGGGAGAAGAAGTTTCGGGTGGAGATCTCGAAGACCAGAGGTGGCGGTGGAGGAGAGGTCCTCACCCAAGGCCTGGCTCGTGCCTTCCGCTGTTGAATCACCCAGGGCCCATGATGTGTCGGCACCAGAGTGAAGGAGGCCTGGGATGATCGCGTTCTGGGTGCTTGTGTCCTGAGCAGAGAAACACACGGAGTAGAAGAGATCGGAGCGATAACATTACTTACTTCGTACTTGTGAGCGTCAGCCTGTGATGTCTCTAGCGCTGATCGTTGGTCATTGAAGAGTTTTCTTTTTAGATGGTCTTGGAAGAGAATGCTTGCGGGCCCAAAAGCATTGGGAAGTATGTGATCAGAATGATGAGAGATGATCCTCGATAGGGTGAAATTGAAAGCAAACAGATCGTCATCTGAATCGAGTGAGTTAATCTGCATCTCTGAATCCGTAGTGAGCTTCAAGAGAATGAGACAAACAGTACTGAAAGGGATAGCCCGATATAAGAAGGTTTTGAGAAGTCAGGTGATTGGTTGAGGTGTGGCTCCACTCCTGTCATGCCGTGCCGCATCCAGTGTAGACAACACCACTGAGTATAATGGGCTATATGGTCTTTTATCGCGCCGCTCTTGTCCGGTGTAGACACAGTCTTATCTTGTAGTATGTGTGCACAGCACCACTGCTCCCTATACACAGGGTGCGATTGCGAAAGTAAACGCAAGCTCCCTGATTCACGTAAATTAAACGACATACAATAGCCTGTCTCCCAATGTCAAACATATCTTACGCTGGGCTGTGTAACTGTAACCACCTCTTAGCTCTGGTCTCTGTTTTGCTCTCTGTTTGCACTTTGAATATTGAGAGAGTACTGTGATTAAAATTGTTATTTATACTGTTTTTATTTCTATGTTCAATTTGTGAACAGGAGTTGAATTAGGAAGTCACACACAGCCTCAATCATTAGTTCTGTAAGCTCATAATTCATCTACTGTAAGGTCTGAAGAGACTCATACAAGAAAGAAGCCAGTCAGTTGAGACTGTGGCACAACCTTTTACACTGCTTGAGTATTGTTGTCTTTCAATGCATTTGATTAATTCTTACTCAGAATGTAGAACTGAAATGACAATCTTGACTCGTCTCGTTTTCGTGAAACCAATCTCGTGTCGTGAGCTAAGTATCTCGTCACACCCTTAGTGGTTAATATTCTGGGGATTGTAAATGAGTGGAAGCTGAGGAATCTGGTGCTGACACAGAGGATGCGTTAATAAGACAACCCATTTCATGTATTTATACACACACAGACACACGTTAGGTTTTGCTATCTTTATGGGGACCATATACATAATAATTTTTATACTGTAAAAACTGTATATTTTGCATTTTTACATCATTTAGTATGTTTATTAATCCAGTTCCTTCAGGGGGATCACTGGCTGGTTTTACAGGTTTTACTATTCCTGTGAGGACATTTGGTCCTCACAATGCACACAAACACACTGATCTGACTGTCTATATGAGGATTCATTACACACATTTAACCTGACATATTATTTCACTGACAGAAGTTCAGCTGTAGTATTAATGTCTGGCCATAAAAGGAGGAGCGACGACAGTGAAGGACTAGAGAGGACCACGCCTGAACTTCTCTCTTCCTTCACTGTTGATGCTCCTCCTTTTATGCTCCCATAGCTCCTACGCAAAGAGTATAGAAGACAAAAGGTGAAACTCTGATGCTTTTTTGGTAGCAGCTACTAGGTGGTGCTTCAGTAGCGCGGCCGCCATTTTGGGGTGAAAATGCCAACTGGACAACAGCACAGATACACAGAAACAACTGTAATGACAACTAAAGAAAAATCAAAGTAAAAAAAACGCAATGTTCGGCAATCCACTGCAAAAATGATCAGTGTGACAGCACAAATATCGCCTTTCATTGTTTGAGCGTGCACCTGAGACCCGCAGTGACAGATTGATTGACAGCTGTCAGACTCGCAAAGATGGAGCGTGACTGGAGTGACGCCAGTAGCTTTGCAACAGAGCGGCCATTTGAAGTAGAGGACTTTTCTCGCCCACCTTCACCTGAAGTAGAGGAGGGTGAATTGTCTGTGGACACAGGGCCAGAGCCTTATCAATTATCATACTGCAGTCTTAACATCACAAGAGAGAATGGTACCACTGACCTAATCTATGAACAGTCAAATCCTTATACTGAATGCCACTAAAAATAGATCAGATACATGCAATGTATTTTTATTCAAATTACCTGAATCCAGGGCCGGGTTAACATAAGGGCTAGGTGGGGCTGAAGCCCCAGGGCCCGAGCAGGGAGGGGGCCCATGATTGGCCGAGGAAATGATTGACAGTTGATCGGGAGCACATAAACTTTTCCTGGTGGGCCGCTCGCCAAACTCCACCACATCCCAACATATTAAGCGCTGTTATTTACTGGAGTGTTGCAGTGCATGGGAATAAACACTAAAATCCAGACCAATGAAACGGCGCTACCTGATTAAACTGCCCGCACTTCCTGAGAACAGCTGGATCGTCTCACGCACAGCACTGACAAACTCGTTCGGCACTTTCGCTGCTCTATTGAAGAGCGCCAGGCAGTTGCTTTATCCATTTGAATTTAAAGCGCAACATCATGTGTACAGTAAAGGCTCTGTGGCGAAACTAGCTGAACCAGACTGAATAGCTCTGACTAAAGTGAAGTGAAGTGTTGAGTTAAACTATAGGCTGCAATCATGGCCGTAGTCAACTATGAGGTCATGAATTCGCATTTCACAGTGCGAGTCGCGCGACACTTCAGTAAACGATGTAAGTAGCAAAACTAATCATTTCATATTTGACAGCTGTTTTAGTATAGAAATGTTAAACAATGAAAATACTTTCAGCCAGAGCTCAGCTTTACAGTAGAAGGGGAAGAGACAGAGCAAGAGAAGGAGACTGAGAGAAAAAAAAAAGTGATGGAAATGAGGAGAGTGATAGAAATGTTTGTGCTGAAATGAGGAGAGAGCAGGTATGACAGATAATCTACTGCCCACTATGGTTTTGAAAGCTATTTATTTATTTATTTTTTTTAGCCTTCAAACATCTTTAAATGCACATATATAGATCAGAGAAGTCAAAATTTTAAATAGCTCAAATTTGGGACCTCACTGGTTTTAAAACTCCTTAATTGCATGCTCAAAAGTTGTTGCTGTTTCTGGAAACCGGTTTGTTTTGACCTGATATCTGGAGTTAATACATTTATGCTGTTAATCTGTTGCAGCCTGGGATATTTATATATAGGCCTACTTAATATTAAAATTAAATATTCAGACAGTATATACTCATCGTATCTCTGTGCTTTGAAGATTTAGTTTTTAAAAAAATACTAATTATTTCTGTGGTACAAAACTTTGAGGCACCAAGATGGGGGCCCTTGGGTTTGTTATAGCCCCAGGGCCCTACGTGTTCTTAATCTGGGCCTGCTTGAATCAATAGGCAGTGCAAGACCAATAAGTTCAAACCTAATAGCCTATTATAAACAGATTTCCTCAAATAAAAGTTAGACTATACGGTAGCATGTTACGGTATTGTTGTTCATACCATGGCAACCACTTGCGTGTCAACTGTTAAAAGGGTTTGATGATCACTAGTCTAGTTCTGTGTTGGATTTCAGATTTAATGTAAGTTTTTAAAAAAAAAACAAAGCAGCTGATATTGCCATAGCGACAGCAATAAGCTAGTGGACTGCAAAGTCGCTTTCACCCCAAAATGGCAGAAGCACAGGGTTGCTGCTGGGCGCTTGTGTTGCAATGAACATTCTATTGGCTTTCACTTGTCAATATAAGTTCTTTGTCCTCCGTGAGAGATACAAGGCCAGTGCAGCGCGCCACCTGCCTCACTCCATCCTCTCACGGCCCTCAGCCTGGTCCTGCTTGCCACAAAGAGACTCTATAGCGTCTCACAATTACTGATTAATCATGCAGCTCAAAGCATTATGGGTAGAATCTCTCTATAGTCTTTTCTGATTCATCAACACAGTTTCACTGAGCCATAAACCCAAAACCCAGGATAGAGCATGTGAGTGAATGTGGTCTGGACTGTGTGGATGAGGCTCATTGTGTCAGAGACGCTGTAGAAGGACAGAGTCCCTGCACTGGGATCCACATACACCCCTACTCTATAGTGATCTACACTACTGTGATCTATTCTACTGATGGGCTTCACAGGGAGTTCAGTCTCCATGTTATTGTGACTGAATGAGTAACTGGAGGAAGAGCAGAACAAACTCCAGGACTGATCATTAGATCCAAACCGACACTCATCACCCCGTCCCTTCCTGCTGATGCTCTTATATGACACTGATAGTAACACACCAACACTCCACTCAATCTCCCAGTAACAGCGTCCACACACACTCTCTCTACACAACACCTGCCACCTCTGATCAAATCTGTCTGGATGATCTGGATACGGCTGGACTGTTTCAGTGTTAGTAATCACTCTGTTCCTCTCAGACAGACGGAGGAGTTTATGTGCTGTGTTCAGATCCAGAGTGAGCTGATGTGGATCTGATGAAGAGAAAACACATCAGAATCAGAAATTATGAATCTTTTAATGTAGTTGAACTCATGTTCAATATATCAGCAGTGCAGTACAGTTTACCAGATATCATGTGCAAATCACTCGTCATGTTTTATTTCACCTTCTCCAGGAAGAACATGAACACACTCAGTGAGTTGTTCTGCTTGTTTTCTCAGTGACTTACATTGTAGGAAATCGTTCCTGGTCTTGGGAACAATGTTAATGAAAGTGACTGTGGAAATCAACAGACATGAAGTGTGATTATCACGTCAAGAGAAAATGATCCCTGCATCTGTTCCTAAGACATTTCTAATATGATCTTCTACATGATATGAGATGATGGAGGATGATTTCTGAGAGCAGATGAATCTCCAGGACTTTACCTCTGTCAGAGATCTTCTTCAGCTCCTCTTTACAGAAATCCTCCAGTTTGTGTCTCAGCCGACGGACAGATTCTCTCACGCCATCAAAAGAGGAGAGAGAACTGAAGGATTGTCATTGACGTCTGTAGATTCAGGAGGAGCTGAGAGAGACAGGAAACTCTACAGGAAACAGAAATCAAAGCTCAACACCTCCACATTTCAGCCAATAACCTGCACTACTGTTAGATTTGATCTTTAGTAACGCTCCTCAATCCAGCACTTTCACAGCATCAGCTTCAGTCTTCTCAAATTCATTATATCATGGTAGGCTCTAGCGTTTGACACTTATACTATATGTGAACTTCCTAGGAAAACATTTGATAATCAAGCATCTGGCAATAACATAAATGTAACAGGTCGAGTGCATCAATTGCGTCACATGGCAGGATTGAGTATATTTGATCAGGAAAAGCAGTTCAAAGGCAATGAGTAAGATTGGCCATTATTTATAATTTATGAGCAGTTAGTGGCTCTGAAATTCACAAGGACTCAAAGGACATTATCCCAAAGTCAGTCTAACTTCCTGTTTGAGGACTTCACTGTCAAATTAATGTGTTAAAAAATATTATAAAATATTTCAGCAGGTTAGAAGTTTATCTGATTTTGTAATAATCTGACATTATTCAAAATGTGTAGATTGTATCAAGATAAGTAAAGAGATGATGGAAAATCTAGTTGGGTGAAACTGGCACCATGGATTTCACCAGGGTTGGGAGTAACACGCTACAAAGTAACGCGTTACTGTAATTCCACTACTTTTAGCGGTAATGCGCATGTAACTTAATCAAGTAAAGCAATTACAATTACTGAAATTTAAATTTGTTTGTTACTCATGTTACTCTCTTTTGTGAAAAATGAATGCTTGCAAACAAGAAGCTCAAATCTAGGTCCTATATGTAACACCTCAGATCATGAACAGTTCACCAGAGGGAGCCATCACCAGAGTTCTAGTGACACTTCCTGTCTGTAGGCCATGTGCTTCACTGAACACATTGCGAAGTATTGCCAGTTTATTCTGCCTTACCAAGCAGTTTCCATTGCTATTGTCTTTGCTACCACACCTCTAAACTTGTCACTTTTCGGCGACAATCTGCGTTTTCTTGGTCAATTGGGTCATTTACGTGAGTCGCGTAGAACCGGAGAGTTTTTCTTTGGGGGGGTCAGTCTGCGCAGTCAGCGGAGGCTCGCACTGTGGTGCCAGGCGAAAGTATAAACAAGGCTTTAGGCAGTCATTCATGATGTGGGTAAGAAGTTAAATGTGACTGTTTGCACAATAGCTGATGCGAGAGTAAGTGTAACATGAAGCAATTTGGCAACCGTGTTAATCTCTTATTGCATGGGATGCATTTCTAACAACATAGGGCTATTTAGATAATCTGGCGAGCGTGTTGTTTTAGGCTAATACACCAACAGCAAATTTCTGTATAATAAAGGGCTACATTTTGCATCCAAGTCTATCATTTGAAATCTATACATTGTATTGTAGCTCAGAATTCGAGTAGCCGTGTATCTCGAAACACTGATCAGTCCTTGGACTGATGAAATTGGCTAACTTATCGTGGTTTTCCATTTCAGAATGAGGGAGCTTTCAGCAGGGAGGTGCAAGTGGAGCTGGGCATGGCTCAAGGTGGAAGTGAAGCAGGAAGTGAAGGGAGTTGCGCATACACTACCACTTTCATTGTGTTTTAAAAAAGTAGATAAGGCAGTACATGATATCATTTGAAATGTCTCACTGCGATTGGTACAAAGATCTCATCCCCACTGAAGTAAACAAGAATATAATAAAGGTTTTAAGAAGTTTAAAAAACTGTGGGTGTGGGTGTGGCTGTTGGCCATTTGGTCTTCTAACAATACAGACATATGGGAGAGTGATTCAATTTAAATTCCCATTGTTAACACGTTTACATTTGAAAGAGTTTTACATCTTGGTCTGATATTTAAGGAGATGTTTCAGAAAGGGTCGGGGCTTGAACTTTTATATTGGTCAGCCCGTAACGCTGAGTGTCTCCTATAAACGCTCAGCGTTATGTAATTTTAAGAAGTCAGGTATCCATATTTCATTCTTTACTTCAGAGTATTTGATGCTATGTATGGACTAGCTTTGAATTGATTATGTAATCACTGTTATACATTTACCTGACTGTTAATAAATTGTTACATTTTGATCTATTCCAAAGATGGATCTATTCCAAAGATTAACCAAGATGGCGCCGCATTAACCAAGATGGCGCCGCCGTGTTCGGTCGCCGTTCAGGTCGCTCCGCTAAGACTGTGCTTTTATTTACTATTTTACTTTCTTTTGCTCTTAATTTTTACAAATTTATCATCTGCATTGATCTGCTATGTAAGAGCAAAACTCTTTTGGACATTGGTTACCTCTACACTGGACTGTTTCAGGACACTTTCACCGATCCTCTGTGGCCATCTGAGATTCATCGGAACGCCGAGTTGAACAATGGCCAGAGTCGAAGGCGAAGAATCAAGAAACACCGTGGGAAACACGTGGGGATCCGTAACAGACTGAGAAAAAGGGCATTCAGCCCACCTCTCCCTCGCAAATGCTCGCAAATGTCCAATCCTTGGAAAATAAGATGGACGATCTCAGAGCCAGGATAAGTTTTCAACAGGACATGATAGACTGTAACATCTATTGTTTGTCCGAAACATGGCTCACGCCTGCGGTCCCGGACACAGCTGTGACGCGGTCTCTGTTTTTCGGATGGACAGAACAGCCGAGGCCGGTAAATCTAAAGTGGAGTGTGTTTCATGATCAACAAGAAATGGTGCGACCCCAGGAACATCACCATTCTCTCGAACCTGCTCGCCTCATCTGGAACATTTAACAATCATTTGCGCCCATTCTATCTGCCGATTTTCCTCTGTCATCGACAGAAGACAAGGGCTTTTATCTGGCCTTCATGATGTTACCACGGCCTCAAACACGCCGATGCTGCTTTCATCACGAGCAAACCTAAAGAAAGTCTTGCCAAACTTTTACCAGCACGTCTCCTGTCCTACACGAGGAGCAAACACACTGGATCATTGCTAATCTCCGTTTAAGAACGCCTATAAAGCACGGTCACTTCCAGCTTTTGGCAAATCGGATCATGCCGCCATTTTCCTCACACCTGAATACAAACAAAGGCTCATTCAGGAACCCCCGGTGAGGCGGGAAGTTAAACGCTGGTCAGCCCATTCAGATCCCAGTGGAGTCTCATTTCCAACTCAACTCGCGGCGCATGTGGCAGGGTCTGAGGTCCATCTGTTCTTTTGGATCTAAATCCTCTGCAGAGGTCAGAGCTGATCCATTACTTGTGAATGAGTTAAACTCTTTCTATGCTCGCTTTGACTGTAATTGTGGCAGCGCGACTCCGCCAAGTGACGCGTCAGAGGGAATCACTCGGAGCAGCAACAACCATGTGATCTCTGTCTCGGAGGATGAAGTTCGGAGGGCACTCAAGCGTGTGGACGTCAGGAAAGCTGCTGGGCCGGATGGTATTTCAGGCTGTGTTCTGCGGTCCTGTGCTGATCAGCTCGCCGGGTTGTTTACATCTATCTTTAATGAGTCCCTCGCTACATCTGTAGTCCCCACCTCCTTCAAAAAATCCACTATCATCCCTGTCCCTAAGAACAGTAAACCCTCTTGCCTAAATAACTATCATCCAGTGGCTCTCACGTCTATAGTCATGAAGGTCTTTGAGAGACTCATTTGCTCCTTCATTCCTAACACTTTGGACCCTCTTCAGTTTGCCTATCGTCCCAATAGATCGACTGAAGATGCCATCTCTCATGTCCTCCACTCCTCCCTCACTCACATCGACAGCAAAAGTGGGAACTACGTAAGGCTGCTATTTATTGACTATAACTCAGCCTTTAACACCATAGTTCCCATTAAGCTAACCACCAAACTCCTGGATCTCGGCCTGAATTCTTCTCTCTGCCACTAGATTGAGGACTTCCTCACTGGCAGGCCTCAGGTGGTGAGAGTAGGCCAGTTCACCTCCACCTCCATCACCAGTGTGGGAGCTCCACAGGGCTGTGTCCTGAGTCCCCTGCTCTACTCTCTCTACACACATGACTGTTTGTCCACACACAGCTCCACCTCTATCATCAAATTTGCTGATGATACTGTTGTCCTGGGCCTCATTTCCAACAACAATGAGACGGCATACTTGGACGAGGTGGAGCATCTAACATCATGGTGCCAGGACAACTGTCTCTCTCTGAATCTTGAATGCAAGACCAAAGAAATTATTGTGGACTTCAGGAAGAGACAGCAACGGACATACTCCCCTCTCATGATCAGCGGGTCACCAATGGAGAGAGTGAGCAGCTTCAAGTACCTGAGTGTAAACATCTCCGAGGACCTGACCTGGACTGCTCACATTCAGACACAGGTGAAAAAAGCCAGGTAAAGACTGTACCACCTGCGCCAGCTGAGGAAATTCAGGGTTTCACCAGCTATCCTGAAAACTTTCTATTTAGGGGCGATAGAAAGTGTATTAACCCAGTGCATCACAGCGTGGTATGGGAACAGCACCAGTCATGACTGCAAAGCCCTGCAAAGAGTCGTGCGCTTATCCGAGCGTATCTCAAGGTCAGCTCTGCCGTCTCTGCAGGACGTCTACACCAAATGCTGCAAAGGTAGAGCTACTAAAATCATCAAGGACTCTAATCACCCTGCAAACCCTCATTTCACGCTGCTGCCATCTGGTAAGCGCTTCCGAAGCCTGATGGCCAAAACTGAGAGACTCAGGAGGAGCTTCTTCCCCCAGGCCAACAGACTCCTGAACTCAGTCACTTAACATCACGTGACCATCGATATACTGACATTGTACTGCACTTTCTGTTCCTGTTGTTACTGTGTAACAACCTAGTCATTAGTTTTAATAAAGATGATTGTGTTTTTGAGCATCTAAGACTTAGCCTTCTTTCAATTTCACTTGCGGCAGTTTGCGTGTTGGCTTGCGACGCATGTTGTAGTAGCGCCGTCATATCTGACTACAACATATATAGCCTATAACACGCTCTCACACGTTTATTTTTTAACAATTTGCCAGGAATAAAATTTACATATGTGGTTTAAACAACTAGATGTATTTACACTTGTACAGTTTCATCTGAAATGCGTCACAGACCACCTCCTGAATTGGTTTGTTTGAGTGATCGGATTTAAATCCGTCTCGAAAGAATTTCGGAAGGCATTTACTTCTGGTCTTTTCCCAATTGGATAGATATCTGGTTAGAGAAAACGACTGAAGTGACCAGTTGTAAAAAAGATCATAACTCTCCAAGCTGCTGAAGGAATGCTCGCTGAGCTGGTGGACACTAAACATCATAGGCTACTACTGCTTGATTTGAAGGCATTCTGCCCTGTTGAGTACAATAAATAAGTCTAAAAATTATGTTTATTGTGTTTGACTGTTCTGTGCTGTTCATATTTAAAAAGCAGACATAAAAGTAACTTAAAAGTTACTTTCCTAGAAACAAATTACTTTTGATATACAGTAATTGGTAAAGTAATTCAATTACTTTAAAAAAAAAAGTAATTAGTAACTAACTAATTACTCATTTTCAGTAACCTGCCCAACACTGGACTTCAAAAAAGTTTTCAACTGTTGCTGGCCTGGAAGCTCAATATATCTTTCAGAAAAATGTTTCCTAAGAGATTTCCAGAGCTGAACTGCATTGTAAGTATGTCTCTTTCAGAAGAAGACGATCATATGAGAGTCTGACTGGTGATTATATAATAACCGGACACACAGATCAACACTTCAGTCAACGGCTCATTCTGCTCTCATGAAAGTTTTCTTTGTGAGTCTCTTGTTCTTCTAGATCTCTGTTACCTTCAGAAAATGGATGTGGTCCTGTGTGTGTGAAAGCTGCTCCAGCTCAGCGTCTCTCCTCCTCAGATCATTGATCTCCTGCTCCAATTGCTCCAGTCGTCCTTCAGCTCGACTCACTGCAGTCTTTTCCTGATCTCTGATCTGCTGTGTGGCCTCAGAGCGGCTTCTCTCAATGGAGCGGATGAGCTCAGTGAAGATCCTCTTACTCTCCTCCACTGCTGTCTGTGCAGAGCGCTGTTAGGACACACATCACAATCACACAGTGGCTTCGGTGAGTCCTGACTGAGACTTCTCAAACTTTTCTTCTCAAGACTCACCTTATGAGCCTCCACAGCCTCTCTCAGCTGCTGAAGATCTTTCTCTCTCTGCTGGATCCTCTGCTGGAACCACCTCTGTGTCTCCTTGAGCTGGTGCTAAATGACAAACCAGTAACAGGAGAAACATCACATAAATATGTTGACATCACATAGTTATGAAACCAGCATTGATGAAGTGGTGAGATTGAGGGGTTAAAGATCTTTGCATGGTAAGATTATAGGAGGTTCAGTCGTAAGTGCCAGCATTATAGTAGGTTAGGAAGGGGGTGTTCACCTGCACCCGAAAGGTATATTTTTTTAACCTATTTGTTTTTTGTAATCCTTAAGATGTCTAGAAAAGGAATTTTGATGTTCCCCATGCAAATTATTGTCCCTTATGTGATTTTTTTTTTTGTATCATATTTTTTGTCCGTGCTTGATTTTCGGCTGTGAAAAATTTAAACTTTAAATATACATAGAATCTGAACAATACATTCTACAGACACAATCCACCCCATTTTCCTCTTCATCTTTGCATGAGGAATTGATAGATATGAGAATTATCATGATTAGGTGATGTATAGTGCATAAAAACTCAAATAAACACCAAAACAATTTTAAGAAATGGTGACACTGAATCACTGGAACTCCTCCCCTATGGACCCTATTGACATATGTTTTCTAACTTTTGTATTTTTATAGTCTGTAAGATGTCTAATAAACAAATGTTGATGATCCCCACCTGAAATATTGTCACATGTGTCTTTTCTGGCTATATTGGTTGCTACCCTGGATTTCCAAAAAAGCAAAAAAGAACATTTACATAATGCCTTAATTCAGATTTGAATCAATTTGAAACTTGATTCAGAGCTTCTCTACTAACAGCCAACGTTGATGACAATATGGGAGACGGAAAATGATTGATAATCTGGGAAATTAAAACTGATGCATGCTAATCATCCTCAAAAAAAGAAGGGAGATATCAATGGTGAATCTGAAAAATATACTCCTCTACCAAGTTTGAAGCTGCCTTGAAGACATTTAGGGAAAAAAGAAAGTCAACACTATTATACTATAATAGCTAATTGGCTAGTTGGTGATCATTGCTAATCATGTCCAAGTCAAAGTCTAAATCAAAGAAACACAAGGAAGAAAATGATAGTGAGCCTGAAGAGTTCAATCCTGCTACAAAGAAATCCAAGAGATATGCTGGTGTCAAATCAAAAGACCATGGTCCTGAAAATTGTATTTTACATGTAGATGGCTTTGAGCATGCAGATTTCACACCACTTAGTAAAATTAAAGGGTCTGCATCTGACAAGCTGGCTCTGCTATACAGCATTCGTGATAGACGTCTCCAAGAAGCTCTTGATTCGCCGTCTCATTCCAGAGAGTCTTGTAGGTGCCAATTTAGAAACAACTGGCTATCATCGAGCCTGCTACCAAAAGTTTACAAAGAACCAGGGACGCTTACAGGAAAGACCTACTGTGACATCTCAGCAAGCTTCAACATCATGCTCACCACGTAAATGTGGGTTCTCCTTAGGTAAGCAGCTGTTCCCCCCAAGATTCGAGATTCAAGAGTTTTATTTGTCACATACACAGTTATATACAGAATATACAACCGACAGTGAAATGTAAACAGGTCCGCTCCATGGACAGTGCAAATTCATATAATAAAAATAGAATAAAATGTACTATATATATATATATATATATATATATATATATATATATATATATATATATATATATATATATATATATATATATATATATATGTAGAATTATAAATAAATAAAGTAGAAAAGAAAATAAATAAATAAAGAAGTGCTTCGGAAGTGCTTACCAGATGGCAGCAGCATGAAATGAGGGTTTGCAGGGTGATTAGAGTCCTTGATGATTTTAGTAGCTCTACCTTTGCAGCGTTTGGTGTAGACGTCCTGCAGAGACGGGAGAGCTGACCCTGAGATACGCTCGGATAAGCGCACAACTCTTTGCAGGGTTTTGCAGTCATGACTGGTGCTGTTCCCATACCACGCTGTGATGCACTGAGTTAATACACTTTCTATCGCCCCTAAATATAACGTTTTCAGGATAGCTGGTGAAACCCAGAGGGTATTTTCTGTGGAAAGCTGGAAGTATAAGTATTGGGAAAGACCAAACGATGCATCAAGGCATGCATCACTGCGTCTTGTCTACACCCAAGAGTTGGAGAGAAATGGCTTCCCCAATCCCGAGTACAGAAGTGAGAAACTGAAGAGAAAACTTGAGAAGCATGAGGGGATTGGCATTTCTATGGTCACAGCAGATTTGAAGGGTTGAATCACGCATAACTTGATATTCAGTGCTAGCTTATCCATCTCAGATGCAGTGAGAAATGCATATAAGATGGGGAGTATAGACAAGTATAAAGATGTGGCCCTTCTTCTTCGTGGTACAATCAAGAAGAGATACAGCGAGTCAAATTCTCTTCCTTGGCCTCCCACAGCTGATGATCTGGTCATGTCCTTGGATGACCTCCTCCCATCTAATCTCATGAGGTTCCTGACCCTCATGATTTTTGGTGATGCTGACTTGGAGAAGAGTGAGAAGACAAGACGCCTTGTGCTGTCTATAAGTCAGGTATGACAACTCTCCACTTTGATATATATTTTGCCTTTAAATATTGCATATGTTTTATTTTGTGTACACTATAGTTGCTTGAACACTTCAATGCTAATTGCTTTCTTTATTATCTCAGGACATCTGCCGTGCTGTGACAAAGGGAGGGTGGAAGTTGCCTAAGCATATCCTCCTCTGTACCACTATACGTCACCTTTATTGCAGTAAACTACTGACTACTATTCTCAGTAGGCTAGGTCAATGTGAAACTTACGACTTTGGCTTGGAACTTGAGACCGCTCTAACCAAGGCCCTCAGTGAGGTTTCCATCATCGTCTTGGTCCACAAATTATTACTGGTGAGGGAAACTATGTGTTTCATCTTGAGTGGGAAAATCTGAACAAAATAACGACAAACATTCATGGCTCAAATGTGGTGTACTGTACTGGTGGGATCATGATACAGGAGGTGAAACCTGGATTTGATGCCCCCAACTCTCTGGAAATTCAACGAATGCTCCCACTCTACGAGTGGAACAAGACATGCACTCTTAAGGTAGACATACCTGAGACCCTAAACACCGTCCATATCTATAACCGAGTCTGCCCCAAATTTCCTGAGGGAGCAGTTTCAACCTTTTGCAGAGTACTCAGTCATAAAGGAGCTGCTAAAACAGTCTGAGGAGGCCACCATGGAGGTGGGTCAGGAGTACAGTCCTGACCCACCTCCTTTGACCTCGGTGGTTGCATGAAGGCCCTGCCTCTGATTTGGAAATTTCCAGATGAGTATGAAAAGCATGTGGTCACCCCAGGACCCTTCCACACTGAAATGAACTACATGGGCATGGTGACAGCCCACAAATGCAAGGGCTCAGGCTACACTGAAATCCTCATTGAGGCAGAACTTGTCACTAGTGGCTGTCTCGAAGGGGAAGGCATATGCAAAAGCACTGTTCTGTCTCAAAACAGTCAGTGAAGCCATGGAACGACTTTTTGATTATTTGATTACTGTGTTATTTCTGGTTCAAAATGTAGCAAAAAATAACACTATAAAATCTAAAAAGTGTTCATGTGTTTTTATACATTGTTGTGAAATTAATGAATGCAAAATAATCGTGATAATCATGAAACCGTGATTATTTCTCAGACTATAATCGTTGCGTCCCTAATTCTAATGGGGATTTGTTATACCCTATATATACACATATTTGACTATATGAGTGGTTTTCTGTTTTGTTTCAATAAATATAATACCAATATAACGGTTTGAATAGTAACTCCTTATTATGGGAGATGTTCATTTGGACCAACATGTGACTATTTCATCGATCATCAACATTTGCTTCTTAGCCATCTTAAAGACTGTAAAAATACAAAAGTTAGAAAACATATATCAATAGGGTCCATAGGGGAGGAGTTCCAGTGATCCAGTGGCACAGATTTTTTTGGTGTTTATTTGATTTTTATTTGGTTTTAATGCACCATACATCATCTAATCATGACAATCCTCATATCTATCAATTCCCCATGTAAAGACGAAGAGAAAATGGGGTGGATTGTGTCTGTAGGATGTATTGTTCAGATTCTATGTAGATTTAAAGTTTTCATTTTTCACAGCCAAAAATCAAGCATGGCCAAAAAAGATGGTACAAAAAATAACATATGGGACACTAATTTGCGTGGGAACATCAAAATTCCTTTACTAGACACCTTACTAGACAAGCCACCACTTTTTTGTGTGTGTGTTTTTAACAGCAAAAATGCGATCTGTGTGAACCGGCCTTAAATGAGCATTATGGGACCCCTTTGAGTTATAAGTCGTACCTGTTTCTCTGTCCTCTGAGCTGCAGCTGATGCAGTGTTGTGGTTTTTATGTTCATTCATCATACACAGCACACATATACACGTCTGATCAGTGCGGCAGAAAACCTCAAGGAGCTTGTCGTGTTTCTGGCAGATCATGTCCTGCAGTCGTCCAGTGGCATCGGTCACTTTATGTGGCTTACTTGAGTGAAATTCCTCATGACGGTCAAAATGAGTTTGACAGTAAGACTCCAGACACACTAGACAGGACTTGACGGCTTTGTGTTTTCTTCCAGTACAGACGTCACACTGCACATCTCCAGCTCCAGCGTAACAGTCCTCAGGAAGTTTAGCCTTCTTCAGTTTCTCCACGACTTCAGACAGCATGGTGTTTTTAGCTAAAACAGGTCTTGGACTGAAGGTCTGTCTGCACTGAGGGCAGCTGTACACTCTCAGCTCATCCTCCTGATCCCAGCAGCCTGTAATACAGATCTTACAGTAACTATGTCCACAGGGAATGGCAACTGGATCCTTCAGTAGATCCAGACACACTGGACACATGAACTCATCCTGAGAAATTCTGGCTTCTGGATATTTTTAGAGCAAAACAACGGAGCTCCTGTGACAGTGGAATTTGTTATTGTCAAGATTATCCACTCATATATCAGTACATTTGAAGTCAGAGAATTTTTTTTAAGTTTGTAGATTTTTTCTCTCCCACAAAACACAACAGTTCTCAAATTCTTCAGTGCAGGTGCACAATTATACGAATGACAAATTAAACTTGCACATAAATTACACATTATTGTTATTTTATTATTGTGATTTACCTTTATTAAGTAATACATTATTATTAGAATCTTGCAACGCATTAAAATCTGATTGGAGTATATTTTGGATTTGGGTCCGGTGGGGTTTTGAAGTACAAATGATGGTATCTTCTGCATAAAGATGAACAGAAGAGTGCAAAAGAACTAAGGGAAGATCATTAATGAAAATAGAAAAAGAAGAGGACCCAAGGTTGAGCCCTGTGGTACACCCCCTTTCTTGAATAAATAAATGAGATTGTTTCCCTTAAATAACACCACATTGTTTTCTGTTATGTAAATAAGAATTAAACCATAATAAAGAGTTTTGAGAAAGACCAACTGCATGCAGCTTATCTAATAATAAATAATGATCAACTAGATCAAAAGCCTTCTTAAATAAGGACACGGTTGTTAGATGTTTTAGCAGCAACCATAAAAATCGTAGAATTTTACTTTTTTTAAATGAACCAGATACATATACCTGTACCACTGTATTTAGTTTGCAGAAGTGTTTTTGTTGTTGTTTTTCTACAGTTAAAAGATTAAAAGGAGATGTATATAGAAATTTATGTTGTTTTCATACTGTCTGAAACTAAATAAATGGTGTTTTTCAAATATCTTGTAATTTTGCAATGCTGTGTGGCACAACCTGGCTAATATCTTGGATTTTGTCAAGCAAAGTGAAAACAAAATGAGCCTGAAAATTGTTTTCTCTAAAAACAGAATTTACAGAAGTTAGTGACAAAATGTCCTTTGATGCATATCCAGAAACATAATAATAATAATAAAAATATATAAATACCTGGATTAAATTATATACATGTTGTTAAACTAAAGCTACCCTTTTAGAAAAGAAGCTAAGACAAAGCATGAATATATGATATTTTACAGTCTATATGCACAAGGCAAATTGAATACAATGTGGATAAAATAAAAATATTATACATTTAATTTATAAAATTATATTAATTCATGAATTGTGTATTTATTATATGAATGATTAATATAATTCTGCATTTGTATAAATATATAAATAAATTGTGGCCCCTCTTGTGCCCCCCAGTTGAAAAAATCCTAGAATCGCCCCTGCTTACAGTATCAAAACCAACTGTAAAGTGTTCAATTAGGTGTCAGCTATGATGCACATCTTTTTGTATATTTATTCAATAAATATAACTGTCAAATCATGTGCAGAAATCGCTGTTTTTCATTTAATAAAAAAATAAATAAAGAAAAACAGGATCATAGGAGAATTATAAAGTGCTTGCTGTGACTTTAAAATATGAGAACTGATGTCATGTGACCTGTTGGAGGGAAATTCTTACTGTGCGTTCACACAGCCGCTGGCGAGAGCGTCAAAATTCACTCTGGCCGCCCTGCCAATGACGCTGTAGAAAGATTCGTGGACACGCTGGCGCTCTCACGTAAATCGAATGCTTGGTCTTTTTTTTAAACTGTATTTAAAGGGGCCGCAAAGCAAACAAGCATGTTGATTGGCAGACTGACCACAAGTAGGGTATAAGCCTCATGAAATCTTTTAAATGTCAAAGAAAGAATGAATTGCATTCCTGCTGAAAAAAAAAGCGTTCTAGCGCCTACAAAATAGTGTTGCGTGCCTTCTTAACAAATTACACATCACTATGAATGATCACGTCGTAAATGATAGGGAAACCCGCACAGCAATGATCAACTTCTCCTCTATTTTGCTTGGGAACTAATGTGGTCGGACCCAAAGTTTACTGGACTGCGTTCTCTGGATTTCTCTCAAGCGGAGCACGAATACCATAAAGTTGACCTGATTTCAACTCTCTTCGATGCCCAAATCATCCACAACGCGCCGCTCTCGCCGGAGCTCACTGCCGGCTCCCATTGAAAATGAATGACTTCTGGCCATCTTGACGCACTCGCCGCCAGCAGTGCGAATGCACGGTTACTGTGTGCTGAGTTCTAGACAGCGGAGGAGGGGCTCAAGATTGAATTAAGAGCTGTTTGCTGTTAGCAGCCTGCAGTAGGCATCATGGCCAGGTATAAAAAAGGGAAATAAAAGAAAATATAACTTTTGGGCAAAGGCTGGTGGCAGAAAAAAAAAAAATTATTCAGGCATTTCTTAGACATGGCGTAGGAAAAGAACAGGCAAGGTGGTCCACCCTTGCTGTATCCATTTTCAACTCCCATCCACCAGACCAAAAACTGGTAAAATGGCTGCAAACTGTTTGGATAGAGGAGAGGAGAGGAGAGGAGAGGAGAGGAGAGGAGAGGAGAGGAGAGGAGAGGAGAGGAGAGGAGGAGAGAGAGAGAGAGAGGAGAGGAGAGGAGAGGAGAGGAGAGGAGAGGTGTTTGAGGACAGGTGCTTCAAACAGACAGTTCTGGTAAATGTCGTATTTATTTGAGAATGTAGTGTTTCTCAGTTTTAGGGGGTAGCTAGATATAAAGAAGTATATCTAAGTAGCTCACTTAACTATTTTTTTCCAGTAGCTTGACAGTATCATAGCCATGTGCCAAATCTACTTTATTTTCACTTAACATTTTAATTTGGAAATGCACACACAGAACAGCCACTCCGTCAGGTTTTATGTCTGATGGTTGACAAGTGCTCTCAGAATGCATATGGGGAATTCTTCTTATGTTTCATTATTCTGTTTACATATACGGTATATTTGGTCTATTTAAACTCTCAGATGAAGGTTTATGTTAATTTTGAAAGAAATGTCTTTAAATTTACTGTGTAAAATTTTTAAAACATCCCAGCCTTGGTGCCGATCTTTTGGAAGACCACTTCTTACACGGTGGCCCATTTAGAGTCACCCACACGTTAATTATTTGTTGTGGAAAATCATCAAGCAATGGGTTCTACACAACAAAAGGATCCACAAATTCCAAAAACAAATGAACATCCCATCAGGGGGACTGTACCATGATGGTAGTTTAACAAACTCCGGTTACAGGATTAGTTTAGAGTTGACAAAACCAAACCAATCTATTCAGGCTTTGTTGGTCCCACGATGCTGATCATCAGCTTTCTCTGTCAACTCAGGCTTTGATCCTGAGTTCAGCTGTGACATCAATAGTGAACAGCCAATCACATGCTGTGAAACTGAGATTCACTTCTCGCGAGAGAAGCAGTGAGATTTGTTTCTCTCCTGCACAATATTACATGATTGAAAAAGATTAAGAATTTAAACAATTTACACAGCAAGTAGAAACAGGGGGAGTGACTTTATTGCATCAGAGGTGTCACTTTGCTCACAGCTGATTGGTCCAATTTCAGTTTGAGATATCTTATCCAGAACATAACCTGCCCTGGAGCAGGTTAGCCGTGGAGCGCAAGTTACTATGGAGATGAACACTGCTAAAAGCCAAACCACTTTATGGTACCTAAAACCCAGGATTGGCACAAACTAAGCTTAAACATATCTGGCTAGCCAGCTAAACCGGCTTCATGGTACAGGCCCCTGCTCTTCAGCCTCATACATTCCAGGTCTGTGTCTATTATGTTACTGACTTTGGTTGCTACAGATTTAACTGATACACCTTACAGTTTTTATAAAGGCTGTTTCCTCCTCAAATCAAAATCAAGGAGGAAAAAAATCTGACTTTTATTGAGAGGGTTAACACTTTATGTAAATTAAATCTTGTGTATTTAAGCCCTCTATTACTATAGCAAAGCTTCATATCTGTCTGTCCATTCTTGTCTATTATCTCATATGTGTCTGTCTCATTCGTCTCTTATCTGTTGGTTTAATTTATCTCTTATATGGGTATATCCCATCTTTCTAATTTGACACAGAATTTATATTCAATTTTTGATCAAAAGTTTACATGCACCTTTCAGAATCTGCAAAAATTATTTTAACAAGTGACCATCCAAAATGCATGTCATTTAGTACTATCCTGAATAAAAAATCGTACATTTACATGTGGTCCACCAGACAAATAAGTTGAAGGTATAGAAATGACCCCACTCAAAAGTTTACGTAATTGATTCTTAATACTCATTGCCTGGACGATCCATCTCTTTTAGGCTTTTACACAAGACTTGTAGGCAAAACTTCTTTTACCATGATCAAATCATGTTACACACACTGCAGACAACATTTGTTCAAAGACCATGTAAAAGGGAATCTTGCATAATGAGTACCCTATACTCAAGTATACTATACTCAAGCTATATCGGTGAGTACTGACGCAAAGACATAAAAAAATATTTTTTTTTAATGGGAAAAAATCTACCTGTGCCATTATCATCTTATTAAGCGAATCGAAGCGAATGCGACTGTGCATGTAAATGTAATGATTTGTAGTTGATGACCACACGATCATGCAGGTTTGTTTCTCTGAAGAACACTAGTTTCCCAATCTGTGGGGCGTTTTCAGTCATTTTGGTTTGCATGTGCATTTCTCAGTAGCCTAAGGCTACATCTGAAATCGCATACTCTCTTGAGTAGGTACTTATTTTGAATAGTATGTGTAGAGTGAATGTAATTTGGATGTACTACTTTCGCCATGCTGTCATTATCATGTGACCTACCAGCATCAGTTGCATAAGATCCACAGGTCTCTTACTCAAGCTGAGAATTTCATCCGCATGGTTCATGACTACCAGACATTTCCTCCTCTTCTCATTGTATATGTTTGTGATGTGGTTATTTGCGAGAAATGTTAGTAATACTGCCTACAAATTCCTAAACACCCAAAAAAGATTTCCAGTACAGTGGAACAAGTCTGAGGGTTAAGGCTTACAAAAACAACAGGAATGTGCATTTCAGAAAAAGAGGAAGGAAAATAACTTTAACCTGTCTCAATTTCTGTATGGTTTTCTGGGCAGATGTTGTTTGGGTAATTTCATCATGATTTACGAAACCTCAAGCTAAAGACATTTCAAATGAAAATACAGCTCTTTCTTCTCACAAAGGGGTTAGGCAGGATATGGAAGAGAACTTTGATCAAACTTGCCTAAGGCAATGCATCACTATTGTAATGTGCCATACTTATTATCGTTATTATTATTATTATTGGTGCTTGCTTTAAGCAAAACATCCCTAATGAAATTCACCATACTTCTCGTTTCAGGTCCTGAACTAGGCCACTGCTAGTACTGTGTAAACATGAATGTAAATCTATTTAGGCAAAAACAGTTGTGATTATTTGCAAGTAATACTGGATCCAAATTCATACATATAAAACAATTATGAAAACAGCACAGTGGAGAAGTCCAAGACTCATGGTTAAGGCTTACAAAAACAGCAGGAATGGGCCCTTTTTGCCTTACATGAACAAGGGGGAAAAAAGGGATTTTTTTTTCTTCTTCTTCAAATGGTCACATTTTTGTGTGGTTGTTTGGGCAGATGTTTGCATAATATCAGCTTGATTTGCTCAACCTCAACCTCAAGCCAATAAATTTCTATTGAAAGTACAAGCTCTTTCTCAAACGGTTTCATTAGTGGTGCTTGCCAAAGGTCAAAACACCACTTTATCTGCCGCAATCTGCCCTGATTATTATTATTAGTGGTGTTTATCATAGGCTAAGTATCACTATTGTAATGCACCATACTACTTTCTCGTCTTCTGCCCCAAATACCTACACTGTTTGTGCTATAAACATGAATTAGGTGTCAAATCGAGCGGCTCCTCAGGGGAAAGTGTGCTGTGAATTTATAAGCAATTTGGCATACAATGTTGTTTTTTTTGTTTATTACCACAACCTTCACTTTAAAATTATTGATACAGGAAGCCTACAACGCCATGTCATTCATTCATAATAGGTCTGGCCAATCACTGTTTGACACCTGGAGTATATAAGCACTGAATTCTGTTTCACGTCCGCAGTTGACGATGCCAACTTTCCCCTCCATCCTCCCCACCACCACCACCAGGTTGGCCCTGTCTATCCATTGGGGGTAGGTTTCGCCCCTGCCTTCATCCTCAGGCAGGACCAGTCAAATCTGCATCCCCAGGATTTGGACTAAGGATGGGGCTGTCACAGGTGGTTGCAGGTAGACAGATGAAGACTAGGAATGAAGTTCAACAACAGGTTTTAATAATAATTCTCTTTAGACAGGCAGGCGCAACACACACTAAACATAACTTAGATTGTATAACTGTGGTGAGGATGGTGAGTGCTGATGAGTGATAGAGGGTGATGATGTCCAGGTGCAGGAGATTAATGAATGGGTGCAGGTGGGGAGTCGGAGGGATTCTGGGAAGTGTAGTGTTGAGGATGATGCTGGTGACTGTGAAAGGTGCCCATGCCAAAGAACTTTTCTATACAACTAAACACGACTCATCATAGCACACAACCATCTGTTCATACTTTATGGAATAAATACCATGTAAGGGTGATTCTCCAACTACAGGCACTTTTGTGTCCTTGGCCTTTTTTGTAAATAAATAAACAAACAAATGCATAAATACAATGTCATTAAGAAGTTCATGCTCCAACATCCTAGTAACCACCAAATCTTGCCCCTGTTTTGTTTTAAAAATGCTTTTCCAAGGCTGTTTATTAGCAGATTTTGCAGTTTTATGCTTGTCCCCAAACCAGACTGGCCCTCTTTGAATGTTACAAATTTATATTAAAGGACTGATTTAAAAAATTTTTTTAACATGTTTGTCTTAAGGACAAATTAAATAATATCATACCATCGAAATTCCATATGTATATCACAATTTTAAACTATTTTTGGAATAAAATAAGTGTGTCCCCAGGTTTTCCGTCATTTCCACATCCCTCAATAAAATACACCTTAAATATTTTAGTTACTTGGTAACCATGGAAATATTAGTGAAAGGACATATTAGTCGAAGATGAAACTTCAGACACATGTGCTCTTCAGCACAAGAAAATAAATCAAGGTAACTCAAGCTTTTGTACAGAGTATTTTTATTCAGCGTCATCTCCACCTTGGCTGTAGTTCGGTTGAATTATGTACAACAAATATGAAAATGTATTTATGTTTATTATGAGTAAACAGCATGCTAAGTCCAAAAGTAGCTAAGCATGACATGAGGGTGTGCTAATATTGCAGAAAACCTGCTAAAATGTCATTTCCACCTCTGAGAAGTTACAGGCGTAGCTTTGGACATGATATATATGCCGTTTTTGTGTGCTATTTGCGTGTTCTCATGATGTATTTGTGCTTTTGGACTGAGAACTTTATATATGACCATTCCAGTATACTCTATATTTATTTGTATTTATCTATATTTATGTTTAAGATGCCGAAGTCGGTGGCCAAGAAGTCACAGGAATACAGGCATTTCCAGGCATCATCTAGGAGGTGTATGCAACTGACAGCTGCAGCTGTGTTCTTGTTAAAACAGTGAGTGGTATAGGCAGTAATCGGTTCTGCTGGCCGATGCGTGATGACGTAATCTGGTACGAACCAGACAATGTTCTTGGTCTCATCCCTGAGCCTACGCCAGTACCTAAACGCCATGTTCAAATCAATGCTACTGCCTGGCAGGAAATTTGCCAGATAGTTGATAAGTAACTGCTCCGGTCATTTGATAGGTTAGACAATTGGAATGAGTTGAGTCCATTTGCCACACATTAACTCAAACAATCCATATACAGATTGTATATGATATGGTTATCTGTTCTGATTGTATATGATCTAGTTATCTGTTTTTTTTTTATTTTTGCTAAAGAGCGGTCCACACTCCCACAAGGTTATTGTGGTTATGGTTGATGAACATAATATGTTATAACTGATTTTTACTGTTGTTTATGTAAAACATGTTTTAGCCTGTTTTTACGTAGCCTGTGCGGTTATGGCTAAGATGTTACACTTGTGTGTTTTTAACTGTTCATGATGGTAGCATTTTAATATGTAATGCACACAACGGGATTGATAAGCTGGGGCATTCCATGCATTTTTATGTTTCATGCACACAGACACTATGACACTACATTCAGTCTCTCTGTCTCACACACACACACACACACACACACACACACACACACACACACACACACACACACACACACACACACACACACACAGATAGACAGATAGACAGACAGTGTACAGCTTTTTTGAATGAAATTAATGTTTTGAGCAGGTTCATATAATATTAGGTATACTGTTCAATTTATATGTTAAATAATAAAATACATGGTTAAAAATATTTTTGGACTGGCAATTTAAGGAAAAATTAACAGAATCAATCTTTCCACCATAAACCGTCATTTCCACCACTTTCCACCACTACACAACTTTAAATAAAAATGTATTAAGTTCATGAAGTATTAAGATTTATTTTGTTACATGATTAGGTAGCCACTGATGTTGTTGACTGATACATAATTAATTATCTAATCAACCAATCACATGGCAGTTGCTTCAATGCATTTAGGGGTGTGGTTCTGGTCAGCATCTGGTCGATGCTGGTTCGCCATCTCCGCAGTAGTGGATGCACCAAAAGAGAAATGCACATTTCATTACATCATCAAAGAGTAGTCTATTTCTTTTCATTTTTAATTGTTTTGTTTAAGAGTAGACATTACAAGCAACATATTTCTCATGTCTGTGAGACGCGCACCAGTTCACGTGCAATGCAATTAACCGTGCCCACGCCTCCATGTCTCGATTATATTGACTGCTAAACTATATTTGTTAATTGTTTATTAAATCCAGCCCATTGGTTGATGAAACATTGATTACAATTAAGATACAATTTATACAAAACGAAATTCACTTTTAAGAAAGGCTTTCTACAAAACAAAACTTAATGAAGTGGTCAAAATCATGTCTTACTGTTCACTTTTCATAATCAACATAGCCTAGATGAAAAAAAAAAACTGCATTATATTTAAACATAAATTTTTTTTTTTTTTTTAAATCTTAATTGCTACAACACTATAGTAGCCTACAGTACAGAGAAATTTCATGTCAGAATGGGATTTGAGCGAACGTAGTTTTACTGGAGAGTGTGAGTGGTTCAAGATTGGAGCGTTTTGACGGATTTTGCTCTTTGGTAGATTATACATTTATAATTTCTATTACATTACTACTAGGCCTACTAATAAAACCGATCGCAATGGAATAAAATGATTCTAACTATTCAAATAAATTAATCTACTGCACAAAAGCAACAAGAACAACTAAAACAAAATAAAAACGATTTACAGGTGCAAGCATTCAGGCAGAGTTTCTGTTTATAACATTTTGGTTCTGCATTGTGCAATGTAGCCAATCACAGACATATGTGTTGATTTCTAAAACGCAATCCACTCTCCGCTCAAAGTGAGTTTTTGTTCAGTGCTGAATTCTGCATGCTGGTAAATTATCTGATTATAACAAAGAAAGTGTAGACATTATAAAAGATTCATTGTGCAGTCAGCTTCATTGATAACGGATCTTTGTGAGATCGCAATAAACTAAGATGATAGCTTTTTAGGAATTATTAAGGGAGCGCCCTTAGCACGCATTCTGCCATGCCAAACCATGCACATGTTTGTTTTTATGTTAAATTACATGAAACTGTTTCAGAAATGTACAGAAAACATGAATGTTGCGGGCAGGAGAGTAATGTATATTTTTTTGCGGGAGCAGGACAGAATCCTGTGGTCACAGGTCTCTACTCTGGGGGTCTCAAAAGTGCGTGGGCTCTTAGAATTGTCCTAAAATGTCTAATACTTTTTTCAGAACTCTTTTTAGTCCTTAAAAGATCCCACTGCAAAACAACCAAATTAAATCACAAACAATATCCATATGTGTTTGTAGCAGTTGCATAAATGTTTTGCGAGAGTTGACTACTTTTTTCCATCTGTGCGTTTTGGTCCAGTCTGTCTTTTGAAAGATGAATACAGCACCTCCACCAATTTACAGCTGAAAAATGAACTAGAGAAACTGAACAGTGAATCACTGTGAGGTGTTTTCAGATACATGGTTGAGGAACAAGAGCATAGAAATTCCCATCCCTGGTATCTCCGTTCTTGGGAATATGGCACAGAAAGCCATGTCGCGTGTTGAAAAGCTTCCCTACAAGGCCATCACTTTTCACACTATTGGGAGAAAAAGAGCACATTAAAACACTATAACAGACGTGCACAATGTGACATTATTTAATCAATTATTTTAAAGAAAACATTGGTCATTTCTGAGATGGATTAAATTTTTTCAGTTACACTCTACAAACAACTTTTCATAAAGTTTTCTTCTTTTAGATGAGTATTATGAATTGTATTTGTATAGTCACTAACCTACAAATGTAGTATAGGAGTCCCAGAAACCTCTTTGATTTGTCATATGAGACCATGTCTCCCTGTTCCCCCTCCATCCATTTCCAACCACGTCCTTCACACGGATCAACCAGAACCTGTAGATTATTAATATACAGTCATATCTGAAGAAATAGGAGAGGCAATATTTGTTATCTGTAGTGTTTTAAATATAAAGATAATGTACTGCACTGAGGTACCTCATAGCTAGTGGCCTGATGACTGCTCGAGTCATATTCATAATTGCAGAGATGATCCTTTACAAATCCACTGTGCCACCCGCCGTCTGGTCCAATGGCTTTGCACACCACAAGTTGGGTTTTAGAAAGAACAGCATCTGTAAACCACAATGATTTATGGGTTAATCAAGTCCAATGATTTGAGAGGAGCTTTTTCTACACTAAAGGTGCCAGGAAGAACAAAAAGGGGGTTTTCACGGCAAAACGTTTTGTCCTACAGATACAACAACAAAGACTAGAACCAACACAGAGCTATTTATACTAAAGCTAATGAATCACATGACAATAAAAAGAGGAAGATATGGTTAAAAAAAAGCATCAGTTTGTGTTTTAAAAAAAAGCATCAGTTTGATTTTGTGGAAATTGACACAATGACCCCTAGTGATCATCTGGAATTCATGGCAATTCAAACAAAATAATGTTTTGTTGTCATTTTCCTTCAGAAACTTACTTGCATGTGCCTAATGTTTTTTTTTTTTCTCTCCCAGACAATATGACTGAGTCTATTTTGACAGATAACATCATCACCCATGGCTGCTGATTGCTGGGACAAGATTTGAGTTTATATTACATTTATAAAGCTTTGAAATTTTCTCCACCTGGCCTTTCCTAACAATGATTGATGATAACAAAGCCATAGCTTATTAAGGCCTGAGACTGTGGTAAAAGTTATCCGAGAGCCAACCAACACAAATCTTGCTTCACATGTTTCTTCAGTTCATCTTCTACCCAAACTTTTGCATGCCACTGTGTCACTTTTCAGTTTTCATCATGAATGGTTGCCGTGGATCATGCCGTGAACATGATCATCCCAATTGGAATGCCACGACTGCCAAAATGTAAAATAAATAAATAAATAAATACATACATACGCGTCAGGTGCTGTTTGAAAGAGGATGATGCATCTGTGTATGTTTAATGCATGGCGTGTGTTGCACCAGCTCCGTTTCCATGGGCACATTTGATTTATCTAATTCTGGATATATCCAGTTGATAACTTAGCCTAAGACATGTGATTGATAATAAGACCAAGAAAAACCCATTATACTCAGTGATGCTGTGACTGTCCACACGTGAAGTGACGTGACAAAATGTTCAACTGTAACCGACGCCTCGTTTGAAATATGCATTGTTTTTTAAGCGTTTTTCACATGTTGTGCATGTACAAATAGGAAATATGTGAAAAAATATGTGAAGTCAATTTGTGGTCTCAAACCATTGGTTTCAAATGCATTGATCAATATGCTTGCGTCGACTTCACTATAGCCTATATGTGCGCTGCTTCCTTTCCGTGTGTTCTGACCACTAATGGAAATTATCAAACGCTTCCATTTCAGAGTGTTTGTTATCAGATCTGTTGAAGATGATAACTCTCTGCCCGAAGACCCCGACAAAGAGAAAGTGTGCCCGAACGACTTATTTCATTGGAGGCAACGAGATCTGCAAGAATACTTTTCTGTTTCTTATGGGGTGAGTTTCCATAAACAAAGTTTGTCGTTTTGTGTTCATTCTAGCTCATTCGTTAGCTAGCTCAGGACTGTCATTTTAATTGTAATCGTTAGCATCGTATCACTTGCCAAAAACCCCCATTACTATAATGAGCTTTTAGATCGTAATGTTAGCATCTGTTATTAATTTGAATAATGCTTCAATTGCTTGAACTGACTGGTGTGAATGACTTAGCCCATGTAAACCTGCCTGTTAGCATTCTTGAATTGAATTTGATGCTAATAATTGTAGCCAGTGGTACAACTATCCAAACTGTTTTAGACCTAAAAGAGTCTTTTGTAGCCCTCACGTTACCCTTAAATGTCAGAGAAAAGAACAGAATCAGAGATTTTTTTTCTTATAGAAAATTGTACTTTGCATATTAAACTATAAAAACACATAATTATAGTTGATCATAACTAGAGATGAAATGGCATGAAAATTTTATTTAATGATTATAGGTTATCAATGATCACGGTTATCACAGAATCCTGTTCAAAAAGTCCTAATGCTACACAATGAAATCAATTCACCAAGTTTTATGTAGAAAACCAGCAAATAGCAAATAAAATTAGCATCAATATGTACTTGTTTATTTGTTTAAATAAACATTAAAATAACATTAAAAATGATGGCCAGATTTTAAAGGAGTGTCTTGCAACATGTTCTCTACAATGCACAAGTTCAAATAGAGTTTTGACAAAAAAGGTTTTATAAAAAGATAAAACTCACATATTTCAGCCTCTAAATAATTGTTATAAAAGTCAAAAAAGATAAATTACTGACATTTACAATGGACATTATCCTTTATTATTAATAGTATGCGGTCTGATTTTTCCCGTTGTGTCTGTCGTTGCTATGCAACCATGCAGCTTTACAGGGGGTATGGCTTATCTAAATGAGATGTAAATGAGCCCTGTTGTCACTCCCAGCAGGTGAGAACAGGTGAGAACTGCACAATCTTTAGAGGCCGTTTTCTCCCTTTTGAGTTTTTTTGAGTGCCTACCTTCAAATGGCCACAACTTCTCCAAATATTATCAGATTTCCATGTGTTACACATCGTTGGAAAGCTTGGAGAATACACTTTCAGAATCTGCGAGATCTCAAAATGCCCCAGAAACGACTTGTGTCCCTACTTTCCGTGATTGGTCACATATAACATTGATAAATAGTAATATTGTGCTGTAAAACAACTTTTTTTCTTTTGTAGAAACTGCATCAGGTGGTCAGCACATCTGGTGCTGTAAAATCACATAGAATGTTTTTACAAAAGCATCCCAATTATGCACCCAAACTGAAAAATCTGTGTAACCTACAGATCAAGAACAGGTACAAAAACATACAAAATTTTACATATTTTTGTAACTTCATATTGTTACACCACAGAATATTTTAACATTCATACTAATCTGTAACTATTGGAATGTAATTAAATGATTGATGCTGAATTTCTTTGAAACACTGTTAAGTTAAATATTTAGTTGTTTGTCATAGACTGAGGGAATCATTGAGAAGGTGTACTGGCATTGGAAAAAAATTTTTTCTCAAGCCCTTCCTATGCAATGGAAGTCATGACACCTGAGGTATATTAAGTTTTGTGAAGAACACAATAATAATTCAAGAGCAACTGATATTTTAAGTATAGTGTCTAAATGCAATTCTATGCATAATGGACAATTTATAATTTGTGCTAAAATTTGAATCCTTGAATCCCTTTCCCCCCTTATTATAGATAAGCATTCTGATTCTCAAAAAGACAGAGGGGTTCCACAGGTTCCAAGCGGAAATGGCCTTTGCTACTGCACACTGTGTGGAATAATAGTTTTAAGTACATACTGTATATAGTTACTTGTTTTTTTTTTTGTAAATAGTTTTTGTTTCTTGTTTTTATTTGTAAATAGTCTTTGTATTTGTAAAATTGAAAATACCGATGATTTTAAGTTGGCTTTCTATTATTGAATTATTAAAAAGACATTTGCTAAAGTCGGTCCTCTTGTTGCTGAAAATATAGGCAATGAGAAAGATCATTCATGTTATCATGGGCATTTTTTTCTGCGTCTACATAAGCCTGTTACATTACATAAATCGCAAAAACATCACAACTAGCGGCATTACACATACAAATTAGAAACATTTTCTTGAGAGGCAAAAATAGCTGGTTGGACTGAGCGGCCAGTCAAGTGTCAGTAAGCACCCAGTCGCGATCACGCTCATTTGACTGCTTTAATTGTGAGAAACTCCCCTAAAACATCTATCATACAAGAGTATAGATTCCTAAGATTATATTCATAACAATAAAATAATGTATTTCCGTGCAGATTCAGTGATAGAGAACGGGTTATACTCGCAGCTCAACGGCCGCCGTCTGAGTCAGATAGCTGCCAGCCCGCCCAGTATCCGACTGCCACCGGCCAGCCACTGGCAGATCACGTGACCACCCAGAATCAGACTGGCAGCTGCCACCACCCACTGACAGGTCACATGATCTGCCAGTGGCGGCTCCTCCCAGCCAGTTGAAGATCGAGCCCCTTCTCGTAGAAATTTGAATGATTGGCATCGGTGTAATTGTAGTGTGTCTGGTTGATTGCAAGTAGGTGTTTTGATGGTACCTTTTTATTGTCAAGTTCGTGAAGTCATACAAGTTTCCTTGATGGATGTCATTAATACAGCTGTCCCACAAGGCATTTTTAATTTCCCCCCCATTTCGTTGATTAGCAGTTTTTTTACCTCTCCTTCCATGTTGTTATAAAACACATTTTTAACTGAATCTGCTGTTCTCACCGTGGCTTTTAGTGTGTGTATCTGCACACAAAGAATCCAATATTCATGAGATTTGTTTTTAATGCACTTCATTTTAATTTGTATAGAAAAACTTAGCGCAATGATGTGCATCTAGGGTTTTCATTTCGGCAATGGTTGAGGGCTTGCTTTAGGGCCAGTGTTGCCAGATTGGGTCGACAATTTCCAGTCCAAAATCTCACTAAAACCCACCCAATCCAAGAAAAAAAAAAAAAAAACACCCACAATTTTATCTGCCGAAATAATGTGATATAATTTTATTGCCATGTCAATGCCAATTTTTATCCCCTTAAAACAAAAGAATGGTGACAAAATTAAATAAAAATAAAACGATTTCCCAGGAAAACAGATCAAAACAGGGCAAATACATGCATGACTAAAATGTCCAAGTGGAAACTGTCAAAATTATTATAAACTATTTTAAGTGCAAAAAAGTGCCCACTGTAAGTGATCGGAATAAACAACGTAATTAGCTGGCATTACACACAAATTCTTCACAATACTCCATCACAATATATATGCGTCCCACTTCTTTATCTGAATAAATTAACACCCAGTCAGAGAAATATTTAACTCATAAGTATTCAAATATGTGCATTTTCCGACAGCTATACTGAAGTTTTTGTTTAGATAATTGCGTTACCCTTCTTCATTCCCTGTGATGGTGAAGAAAAGCAACAAAACACTATCATGTTTAATTAGAAATAAAGGAACATTAGTGTACAAAAAAAGAAAAAACCTTCAAATGAATCCACGTAAGTAACAATATATCCAAAGTTCAGACTTTTCAGGATCTTGACTTCCTTTCTGACAGTATCCAGCTCCTCATGCTAAAGGAAGCAAAAAAGGACTTCCATTTAAAAGCTTTTCTTTATTGGAAAGAAAAAGATGACTTCTATGGTCAAATACTTAAGTTTAGTAAATACTTGCATCTCTGGAATTCATCTGTTTGACCACATAAGGATCTCCATCTTTGTCATTCACCAGAAACGCTATTCCTGAAGCCCCTCTTCCGAGTTCTTCTTTTATGGTGTATCCAAGATCTTTTAGCACTTCCATAATCAAGATTAACAATAGTTTCTACAAAATACGATAAGCACTAGAGATAAGAGAGACAAAGCTTTTCCAAACTTTGAATCAACAATATTATATATTATATATATATATATATATATATATATATATATATATATATATATATATATATATATATATATATATATATATATATATATATATATATATATATATATATATAAAATCTCAAAACACCACAAGGTGACACCTGCTGGTCAAAACTGTGTAAATGCAATGAAAACTCAGTACAAACATGCATAAAAACACCTTTTAAGAAATGATTGCAAATATTTTCTTGAATGTTTAATCTATTAAATGCAATGTACAATTTAACAGTTCTGTTGAGTTAATTTAAAAATTATTTGTTACATTTATATAGTGCTTTTCTGGGTACTCAAAGCGGGCAATCTCCTCAACCACCACTAATGTGCAGCATCCAACTGGATGATGTGACGGCAGCCATATTGCGCCAGAACGCCCACCACACACCAGCTGATTGGCGGAGAGGAGACCGAGTGATGAAGCCAATTGGTATATGGGGATGATTAGGAGGCCATGATGGACAGAGGCCAATGGGCAAATTTGGCCAGGATGCTGGGGTTACATCCCTACTCTTTTCCGAATTTCTGGGAGGAGATTGGAGCTTTAGCTTTCATTTGTACATTTCTCAGGTCTTGGGACTCAGGTCCCAAGGTCACTACTGCGCAGACTCTGTCCCAAATCTGCGCAAGATGTCAGCACCATAATCGCACCTCCTGAGGCGTCACTTTTCAGCAGAAGAGAATGAAGTTGCGTCGTCCATATTTTTTTACGGCCTATGGTTAGGACCCACACAGACAACAGTGTGCTGCCCTGACTAACACCTCTTCCAGCGGCAACCTGGTTTTCCCAGGAGGACTCCCATGGCTGCTGGCCAAAAAAAAAAAAAAAAAAAAAAAAAAAATTGTGGACTTGTAGTTTGATAAGTGGTGGGAAACTGAACATGTGACTGAAAATAACAGTTTTCATGGTGATTCATTTGATCTGCCCAGGTGTTTATCATTTGTCCCTGATTTACCTTTGTATTTAGTTATGTTCAGTGGACTAAATTGTCTGGTGTTGCTTGTGTTTTACCACACCGTTGGGTTATCTTTCGAGTTCTAATAGTTTTTTTTTATTTTTTTTATTCATTGTCGTCTTCAGTGGATCAACCAGTGACTTACCGAAGGCAATGAAATTACGGTACGCCAAACAACAAGAAGACTCTTACACCATAAATGTGCCACACTGGACTATATGTCTAATGAGGCAGAAACATACAAGTAGGTTGACATATATAAATATATTACAATTTTCAACTTAATACTTAAAGAAAAAAATAGTCTCCCTAGTCTGCAGTCCACTCTGATCTACCTTTGCCATCAGACTGTGGTTTCTAAAGGAGATTTGATGCTTTATGCTGCTGACAAACTGATGTTGATGCTCAAATTAAGTGTGAAGTTTATACTCGCTTATCAAACCAGGAGAAACGTGATCTGAGGCACTGCTGTCCACACTGATTTCTGAGAGTCTACGCTACTGATCCATCTTTAGAGGGAGCAAAAACTAAATATTAAAAGTATTCATGATATTTGCACTTTTAATATTATTGGTTAAGCCCTTTTAGTGTTCATCATATAATGCAAGTGATTTCTGTAAGCTCTAATCAATCTTAATTCTGTAATATCTTGTTATTGAATTGCCAAAAAAATAAAGTTAAAGGGAAAAATAAGTTGATTTTAAATGTCATGACATCAACACATCTCAAAAAAGTTGGGACAAGGCCATGTTTCCCACTGTGTGGCATCCCCTCTTCTTTTTATAACAGTCTGCAAACGTCTGGGGACTGAGGAGACAAGTTGCTTAAATTTAGGAATAGGAATAGGTCCCATTCTTGTCTAATACAGGCTTCTAGTTGCTCAACTGGAGTTGCTCAAGCTTTTAGGTCTTCTTTGTCACATCTTCCTCTTTATGATGCGCCAAATGTTTTCTATGGGTGAAAGATTTGGACTGCAGGCTGGCCATTTTAGTACCCGGATCCTCCTTCTACACGGCCATGATGTTGTAATTGATGCAGTATGTGGTCTGGCATTGTCATGTTGGAAAATGCAAGGTCTTCCCTGAAAGAGACGACATCTGGATGGGAGCATATGTTGTTCTAGAACTTGGATATACCTTTCAGCATTGATGGTGCCTTTCCAGATGTGTAAGCTGCCCATGCCACACACACTCATGCAACCCCATACCATTAGAGATGCAGGCTTCTGAACTGAGCGCTGAGAACAACTTGGGTTGTCCTTGTCCTCTTTAGTCCGGATGACATGGCGTCCCAGTTTTCCAAAAAGAACTTCAAATTTTGATTGGTCTGACCACAGAACAGTTTTCCACTTTGCCACAATCCATTTTAAATGAGTCTTGGCCCAGAGAAAATGGCTGCGCTTCTGGATCATGTTTAGACATGGCTTCTTTTTTGACCTATAAAGTTTTAGCAACGGCGAATGGCACGGTGGATTGTGTTCACTGACAGTGTTTTTTGGAAGTATTCCTGAGCCCATGTTGTGATTTCCATTACAGTAGCATTCCTGTATGTGATGCAGTGCCATCTAAGGGCCCAAAGATCACGGGCATCCAGTATGGTTTTCCGCCCTTTTTGTTCTTTGTATATTATGCACTGTAGATGATGATAACTTCAAACTCTTTGCAATTTTTCTCTGAGAAACTCCTTTCTGATATTGCTCCAGTATTTTTGGCCGCAGCATTGGGGAAACTGGTGATCCTCTGCCCATCTTGACTTCTGAGAGACACTGCCAGAGGGGCTGAGAGGCTCTTTTTATACCCAATCATGTTGCCAATTGACCTAATAAGTTGCAAATTGGTCCTCCAGCTGTTCCTTATATGTACATTTAACTTTTCTGGCCTCTTATTGCTACCTGTCCCAACTTTTTTGGAATGTGTAGCTCTCATGAAATCCAAAATGAGCCAATATTTGGCATGACATTTCAAAATGTCTCACTTTCAACATTTGATATGTTATCTATATTCTATTGTGAATAAAATATAAGTTTATGAGATTTGTAAATTATTGCATTCCTTTTTTATTCGCAATTTCTACAGTGTCCCAACTTTTTTGGAATCGGGTTTGTAGAAATCAGCTACAGGGGTGAAATACTATTACAAACACACACAAAGCTGAACAATGTGGCCTTTATATGCTTTATATAGAAGTTAGAAGACATGACTGCAGTCCAAATCCAGTGTAATAAAGGCTTCTTAACAGCCGATCTGTTGCAATTACACCCTGTCAATCATCTTGTCAGTTAACATCTTCGACATGCTACACATTTCAGTTAATTTCTGCCGCAAAAGCTGCTTCTGTAGTCACAGAGTCTGTCCTCTGCACTTCTCTTATTGAATAAGAGAAGTGCAGAGGACAGACTTCTCTTAAGAAAAATACAGCAGACAGTCCTGACTGTTGATAGAATCATCAGTACTACCCTTCCCACCCTTCAAAAATAAGGAAAAATCACTCTGGACCTCACATCTAGGCCACTTCCTCTTTGTTTAAGCACTTTCGGTATGTTGACTGCATATACTGACACCATGTAAGGTTCTATCTGGTATTTTTGTCAAAATTTTGTTATTCACATAATCTTATTCTGTAATAAAAACTTAATTACATTGTGATTTTTTTGTTTGTTTTTTTTGTACATTTTGGGACCTAAGCTCAATATCTCAAACTGCTCAGAATGCAGGCAGAACCCTATAATTCCAAGGTAGCATTACAGTAAAGTAAATATTACCTAAAGTATATTAAAGTTATATATTTTTTATAATTTTTTTTTTTTGCCAACAAATACATTTTATGTCCTCTGGTGGTGAGAAAGAAAAATTACATGAATAAAAAAATATGAATGTATCTCCTTTTCCCCCTCATTTAAAGAAAACTACCCATCACTAACTGGCATAATTATGGACAAGCTTTTTTGTTGTTGAAACAATGCCTTTTTAAATCTATATGAAGTCTACGTCTCATGTTTTTCTTTACAATTAGCATTTTTGGACAGCACTTCTGAATGGGGTTTAACAGGTTTGAAGTGAAAGTATTTGATGAACGTATAGGTGCGGAGAGCATTCACTCAATATTGTTATATTATTTTAAACAGAGGTGGCTTTTGCATCAGACATCAACACAGAAAGGTTGAGTATCAGATTTATATTGGTGTAAAATGACTGCATCAGTAGCCAGTAGGCCAATCAAAAATCCCTCTGGAAAGATGTCAATAATATCTGGGAGATTGGGATAAAACAGGTTCTACTATATGGGTGAACCACCAAACAACCAATGTTTAACCATTAATATTTTCCCCTTCTTCTTGCTGTATTTTCTCTGATCACAGAATATTTTGCAATAAACAGACAAGCTACAGTGACCATATAAATCACATTACATCACCTCAAAGCAAGATAAAGTTGGCATCATTTACCAGCTATCATACATTTAGTCTAACTTTCATATATTCTATTTAAATAAATAATACAAAAGAAGTACAAGTGGTCACTTGGCCAAATATTACAGTATTTAGAATCTGTCATGATTTTCAGAAATCATGTGACTTAGGTCAGTTTATACATGCTTGCCCAATACTGGTTTCTAAACAAAATATTTACAAAGGATTCCAAACTTCATTAAGCAGCCAAGGTTGCTCGTTCAGGTGTGTGTGATATTGCATAAAAGTAGGTTCTGACAAGTGAGTTAAGTTTCACTGACTTCAGGGGCAGGGTTTGTGCTAAACTGGTTCTTTCGAGTGCAGTTTTGTGTTGATGACATATTTCCTACCGACAGAGATGGGCACAAAAACATCAACAAGTATTTAGTTACAAATTACAAATACTCATTCATCAAAATGTGATGAGTAAGGGAGAGCGGGGCACAACCTAACGCTTTTTGACTTTTTCAGTTTGTGTAAATCCACTTGGGGTTCAGAGTATTTATTTTTCCCCACATCAATTTCTCACGTCTACTCCAAATATGTGGTTTTGTTTCATTAATTCAGTGTATACTTTTTTTCTTGATTTACCCCGAAAGAATGGAAGTGAAATGTGACAACATGCCCCATAGGTGGGTTACACTAATATGTGAGGGGCACATTGTGACATCACCAAATGACAGCTTAAAAGGTTATCTGATATAATAAAAAAAATATCCATGACAAAACAAAATATTTTGTCAATAAAATACAATTAGTTTTTTTAAAAATAAAATAATGGCATTTTTTAATAATTAAAAATAAACTAATTTTTGAGTTTGACAACAAACACGTCGCTAAACACAGTTTACAGCAGAGTTCAAAACAATAATAATGAATCATTTCTGAACATTGACTTTCAGTCTTTATTCACCCTTTTCTCATGGTTTCTCAAAAGAATTCATAAAAGTATAGAATATACACTCACCTAAAGGATTATTAGGAACACCATACTAATATTGTGTTTGACCCCCTTTCGCCTTCAGAACTGCCTTAATTCTACATGGCATTGATTCAACAAGGTGCTGAAAGCATTCTTTAGAAATGTTGGCCCATATTGATAGGATAGCATCTTGCAGTTGATGGAGATTTGTGGGATGCACATCCAGGGCACGATGCTCACGAGATCTGGTGACTGTGGGGGCCATTTTAGTACAGTGAACTCATTGTCATGTTCAGGAAACCAATTTGAAATTATTCGAGCTTTGTGACATGGTGCATTATCCTGCTGGAAGTAGCCATCAGAGAATGGGTACATGGTGGTCATAAAGGGATGGACATGGTCAGAAACAATGCTTAGGTAGGCCGTGGCATTTAAACAATGCCCAATTGGCACTAAGCATTCTAAAAGCATAAGCATAAAGTGTGCCAAGAAAACATCCCCCACACCATTACACCACCACCACCAGCCGGCACAGTGGTAACAAGGCATGATGGATCCATGTTCTCATTCTGTTTACACCAAATTCTGACTCTACCATCTGAATGTCTCAACAGAAATCGAGACTCATCAGACCAGGCAACATTTTTCCAGTCTTCAACTGTCCAATTTTGGTGAGCTTGTGCAAATTGTAGCCTCTTTTTCCTATTTGTAGTGGAGATGAGTGGTCTTCTGCTGTTGTAGCCCATCTGCCTCAAGGTTGTGCGTGTTGTGGCTTCACAAATGCTTTGCTGCATACCTCGTTTGTAACGAGTGGTTATTTCAGTCAAAGTTGCTCTTCTAGCAGCTTGAATCAGTTGGCCCATTCTCCTCTGACCTCTAGCATCAACAAGGCATTTTTGCCCACAGGACTGCCGCATTCTGGATGTTTTTCCCTTTTCACACCATTCTTTGTAAACCCTAGAAATGGCTGTGTGTGAAAATCCCAGTAACTGAGCAGATTGTGAAATACTCAGACCGGCCTGTCTGGCACCAACAACCATGCCATGCTCAAAATTGCTTAAATCATCTTTCTTTCCCATTCTGACATTCAGTTTGGAGTTCAGGAGATTGTCTTGACCAGGACCACACCCCTAAATGCGTTGATGCAACTGCCATGTGATTGGTTGATTAGATAATTGCATTAATGAGAAATTGAACAGGTGTTCCTAATAATCCTTTAGGTGAGTGTATATGGGATATTATCTGAGATACCTTTTAAAGTTCTGTTGGGCCTGACTAAATACCCACATTTGCAGTCTTGGCCACTTGAGAGCTCATGACAGGAAGTGAGCAAAACTGTGTGTTAAAAACAAGTGTACCACACGAGTCCTGAAGCCAAAGTGTTTCTAATGCCCCCTGGTGACTGGAAGCAGTACAGCAATCAAATTACACTTCATTGACTAAATTGACATTTCTGTCAATCTAGGCAGTTTTTAAATCACACCAAGTGTTCGTTCTTTAAATAAGCTTGGTTTTAATTAGTTATTTATGAACTATCCCTTTAATGGAAGCACTATAATTTGTAAACACCATTTGCGCCTTCATTCCTGACACTTTGGACCCTCTTCAGTTTGCCTATCGTCCCAATAGATCGACTGAAGATGCCATCTCTCATGTCCTCCACTCCTCCCTCACTCACATCGACAGCAAAAGTGGGAACTACGTAAGACTGCTATTTATTGACTATAGCTCAGCCTTTAACACCATAGTTCCCACCAAGCTAACCTCCAAACTCCTGGATCTCGGCCTGAATCCTTCTCTCTGCCACTGGATTGAGGACTTCCTCACTGGCAGGCCTCAGGTGGTGAGAATAGGCCAGTCCACCTCCACCTCCATCACCCTGAGTGTGGGAGCTCCACAGGGCTGTGTCCTGAGCCCCCTGCTCTACTCTCTCTACACGCATGACTGTTTGTCCACACACAGCTCCACCTCTATCATCAAATTTGCTGATGATACTGTTGTCCTGGGCCTCATTTCCAACAACGAGACGGCATACTTGGACGAGGTGGAGCATCTAACATCATGGTGCCAGGACAACTGTCTCTCTCTGAATGTTGGCAAGACCAAAGAAATGATTGTGGACTTCAGGAAGAGACAGCAACGGACATACTCCCCCTCATGATCAGCGGGTCACCAGTAGAGAGAGTGAGCAGCTTCAAGTACCTGGGAGTAAACATCTCCGAGGACCTGACCTGGACTGCTCACATTCAGACACAGGTGAAAAAGCCAGGCAAAGACTGTACCACCTGCGCCAGCTGAGGAAATTCAGGGTTTCACCAGCTATCCTGAAAACTTTCTATTTAGGGGCGATAGAAAGTGTTTTAACTCAGTGCATCACAGCGTGGTATGGGAACAGCACCAGTCATGACCGCAAAGCCCTGCAAAGAGTAGTGCGCTTATCCGAGCGTATCTCAGGGTCAGCTCTCCCATCTCTGCAGGACGCCTACACCAAACGCTGCAAAGGTAGAGCTACCAAGATCATCAAGGACTCTAATCACCCTGCAAACCCTCATTTCACGCTGCTACCATCTGGTAAGCGCTTCCAAGCCTGATGGCCAAAACTGAGAGACTCAGGAGGAGCTTCTTCCCCAGGCCATCAGACTCCTGAACTTAACATCACGTGACTTCACGCCAGAATAAACATCGATACACTGACATTGCACTGCACTTTCTGTTCTCGTTGTTACTGTGTAACAACCTGTCATAAACCTGTTTGCACATTATACTCTTATACATTTGTTAACCACATATTTATAAGTCTACAGTTTACTCACTGCAAAGTCTACTTCAATTATTTTATTCCACTTTATCCTTATTTGTTACCTTTTTTTTTCTCTTGACTTGATTATTTATAATTCTACAGATATAGACATATATATATATATATATATATATATATATATATATATATATAGATAGTACTTTTTTTTATATCCTATTTCTATTATAATTTCTTCCTTGTGTTTTTAACTGTGAATTTGCACTGTCCATGGAGCGGACCTGTTTACATTTCACTGCCGGTTGTATATTCTGTATATAACTGTGTATGTGACAAATAAAACTCTTGAATCTTGAATCTTAAATGGTGTCATCGGTTACATAGGGACTATTGAATAGACATTTAGAAGATAATTTTTTTAAAGTATTGAAAATCAAAATAAAGCTCTGTAAACATGCATTTTTGCAACACTATAAGTGTGTCCCATCCGGTAAACAAAAGTTCTACACACACTTGCAGTCTTCACGTCAACTTACAGGAAATACAGGAAGTAAGTAGACAAGTGGTCAAGTGCAAAGACCACAAGGGTGGGTATTTGGACGGGCCCGTTGTTGCCTTTAGGCTGACGTTGCATGCATGAAAATCATAACAAACTGCATTGTTTTCATTTGCCAATGCCTCCCAATGAAACTTAAGTGCAAATGTTCCCAAAATGTGCATACCAACATCCGGCATGGGCAAAAAGGTTGTCAGATGGCCAGATGAGTTTCAGTCCCTGAGAAAAATTATGACTAGTACTACTATACAAAAGTTGACAGTACAGGACATTAGGAACTCTAGACATAGAAATATTTCTTATAAAACAAAGCAGACAGACAATCCTTCACCATTGAATTATATTAGTCCTTCAATTGCAGTTTAAAGTAAGTCGTGCGGCTCTGTTCTGGACTGATTGTCATTTTTGAGTGTCTACTTGATGAACTCAACCACAGCACTGGGCAATAATCTAAGTAAGAACCATTGTTTGTACAACTGGAGAAATCTAGTGTTGTGGTAAAAAGTTTACACATCTCTTAATAACAGATTTTCTATCTGTTTTGACCACTTCAGCCTACTGTCTAATATAACTAAATAAATAGAAGTCTTATTTCCTCTACCTGTTCAATAGGCACACTCTTTACACAAAAAATGTAAAATGTAATCCAAACACATTGCTTTCCCCAAGTTTACAACCAACTTATTCCATACCTACTTTGTGACCAGTTGTAATTCCTTATCCAAAGCACTAGATAACTACTTCGGGGCGTGGTTTAGCGAGGGTTACAGCAGGAGAGAGAGAGCTGGGAGAAGACCGGGGAGAAAGTGGGTCAATTACTGAAACAAGACGCAGGTGTTTGTCATTTGTACTTGACCCACTTTCTCCCCGGTCTTCTCCCAGCTGTCTCTCCTGCTGCAATAATGTTGTATTATCTGCATACATGACTGTCCGTGCATAATTTTAAATAAGAGGAAGATCATTGGTAATGAAAATAATAATGGTCCTTAACTTCCCCGAGGCACACGCACACCACATCGCTATTACAACGAGCCCCCGGGCTGCACAGTTATGAAAGCACTTACAAACACACACACACACACACACACACACACACACACACACTACGCTCGTGCACGATATCATGAAATGCGTATCTAAAGCACAAATTGTATTTATTGTGCAATTTATACGCAGAAATGACTTTTTACGTGCATATGATATGCAGTTTCTCATTTATGTGCATAAATTGCACGGTAAATACAATTTGTGCTATAGATAAGGCACTTTCAAGATTTCGACCTGCATGTCTAGAAGGGAACCCCATATAAGTGAATTTGTGTGCCTAACCTAGGCTACTTAATTTAGACCAACTAAAATCAGTATCTTATCAGTTTCTAATATTAAATTGAACTGTTCTCTTAACTCAAGAATCAGTGAGACATGACCTTCATGCAAAAAAGCATGCAACATCTGGTTGGTGAAGCTTGTTCACTCTTATTGGCTATTGCATGTATCCCATCGGAGGCATCCAGATTAAGAGTCATAAGCAACAAATATCTTTGATATTTACGATTTAGGAGGCTCCGACTCAATTAGGAGTAGTAAAATAATCATAATGACACCACACATTAATTTTTTGGACAAAAAAGTTAGTTGTGATAATTCTCGAATCCAGGCACACCCACTCCCCTTTGAAACTTTATCCAAACGTTTGATGGAAACGTAATGCCATTCTGTTTGCCTGCTATTCATTACATCTTGAAAACCAGTTGCTTTGGGGAAATGGTCTGATGAAAAACTCCCTCAGTTCTCTATAAACACGCAGAAGTGAAAGAAAATTGGGAAATGAGAGTCGACGAAGGAGGTTGCAGTTCCTGGGAAGTGGTCAGCACAGCTCTTCACCCAGACATTGTTTTGTGGTCAGCCAAAGACTGTAAAATCGTTCTAATTGAGCTAACCGTGCCATGGGAGGAGGGCTGCGGGGAGGCACATGAGAGGAAGACCTTGAAATATCAGCTTTTAATCCAGGAGTGCAAAGATAAGGGATGGCAGACATGACTGTTCCCTGTGGAAATAGGTTGCAGAGGCTTTCCTGCCAAATCAGCATGGGGGCTGCTGTCAGCTTTAGGCATGGATGAGAAGAGCAAGAAACATGCTGCTCATAGGATGGAACAGGAGACTGAACGAGATTCATGCTGGATATGGAGTAAGAGAGAGGAAGAAAGCTGGAAGCCAGGAGCAGATGGGCAGTGATTTGGCCACCACTGCCGACCCACCAACTGGAGAGTGTTGTGGTTAAAGGAACATATAAACATATTATTTTCCAAGTCCCTTAGAGTTAAATAGTTGAGTTTTACCGTTTTTGAATCCATTCAGCTGATCTCTGTATCTGGTGGTAGCACTTTTGGCATAGCTTAGCATACATCATTGAATTGGATTAGACCATTAGCATCACACTCAAAAATAACCAAGACTTTTAATATTTTTCCTATTTAAAACTGGACTCTTCTGTAGTAACATCGTGTACTAAGACCAACTGAAAATGAAAAGTTGCAATTTTTTTTTAGACCGATATGACTAGGAACTATCTCTCATTCCTGCGTAATAATCAGGAAACTTTGCTGCCGTACCATGGGCGAAGCGGAGCAATGATATTACGCAGAGCCTGGAAGTAGTCCTCAGATAGGTAACTTCCAATGTGACCGGCACTAAGTTTGTGTAGTTGCAGATAATGCAGAGTTGCAGCTGGCAAATTAGGTAGAGGATTTACCTGTGCAATTAGCCATGGTTCTGTGTGTTGTAAAGGGCTGTGAGTAGTAAGTCGAAGGTGTATTCTACCATCATGTTTCACAGAATACCAACGAAAAACAAGGAACGAAAGAATCAGTGGTTGGCCGCTCTACATAGATATCAAAACACTGTAATTTAGATTCAAACAAGAAATTGCTCAAAGTATGGGCTCAAAACATGGACAATGTTATCCGTACCACGGTACGACGTCTAAAGGATATGGCCAGACAGGATGAAGTGTATCATCACCCATGGTTGTAAGTATAACATTATTATTTTTAGTTAGCTTGAACGACCAGATTGAAAAAGCACTGCTGTTGTCTTTAGCTAACGTTACCTCTGAAGTGCAATCACTGAGTGTGGGGGTTTGCTCGACCATTTGGTTTATACAGTATATAACGTTAGTAGTTTTGTTGTAGAGTTCTGGTGAGGTAGTGTATAGTTTGATTAAAATAAACTTGAGGAATTGTCGGTATTGTTTATCTACAGTTTCTATGGTACAAAATACTAGTGATGTTACGTTCTGTGCCGAGGCTTCGGAGCGTGTTCAGGGTTTTTCCTGCATTGAAAATGATTTGGCGGCCTCCAAAAAAAATTTTTGTCCTGCCAAAGCTTTATTTGATCAGTTATTGTGATTTATTTGTGATGTAGATGACTGCTGCGCTTGTGACAGTGCGCATGTTAACTGAGTGACAGAGAGAGCGAGGAGATTGCGTGCACTCTCTGTCTTCAAAATAAGCACTGTCTTAACATATTTCACAGATATTACGCTGCGCTCTCTGTGCAAACAGGTTGTCATGTTGGTTATGTTGACAGAAGTTAGCCTATTATCAGGCGCTGCGTAATATCACTGCGCCACTGCACTCATAGTAAGGCCGCAAAGTTCCCTGATTATTACGCAGGAATGAGAGTATAGTCCCTAGCCATATCGGTCTAGAAAATCACAACTTTTCATTTTCCGTTAGTCTTAGTACATGATGTAACTATAGAATAGTCCAGTTTTAAATAAGAAAAATATTAAAAGTCTTTGGTTATTTTTGAGCACGATGCTAACGGTCTAATCAGATTCAATGATGTATGCTAATCTATGCTAAAAGTGCTACCGCCAAATACAGAGATCGGCTCAATGGATTCAAAAACTCTAACTTTAACTCTAACGGACTTGGAAAATGAGCCCATTTTCAAAAAAAGTGGAGTGTTCCTTTAAGGGTCGAAACACTCAAGGAAGGTTGGGTACCACCTGATGATGTCTTCTGCTGGCTGAAAGCTAGTTACCTAAAGGGGTAACCGAAGAAAGCACCCAACAGGTGTATGTAAAAATAAAAAATATTTTTTGAAGGTAGATTAGGTTCATTTGACGGGAGTAAAAAAAAAAAAAAAAACGTATGTAATGCCATGGTGTAACCATTAGATGCCTGTATAGTTCTATATAAAGTGACTTAAATTCTCTACTTTTTTTTAAAATACTGATTTGAAGTGTCAGTTTTTGCATTAATTTTGCTACAGTCAAACCTGAACACAGAGGATGAGGCGCCATCTTTTTGTTGATCCCCCTCAGGGGCCAGAAGTGAAGGTTCCAGAGCTGATTGTATGCAAGTGAAAAAAAGCACAATGTCAGGGCATGTTTGAATGTTTAATACATTCCAAATGAGGACTTGACTAATGGACTTGACATTTTTCTGGTCTATATTTTCTTCTGTTTTATAGATTATTCTCAACTGTTTAATTGGCCTTTAGGGTGGGGTCTGCAACATGGACATTAATGCTGAGGCTGAGAAGCTTAAAAACATGGAAGAAAGGATACAAAAATTGGAAGAAACACTGAACAAAGTACTGTGTGAGAATGCAGGTAAGGTGGAATGTTATATCCGATTACATCTTATTGAAGATTCATTGTCATTCTGGGGGAAAAGTACTACAGTAGTATCACAATACTAAAGTTTCTAAAATGACTGGCTCATTTAAACAATAGTATAATCAATACAATACTACTTTAAGTAATGTTGTATGTGCAGCAGGTACACTATTTAAAATGTTTATTTTAACACAAATGTCTGCAAAAACATTACCAGAGAGCCTTGAGTGCTGTTGCTATTCTGCTGCACCCTGTGTAGTAAATGCTGTGTAAAATGCATGCCTTATATATGTTAATCTGTTGTTGCTTATGTGACCACTTCATGTAACTGATGTAATAGTTGTTTTGTTTCTAAAAGAATCTATGTTTTTGAACAAATCAATGATTCACTGAGCCATTCATAAAACAGTAATTTGCTTTATTGAGCACTTTTACATGCACACCAGTAACTGATAACTCACGAAAATCAGCTTATTGAAATAACCAGTTCCCATTCAGTCGGTCACTTCCGACGCCATGTCGGAGACCGATGAATAGGAATCTCATTAGCGAGAGCCAATCAACTTAGAGTGTAACTAAACGAGACAATGGACATTGGCATGCAATGATTGCAGTAGATGCTCATGCCACGCAGCGCGGGTATAAATGAGCCACAGGTGCTTGCATTAAATCAGCTTTTTGCTTTGGAGCCAAGTGGTGGATGGGTCGTCCTGAAATCGCTCTCTACAAAGCAGTGAAACTGACTGAGCCTGCCTTTTGGAAGTGGATCTCTTCAGTCGGTGTTGTTGTGACGGCACAGCAGCGATTGCGTGGTAGTCGTACTATCTCTCTTTTTTGTTTGTAAGAGCAAAACACAAAGGCTGTTTTCACAGCTGGTTCGGTGCGCTAGGTGGAGAGTGCTAAAAGTCTGCGCAATTATTCATTTCCCCCAGTGAGCATACTTGCACAAACCCTGTGCAAAGTCAGGGAGGACGACGAGCAGGCCCTGTTGGTGGTCCTGTACTGGCTAAACCAGACTTGGTTCCCAGAACTAATGCTCCTCCCTGGCAGATTCCTCTGAGGAAGGCCCTTCTGACTCAGGGACGTGGAGGTTCTAGGTAGAGGTCGACCGATAGTGGATTTTACCATTACGATAACGAGGTTGGACCTCATGAAATCAAAATCGACCCTATTTATTTTGTTAGCACACATTACAGGTCTTAGGGTGAACAATTAATCCGTGCAAGTTAATACACAGAAAAAAACAGTTTATTGCGGTAATCTTTAATCAAAATCTGAAAAGTAACTTCCGGTCTGGAAACGGCGTTCCTTCTCAGATGATGTCAGTTTGACGGCTTAGGTTTGAAGCCACTCTCCTCCAACCGTTAGTCTGCTCTGAGTGCGAGATGGAGAGGAGGAACACTGAAGTAAAACCCTGCCCTTTCTATTCAATATTCCGTTTCGCTTGGAAATACGTCACAGCACTGAACAAAACTCACTTGCTACTTCACTGGGACTTCAACATGGATGCATTAGCTAGCTTACATCAACGATATGCATTACGCAATATACATTTTACAGCATGTATTAATATTTGAGCAATACAATTGTACCTTGATCATTCATGTTTGTTCATAGCGCATTAAGGTTAACAGATAAAAATACAAATTTAAACTTAATTTAAAAATGTATACAATAGATTCAAGATTCAAGAGTTTTATTTGTCACATACATAGTTATATACACAATATACAACCGGCAGTGAAATGTAAAAGATTTTGAACTCGGATCACTGGTTTCAAAGTCCAGAGTGCTAACCATTACACCATGGAACCAATACATCTACAGCATTTAAGCTTAGTTAATGTTACAAATGGAATTTTATTGTAAAGTGTTACCATTTTGTATAAATCCAAACAGCCATGCTTTTTTAGGACTCTTGACGATTATCTAATCAAAATAAGTTGAACTCGAATGCGTTTCTGATTTGTTTATATTTCTGTCGGTTTGCTTACAGTTTGCTTTCTCGCAAACACTAGTTGTTATATTGTTTTAACTGCTTGAGGTACTGCTAATGTTAGCGTCCTCTCAGTCTCGATGACAAAGTACATACATACTGCTGTTTTTTCCCTGCTAATGCAGCATCTAGTCAACAACTATCTGTTTTAAACACGCATCTGATGTGTCAGCGCCTTTTCTGCGTCCCTATCACGTATCACACATGCGCACTTCAAAAAGCCCACAGAAAGCACGTTAATGCATTTACATGCCGCACGAAATTGGGGTAAGAGGCAAAAAACTACCTGTATCGACTGGTTTATGCTTAAGCCGTTTATAACCTTACTACGTTCAAACAAAACGGGTTACTATATTTACATGACCACTTGCATTGCTGGCTTATTAAGCACAATCGGTTTAAGAACGTGCATGTAAATGCACTCATTGCTAAATTAATTGGCCGTTTTAAACGAATTGGATGAACAAATAATTCAGTGACTCAATCATTTAGACTGGCTGCCACGTACTGGCGGTTTTAGTTTTCCATTTAAATGTTGGCCTATTATTAAATCCCCCTTTTAAATTCTTTATTTACATTTTAACATTATCATATGTGTTTTCCGAACAGCTTTGAAAAGCACAGTAGTTGATTTACAGAAAGAGAATGAAGGCAAGTAAAAATAACATTTTGTTCCTGTAGTCGATTCATGTTTAATTTTTATACATTACACATTTTAATGGCTTGGATGACAATAAAAAAAAAGTCTAATCACTTGTTTACAGGCAAAAAAGTTGCCTTCTCAGCTGGACTTCTGGAATCTGGATTAGGACACACTGGGCCCACTGGTATTCGGAAAACTCTAGTATACAAAAGAGTTTTCAGTAATATTGGAAGTGCATATGACTCCAATACTGGTAAGTACTGCAAAGAGACATGACAGAAAAAGAGTGGCATGCAGTTCACACATGATCACATTTTTTGAAACATGTACATGTCTATACAGGTATGTTCACAGCACCATTGAAAGGAGTCTATTACTTCAGATTTTATGCTCATTGTCACGGTGGAACCAGAATGGCAGTCAGTCTCTTCAAGAATGGTCAACCCCAATGCTCTGTGTTTTCTTGGAAGCCAGTCACCAATGGTAATGCCAGCAATGGTATTGTTCTCACACTGGAGGCTGGTGATCAAATATATACACAACTTTGGGAGAACACCTGGGTTTATGATGATATCCACAGCTACACCAGTTTCAGTGGTTTTCTGATTTTTCCCTTGTGAATGTCTGAATATTGTCATTAAAATTTAGTACAGGATGATTTTATGATGTAAAATGATTACTTCTGAGATCCTGTTTTTGACCACCTGACTTAAAATTATTAATTAAATTAAATTTGTAATGGAGAGTGAAACATCCCAGTTCTTGCATGACCAGTATACCCACTGGACATGTGATCCATTGAACATGTTTGGGATGCTTTGGATCGGCGTATACGATGGTGTGTTCCATTTCCTGCCAATATCCAGCAACTTCACACAGCCATTGAAGAGGAGTGGACCAACATTCCACAGACCACGATCAACAACCTGATCAACTCTATGTGAAGGAGATGTTGCATTGTGTGAGGCAAATGGTGGTCACACTAGATACTGTCTGGTTTTTTATCATCTCATACATCTATTTTGTATCTATTATAAGTGTAACCATAACCAGATTTTGTCATTAAATTATTTCAGTTACAAATGATTTACTAACTAGTTTTGATTTGGTATTGACTTTGAAGTGCTACCTCTATTGCAATACAATATAGTCACATTATAGCAACGCTCTCCCACATATTTTGCTATTGTAACTGCGCTTATTTCCGTCGTTTGTATAAAGAGCAGTGGGTGGTAATAGACTAGAAATGTACAGTTTTCTGCAAACTTGCTGATAATGTTTCTTTAGTCGTTCTGCAACCCTGCAGCCTGAACCACTGTAGGCGATCCACCCTTACAACTACACCTGATTGGTGTATGCATTATGACCACTGGCAGGTGAAGTATATAGGACTGATTATCTCTTCATCATGGCACCTGTTAGTGGGTGGGATATATTAGATAGACGAGTTACTATAGCTCAGATTAGTCAAGAAGTTAATGCTGGTTCTGATAGAAAGGTGTCAGAATACACAGAACGTCGCAGTTTGTTGTGGATGAGGCTGCATAGCCGCAGACCAGTCAGGGTGCCCATGCTGACCCCTGTCCACCACCAAAAGCTCCAACAGTGGCACGTGAGCATCAGAACTGGACCACGGAGCACTGGAAGAAGGTGACCTGGTCTGATGAATCATGTGGATGGCCGGGTGCGTGTGTGTGGCTTACCTGGGGAACACATGGCACCAGGATGCACTATGGGAAGGAGGCAGTGTGATGCTTTAGGCAATGTTCTGCTGGGAAACCTTGGGTCCTGCCATCCATGTGGATGTTACTTTGACACGTACCACCTACCTAAGTATTGTTGCAGACCATGTACGCTCTTTCATGGAAACGGTATTTCCTGGTGGCTGTTTCAGTTTTGGCTCTTTCAGCAGGATAATGTGCCCTGCCACAAAGCAAAAATGGTTAAAGAATGGTTTGAGGAGCACAACAAGTTTGAGGTGTTGAATGATTGAACCAAAGAAATGATTGTTGACTTCAGGAAGAGACAGCAACGGACATACTCCCCTCTCATGATCAGTGGGTCACCAGTAGAGAGAGTGAGCAGCTTCAAGTACCTGGGTGTAAACCTCTCCGAGGACCTGACCTGGACTGCTCACATTCAGACACAGGTGAAAAAAGCCAGGCAAAGACTGTACCACCTGCGCCAGCTGAGGAAATTCAGGGTTTCACCAGCTATCCTGAAAACTTTCTATTTAGGGGCGATAGAAAGTGTATTAACTCAGTGCATCACAGCGTGGTATGGGAACAGCACCAGTCATGACTGCAAAGCCCTGCAAAGAGTCGTGCGCTTATCCGAGCGTATCTCAGGGTCAGCTCTCCCATCTCTGCAGGACGTCTACACCAAACGCTGCAAAGGCAGAGCTACTAAAATCATCAAGGACTCTAATCACCCTGCAAACCCTCATTTCACGCTGCTGCCATCTGGTAAGTGCTTCCGAAGCCTGATGGCCAAAACTGAGAGACTCAGGAGGAGCTTCTTCCCCCAGGCCATCCGACTCCTGAACTTAGTCACTTAACATCACGTGACCATCGATATACTGACATTGCACTGCACTTTCTGTTCTCAATGTTACTGTTACTGTTTCCACATTATACTTCTTTGTACATTTTGTTAACCACATATTTATAAGTCTACAGTTTACTCCCTGCACAGTTTACTTCACTTATTTTATTCCACTTCTTTATTTTAATTTTTTTTATTTTTTTCTACTTGACGATATATATATATATATATATTAGTACTTTTTATCCTATTTCTATTATAATTTCCTCCTTGTATTTTTAACTGTGAATTTGCACTGTCCATGGAGCGGACCTGTTTACATTTCACTGCCGGTTGTATATTCTGTATATAACTGTATATGTGACAAATAAAACTCTTGAATCTTGAAACCTAATTCAAGAAGTGAAATTTCTGTTACTTGAAACAATATAAATGTTAACTAATAAATGATTAAAATTTCTTATTAAACTTCAAAAGAAAAAAACACATGTATCTTCTGGAAGAAGGGGGTCTTGCATAAAACTCTTTATTGCGCCCCTGAACAGAGGCTTTGATGGTTTTATATCTCTTTTTATTTGAGTATATGTTTATTGTGTAACACATTTCAGAGTAGAGCTTACCTGTCTGGTCCGGTTTTTTGAGACATGGGTTCTGATGATGGGGATGTCTTGAATTTCTCCTTTAATGAGTGGTTTTTCCATTTACTAGAACAGAGATAGACATAAGTGCTTTGAAGTGGTAAAAGTATAGTTGGGTATATGTATTATTATTATTTGATTAATGATGATATTGAATGCGGTATTGTGATGTTTTATTCTAGTCATAAGTGTTAAGCTACCCCCATTAAATGGTATGTTCCGCTAGTGTTTGGCAGGAAGATCAGCTATGCAAGTCATTACTTGTGTGTGTATAGGAGGTAGCATGTGAAGTCAAAACGCTGGTGAAATGTGTAGGTCTGCGGAGAGACTACATTTTTAGAGGCCTGTGCCTCTAAGCAATGTCTAGTGTCCAGTTTTGCTGCTCTCAGCATGTTTTTTTTTGCCTGCTTATGTTATACACGGCTTTCCTTTCTCCTCCAGGGCCTCATGAGCCGACACGCCTAGCTACTGTTAACAAGCAGAATCAGAAAAAGAACAACAATAGAAAAAAAAAAAGAGATGAGACGAGCAGAAAGACAACAACAACAACAACTGACTTGCAGTCACACAACCTTAGATGAAATCAACTGAAGGTAAAAAAACACATTAAATCTCTCACAGCATTATTACATCACCTATTACAGTGAAAAAGATTAGATTTTATGTTGAGAAAGTTCCACTGCTCTGTCCAACAATCAGTTGCAATCTGCAGTTCAGTGTTTTATGTAAACAGTAAAATACATATTCACAAACTTTTAAAACAGTGTTTCCTGAGTATGAACCTTTCATCTTAAATGAGTATGTGTGTTTAGATGACTGACTGTCTTTCGAAGGCTGCTCATTCGTGTCATATGGAGTGTAATAATTGTTTTTCTCATTTTACTGATTATTAGTGAGTGTGATTTCTCAAACAGTAGGCTATATATCGAGATATATCCAGCTGCAGCACCGCAGTTTCAGAACCGGAACTTTAGGGGCGAGGCTTAACCAGTTATAGTTGCGCTACCCTACACGTGATTTTCTTTTGTTAAATACACTCACCTAAAGGATTATTAGGAACACCATACTAATACTGTGTTTGACCCCCTTTTCGCCTTCAGAACTGCCTTAATTCTACGTGGCATTGATTCAACAAGGTGCTGAAAGCATTCTTTAGAAATGTTGGCCCATATTGATAGGATAGCATCTTGCAGTTGATGGAGATTTGTGGGATGCACATCCAGGGCACGAAGCTCCCGTTCCACCACATCCCAAAGATGCTCTATTGGGTTGAGATCTGGTGACTGTGGGGGCCATTTTAGTAAAGTGAACTCATTGTCATGTTCAACAAACCAATTTGAAATGATTCGAGCTTTGTGACATGGTGCATTATCCTGCTGGAAGTAGCCATCAGAGAATGGGTACATGGTGGTCATAAAGGGATGGACATGGTCAGAAACAATGCTCAGGTAGGCCGTGGCATTTAAACGAATTGGCACTAAGGGGCCTAAAGTGTACCAAGAAAACATCCCCCACACCATTACACCACCACCACCAGCCTGCACAGTGGTAACAAGGCATGATGGATCCATGTTCTCTTTCTGTTTACACCAAATTCTGACTCTACCATCTGAATGTCTCAACAGAAATCGAGACTCATTAGACCAGGTAACATTTTTCCAGCCTTCAACTGTCCAATTTTGGTGAGCTTGTGCAAATTGTAGCCTCTTTTTCCTATTTGTAGTGGAGATGAGTGGTACCCGGTGGGGTCTTCTGCTGTTGTAGCCCATCTGCCTCAAGGTTGTGCGTGTTGTGGCTTCACAAATGCTTTGCTGCATACCTCAGTTGTAATGAGTGGTTATTTCAGTCAAAGTTGCTCTTCTATCAGCTTGAATCAGTCGGCCCATTCTCCTCTGACCTCTAACATCAACAAGGCATTTTTGCCCACAGGACTGCCGCATTCTGGATGTTTTTCCCTTTTCACACCATTCTTTGTAAACCCTAGAAATGGTTGTGCATGAAAATCTCAGTAACTGAGCAGATTGTGAAATACTCAGACTGGCCCGTCTGGCACCAACAACCATGCCACGCTCAAAATTGCTTAAATCACCTTTCTTTCCCATTCTGACAGTTCGATTCAGTTTGAAGTTCAGAAGATTGTCTTGACCAGGACCACACCCCTAAATGCTTTGAAGCAACTGCCATGTGATTGGTCGATTAGTTAATTGCATTAATGAGAAATTGAACAGGTGTTCCTAATAATCCTTTAGGTGAGTGTATAAGCTGTTTTCACATGGATTTTGTCATATAATCATATAATATGCATATCATGATGTACAGTGATGCATTTTAAAACATAGCCTATTGATCATGCTTTATGTAAATGAATGGCTACAAACACAGTAGTTACTACTTCATGGTTACAGGCTACAACTATAGGCCTACCGTCTAAAAAAATATTAATAAATGTGTAACATGTTGTAAAGTGTTTCCCATTTGACTGTATAGATATACACTACTGGTCAAAAGTTTTAGAATGGTAACAGGGCTTGACATTAACACCCGCCAGCCTGCCAAATGCGGGTCAATTTCAGCTGTGGCGGGTAAGGGAGACACTCCCACTAGCCACTTGTATGAGTCCATGAGTCACAGTGTCAAAGGCAGCAGATAGATCCAGGTCCACATGACCGCTTTCACATTACCAATTTTTCATGTGAACTGTGCCCCGTTTCGAACTAAACTGTCAGTGTCAAAGCACACATAGCATCAGCAACTGATGCAGCATCAAGTAAAAAAAACAAAAAAACAAAAACATTTTGAGTAGTGTGGCACACACAATGGTAAAACACTTAATTTTAGTAGCATTGTCAAATTTTGTAGCATTGGCCAAAATAATTACTGAATTTTTTGCAGATGTGCAATAGACTTCCAGACAGACAAACAGTTGTGACAGTTACACTTACAGTTTAGAAAATATTGATTTGTTTGAAGCGGTTCAAATGTTATATCTCCATGTGCAGAACTGCAATCTTAATGGATAGGAACACTGCCTCTAAAATTAATCTCTGTGAGGAGAGAGAGGAGAAGGATGTTCACAACCAGAACCATAGAGCAGCATCTCCAGAGCCCAGCTGTGTGTCTATGAAGAGTGACACATCCATGTCAGAACCCCTTAAATTCAGTGATAAAACAGTGACCTCTAATTCCAGGTGAGACAAAAACAGTGCTTGAGACAAATAACAGAATTATAACTAATAATGATAAAGAGAAATAATGTGAGTTATTGATATGTTTCTCTTCCTTCAAGTGATACAGAGAGAAAGAGAGCAACATCTCCAGAGCCCAGCTGTGTGTCTATGAAGAGTGACACATCCATGCCAGAACCCCTTAAATTCAGTGATAAAACAGTGACCTCTAATTCCAGGTGAGACAATAATAAGTGCCAGAGACAAATAACAGAATTATAACATAAACATTTGTGATAAAGAGAGATAATCGGAATGATTCATGTGCCAGTATCAAACAAAAGGAAAGACAGGCAGCATCATGTGCAGTGTCCAGTATGTGTCAGTATGAGTGATTGATCTAAACACCATCTCCCTGATCTCAGTGATGGAGCAGTGACCTCTGGCCATGTATGAGTTCAAGCATGTAGTTGGTGATTGAACTGCTTCAGTGAAATGAGAGATATTTAAGGGGTCAATTCTGTCTAAAGTACTGTGGTCACAGATCAATAAATAGTAAGTTGTAAAAATATATTGCACAAACTGAATTTCCCAATGTTGCAGTTCGAGTTTCATGTAAATTAGAGCTTAGGCTTAAAGGGTCATTATTGGCCCACTAGTTGTAGATTGACAGCTCCTCCTCTAGCCAATCAGTCAAAGAGGGGAGGAGTTGACATCACTCGCAGATTTTTCTCCACATAATGGACTTCAATTTCAACCAGCGGGTTGAAGGTCCAAATCAATGCAGTTTCAAAGGTCTTTGCTCTACTTCTGTGTTCTGCTTTTGCACGACGTATAACGGCATCACATCGGAAAGGTCATGGTGGAAGTACCAACCCAGTGTTAAAAACAAATGTGCAAAGACGAAATCAAATGCCCTTTACAAAAATAAAGGTAAAACAATGATGTCTGACAATTTTGAAGTTGGAGGAGAATATGAGATGTTTTTCGGCACTGGGTCGGTACTTCCACCTACGTCATGGACGTGACCTTTCCGGCGTGATACACTGTGCAAAAGCAGAACACCGAAGTCGAGCAATTTAGATAAGAACATATTCCTCGGCTGGGATTGTGCAGAGTCCTTTGAAGCCCTTTGAAACTGCATTGATTTGGACCTTCAACCCGTTGGTTGCAATTGAAGTCCATTATATGGAGACAAATCCTGGAATATTTTCCTCAAAAAAATGTATTTATTTTCGACTGAAGAAAGAAAGGCATGAACATCTTGGATGAGATGGGGGTGAGTAAAATATCAGGAAATTTTCATTTTGAAGTTAACTATTCCTTTAATATAATGTCCACTCTTGACAGAAAACATGATTGGTCTCATGCATGCATGAAATTGTATAGGCCTATTATATTTTAAATTATATACAGTACCATCAGAAGATTGGACACATTACTATTTTATTTTTATGTGCTTTGGAGGTCTCATGCTCACAAAGCCCAAATTTATTTGATCAAAAATACAGAAAAATAAATATATTGTGAAATATTATTACAATTTAAAATAATGGTTTTCTATTTTAATGTACATTAAAATATTATTATTTTGATGATTTAATAAATTTTTGTCAGCCATTGAGTCACATGATCCTTCAGAAATCATTCTAATATGCTGATTTATTATAAATATTGGAAACTGCTGTGCTTCTTAATATTTTTTTATAACCTGTGATACTTTTTTTAGGATTTTTGGATGAATAAATGAAGTAATGGCTGATGAAAATTCAGCTTTGCATCACAGAAATAAATTATATTTTACAGTATATTAAAATAGAAAACCATTATTGTATCCATTGTCATTCTTCTTCTTCTTCCGCTCTTGAGTCTATGGCAGCCCATCTTATCTGTCTGATAAGAGCTTGTGAAACAAGCGGGGATGTAAGCTTGAAGTTGATCATATGAAATTAATTATAGACATAACACTATCCACTTAGTTTAGCACGAAGAATGCTCTGGTGAAACAAGCAGTGCAGCAATTTAATTTGTGGCACAACTTCGGCTAGACACGCATACAACCCCTGCAACATACCCACCATGGAAGGAGCGCCATGTGTTACACTCATATTTACTTGTTCTAAATCTAGTCCGGGCTCAGTAAAAAAATAAAAACAACTTTATTAAAAAGTGTCTCACCACTTGCATGTCCCTCCAATGGAATTAATCCCAGCAGTTCCTCCCGAAAGCACACCCCATCAAAAAATCTCACATAGAGACACAGCTGTCCCACATCACTACCATCAGTAGATTCATCCACAGCTAATGACATTACCTGCTAGAAACGTGGCCTTCAAATGAGAGATTAGTATCAAAGAGCACACCCAGGTTCCTCACTGATGAAGAGGACTGGACAGAGCAGCCATCAAGTGTTAGACAATATTCTAGGTTACTACTTGCAGAAGTTTTTGGTCCAATAATTAGAATCTGTTTTTTTTTTAGAATTGAGTTGCAGGAAATTACTAGTCATCCAATTTTTTTATATCAGCTATGAATTCCATTAATTTTGTGAATCGGTAAGTTTTGTCAGGGCGTGAAGAAATATAGAGTTGAGTATCACAGCTTAATACAAAGTTCAACATGAGCCAATACTATTTAAATACCAATAAAGTGAGTCTATATATATTTTTGTTTTATCAGTGTCATTTTGATAAACATGACACAATATAACAACATCACATGAAAAGAGGAAATGAAGGTGTCAGAATAAACTGGAAACACACATGAACGTTGTTATGCTGTGAAGCTAGCCTGTACTGCTCTGGACAAGCTGCGCTAGCTGAGTCAGCCGTTTGCTCTCGAATTGCTCTTGCGGTACTTTGATGCCATACATCACAGTGAAGTGGCATCATCGCCATCTCAATTCAGACAACATTTTTAACTTGCATGCACTGCTTCAAGTCAGACGTCAAACAAGCCTAATGACTCTCTTTATGAATGTGCCATTGAATCAAAGGTTCACCTGATTGATTTGCTCAAAATGTGGATTTACTCATAAACAAAACACAGCTGTGTGTTGTAAGGGTGTGAACCTACACTGGTCTCATGGTTTGGTTCGATTACGATTATCATGCTATTGATTCAGTTCAATTCGATATCACAATGCATTGACGATGCGCTGCATCCTCAGGCATACAATTTCATCAGTCAGTTATATGAACTGAACCTTTAATTTTACCTGCTCAAAGAAAACATGCTTCTTGAATGTATCAAACAAAACTCAAGTCTGGGCACAGAAGACAGCAGGAGCATTTTGAACAAATACTAAGTCACTTCAGGAGGTGGTCTGGGCCGTATTACAGTCAAAACTAGTCTAAATGCATCTGGTTGTTGAAACCACATATGCAAATTGTACTCCTCGAAACAATGCTAAAAAAATTAAAGTGTGAGAGCGTGTTATGGGCTATATGACGTTATAGCCCAATATGACAGCGCTACTGCAGCACGCATTGCCGCAGACGAGCAGCTGCGTATCTCTTCATTAAGTCAGCGAAAGTAAAGTCGTAGGTACTCAACATACAATCATCTTCATTAAAAGTAAAGAAACTGAATGATCTCATCAGTGCTGTTGCTCCGCTCTCTCCTATTGCAATCTTTCATTGTGAAATTAGCTGCTGATCAATAAAATGCAGCTTACTACCGCTACGCGTAGTCTAGGCTACCAAAACTCGAACTAGCGAGCTTCCAGTGTAGACTAATCTGAAAATGGTCACTCAAAGAACGATCTTCGATAGTTATAAATGTCAGCAATACCTTTGATAGGTATAAATGTCAATTAGATATATATGTCAAAAAAGGAAAAGCTTAAAAGACAAAGAGCAGAGATGGAGTTATTCAGTAAAATCCCCAGCCAACAGGTCATTTTACTAAAGCTGTTGATGGAGTGGAAGTCGTGGAACAGCAAGTTGACGGGCACATGAAGCATATAAAAACACAGCTTCATCATCCCCACCGATTTTTTAGATTAGTTTGATTATAAACTTGATGGATGTATATTGCTTTTTATGTTTGAACTAACTCTAGCCTATATATTAGCTTAAGGCATGGGCGAAGCATTTCAATCGTGTTGCGCCGTCATCATGTAAGCTTTTCATTTAAATGCTTTTTAATCATTGTTTTTAAACCATTCAGACACATTAAGCAGCGAGGGAGAATTCATTTAGTTAAACGCGTGAGTTAAAGTTAAGCCTGATACGCGCGGTGCGCAAGTTTTCAAGTTTAGTCAGGCACTGTACAGTGCCTGACTAAACTTGAACTCTAACTGAACTTGATGTGAGTGTCCTCGTAAACTTAGTCATTTGTGTCTTAAATGAACGTTAACAGTTTAAGATAAAGCATGTAGTAGTAGTAGGCTATATATGAGATCCTGGTAAGCTATTAATGAGGTCTTAAAGGTATAGTTCACCCCAAAATGAACAATCTATCATCATTTACTCACCCTTAAGTGGTAAAGGGATATGAAGCATTGCATAAGTGCTACTACTAAGAGTGCAATGTCAATACAGCCTGATTTAAATTTTGCATAAGCTTAATTGAATTGGTCTAAATAGAGAAAATTATAATGACCTTTTTGTCTAAAGACTATATATAAAAAGCTACCAAAATTAATGTTGGTAACAGCAGTTTGACCAAGAGTAATGACTAAAACTAGACTAAAACTATGAAAGACAAAATGACTCAAATGTGACTAAGACTAATAAGCATTTTTGTCTGAAGACTAAGACTAAATTAAAAATGTCTGTCAAAATGAACACTGGATTGCAGCCGTGTCTTTGATAACAAGCCCTAATGAGTCCTAATGAAAGCGTTTGCTGAAACAAAATCAAAATGAAAGAAATCCGCGAAGAGAGGACCGCATGCTTCTGAATCTGTAACGCAAGATGTTGCTCTTATTAGTGACAAAGGAAGTAGAAACTTGCGTCTGTTGCCACAACGCTCAATGAACATTCGGAATGATAGGTTTGCATGGACTTAAGACACCACTGTAACATTTAACATTATTAACATCTTAACTTCATGTAGGACCATCAATCGATCACTAAAGAACGTCAGGATCGTCAACTGTGAATGCTGGCTGCAGTAGCTGCGAATGTAGTGGGTGGGAACAGAACTTATATACTACAGAAGACCAATAATGATTGGATAGCTAGATAATTAATGAATGACGTGACATTGGAGTCTTCCAGGTAGAACTACGCTAGAGCTCCCATTTCTGCACTGGCTTTAACAAGTAATATTTTCATTGTATCTAAAATATAACACAATATAACACATGCACATGTGCTATTTGGAACAAAACGGCACTCATGTGATATTGCTTTACTATATCATATGGCATAAATATGAAACAACTTTTGCCCTGATATCTTGAATCTTAGGGGCATTATACTCGCATTTGATAAGCTTTCTCACACAGTGAGCTGTTGCCCTGCTTCATGTTCATTACCAATCAGCTGTACGAAATGTAAGATGAACTATGTAGGTCTGAGGCGTTAAATGAATTCAATAATTTTAAAAACTTGACGTCTTTTTTGAACAAAAGCTGGCTGCTTTTGGTTCCAAATAGCAGCTGAGGGCGTCTTTTGTTGCTATAACAGCTGCAAGAAGAGTGCTGTGTTGTGCAGCATTACAAAATGTTGAGAAAGAGAAAGTTGGCTCTTGCGTTGGCTTTTGATGTTACCGGGGAGGAGAATGGCAGTTCGCAACAACGTTTGCGGGTGCACGACATTATACGGGGAAGAATGAGTCCTGGAGCTCCGGTTGGATGATGCACGGTTTGCGGCATATTTTAGACTTAACAAAAGTCAGTTTGAAGACCTGCTACTGCTGTTTAGTCGATCTGCCGGCACCTTATCCATTTTTCTTGTTGTTATGGAAACGAGTCAGGTCTCGCTACCCGCTTGTCATTGGTCAGCTGTCAAAAAGGCGCTTGACGTAGGCGGTTTTTATCAGAAAAGTTTAACTTTTTTCAACTTGAAAAGACGCGCTGAGCTGCAGAAAAAAGACTTTAAAACAAGCAGAAAAAGGCGTTTAAAACAAGCGCTCGTGACTTTTTTGAAAACACGGTTTACTCCATAGGATTATAATGTAAAACAGACGCTGGCAGCTTCAAAAAAGAGTGTCAGGTGTGAACACGGCCTAAGGCTGGTCTTGTTTTAAAGAAGACACATGGCAGATTATTGTAGAAGTCAAATAAATTATGAAAGTAAAATAGTTTATGAAAATGTACATTACATTTACATTTATGCACTTGGCAGACGCTTTTATCCAGAGCGACTTACATTGCATTCAAGGTACACATTTTTACATTTTGTCAGTTCTTGCTTTCCCTGGGAATCGAACCCATGACCTTGGCATTGCTAGCGCCATGCTCTTATTGTTTGAGCTACAGGAAAGCCTCATGTCGTCAAAAAATTAAAAATATATAATATTTATATATTATATATATTATATATAATATTATAATAATATATATTTTACAAAACATGCTTTACACTAAAACTACAAGACAATCAAAGCCAGGTTTAGGTTGATGTATCAAAAAATGAGCTTTCAGTAAGATTTTGTTTGGGCTCCATTACAGACCATATAAGGGCACTTCCATTTCCATATGGTTTGAGTGATCTGAACCATATATTTCCATAATTTTCAAACATTTTATGAAGTAGACATCCTATTCAGAAGTAGTATAGGAAGTTTGACAGTATTTGATTTCAATTCGACCTCTAATAAACATGAAAAGAACGTGCATTATAGCTCACTGCTGCCTTTTATATTTAAAACATTTCCAGAATTTTTTATCTCGATAAAATGACTGGATGTTATATTTTGAACTCTTGGCATGAAAACAAATGGTTGTCTACCAATCTTTCATCTTTTTTTCTGTGTTCATCGCTATTTCAAAATAAAGGTCTGAACTGAATATGAAAATATGAAAACTAGAATATATAAGCTGCATCACTACACAAGGGGATTAGCTAACGTTACCCTGAAGAGGACAGCAACTTAGTAAGTAGTGAAATAAGTTTTCCATTGTTTATCATGAGCAGTCTCTGAACTTTGATCACCCGTTGTATGTTTAGATCACACTAGTGTACAAGAGTAGCAAGCAAAGCGCACCTGCAGCATAGCTAATCTGACTCTTCAGTAACTTCTCCATCATCCGATCCTTCATCTCTGGGTGTGAAATAATCCATTATAACATTGTTTGTTGTTGAGGCGAGCGATATCATTTAAGTGAGCAGTTACTTCAGACTCTGTTGTTCTCTTGTGCTCAGCCATCTCACGATACGATAACATTGTATTAAATAAAAACTTTGCGTGCCATAGTTTACATAGGACTGGTGGGAAATGTGCATTTATACACCTTTATGCTACATGTAACGGGGTTTATTTTGATGGGTGAACTGTCTTTGTGGTGTTAAGAGAGTGAAAACTATGGCCTTTTTTTTGCACCTCCGCCGGGCATGTTGTAAAACGTTATATAGAGAAATGGCTATAAATCGCTATTTTTCTGCACTAAACAAGTGAATTTTTGGCAAGATTTTTAGAAATGATGGACAAGAAGTTATAGAATAATAATTTAATGAAAACCCAATTTTGACAAATTTACTTTCAACCTATTCTTCGACCTAGCTGAGAACGTTCCAGTGCAACATCCGACGGGTTTTCCCAGATCGCATCACATATGCATTTAAATGACTAATTAGTAGTGTATTTTCAAATCTTCTACCTAATAAAAATATTTAACTATGTCTAAAAACAACTAGGCAATTCACAAGCTGCTCTATAGAGAGCTATACAGGCAACTAGTGGTTACACCAGGGTATTACATGTTTTCTTTCTAAACTCTCAACAGGTGGCGCTAATCTGCCTTCAAAAAATTGGATTTTAATGGCCTAGACCAGTGGTCTTCACTATTTTTTTCATGAGAGCCACATTGATATAATACAAAATACAAAATAAATAGGAGAGCCATTTTTACCGCAAAGTATCAAAAGTTACATCCAGTCATATATATCATGTCTGCTTATCAATCTGTCATCCCTGAACATACAACATGCAGTGCAATAAATGCAAAAGGTAGCTAGATAGTGGCTATGCATAATATATTTTTAGTGTAAACTTTCTTTTGTACTGTCAATCGATTAAAAAAAAATTGATTCACACATTTTTCTGTTAAAAACACGTTTTAAATGTATTTTATAATGTAATAATTTCCAAATTAATGTAGAAAAAATTTGTTCAGTGGCATCTTTTTATGAATGAAGGCCAGTATCACTGATACTGATGTCTCTGATATATTTCCCCCATTTTAAACATTAATTATAGCCATTCAACATTACAGTGTAACTGAAAGCTTTTAACATTTATTAGGCATTAAACATATTATGAATTAAATATAGATTAATCCTTATTAAAGCTACAAATGTTCTTTAGTCAAGAGCAGTGAGTGATGAACATTAATGACAGACATCATTAGTGGCTGCTGTCACTTTAATACCTGCCGCTGCTGAACATGATGCGCTGTCACACACGTCCCTTTCCTCACAACTCTTTAAGTTCATTAGACGTTATTTAACTCGTTTAAAACTGTTCTTATGAGAATACTCAACAAAAAGGACATTTAGGCATAATTCTGTGTGTTATTGTTAGTTTGAGAGCGAAAGAGAACTGGATTCTGGCGCTCTGTCTTTGCTCATGTTGCTGGCGTGTAACCCACAAATCCTAGTTGACAATGCGTATCATATGCACATAAAAAGTCATTTTGGCGTATAAATCGCACGATAAATACAATTCCTATTATAGATATAGATTTCATGAGAACGTGTTGATCTATAAGAGCACATGCGGCGTTAAAAGCTGGAAAGACGGCAGTGAGTCATGTACGTCAGGGCAGAGCAAGTTTATATTTTCTAGTCTATATTTCCATCTGGTAATGCCGCTGTTTTTGGTAAATTTTTTTAATATAAATGATTTGTAATAGAGCAGACACTTTGAGTTTTTAATGGGTTATGTTATAGCGCTGCTTGTTTTTATGAAATATACGTAATGATCATTTCACCGTATTTACTGCCATGTGAGCCGTGCAATGAGTAACACTGGCCTAGACACTCTTTTAACCTGAAAAACTGATTAAATAATTCAATAATAACTGATGAAAAATAATTATATATGTATGTATGTATGTATGTATTATTATTATTATTATTATTTTTTCTATGGGAAAATGGATATTAATTATAACATACATATTAGTACCACAAAGCCCTCTCAAAATAAAAAAGAAAATATATTATTGAACAAAAATGTATTACAATGATTTTACTGAAAAAATAAGAAGCCCAATTTCAAGGGTCCAGTCACTTTTGACCACTAAGACTCCCAAGTAAAGACTGCACAAGGGTTAACAGTGTTTTTGTGAGCAATTCATTGTCATTATTTTGTAAGGAAGGAGATATTTGATGTCAAGGGCTTATTTATGGAGCATCAATTTATAAACATACAACGTCTGACAGTTAAAACAAACATGGAGATACTCAGGATTTTCATTAAGCATAATTTTAAGAATTAAACTCATTCTAGTTAGTCTGGGTTTGTAATGCAGCTGTTTTTTTTGCTCAACTGGTTTAGTATGAAACACATGGCTTTACTAGAAAATCTTGCTGCTTGACCTCTCATTCATTCTTTGTGTGTTCTTGTTTCTGCTGTTGATAGAGATGATCAGATTGAAGACCTGCGGAAGGATTATCACCAACCAGTAGATGATGGACTACAGAGGGTCAAAGATAAATACAAAACCAGTATGAAGAACAGGTATGAGAGCTTATTTGAGGGAATCAAACTACAAGAGAATCAAAGCCTCCTGAACAGGATCTACACACAGCTCTACATCATAAAGGCAGAGAGCGAAGGGGTGAATAAAGAACATGAGGTTTTACAGATGGAAAAAACACCTAAAATAAAGACCTCAAATAACACTCAAATCTACTGCAATGACATTTTTAAATCCTCACCTGAACCAGGATGTGATGAGAAGGACAAAATCAATGTTGTTCTTACTAAAGGCATCGCTGGAATTGGAAAAACCGTCTCTGTTCAGAAGTTCATTCTGGACTGGGCTGAGGGAAAAGCCAATCAGGATGTAGATTTTATGTTTGTGCTTCCATTTCGAGAGCTGAACTTGATTCGAGATGATCAGTACAGTCTTCACAGACTTCTGCTCGATTTTCATCCTGAACTTCAAGATCTGGACTCAGAGATTTATGAGGAGTGTAAAGTTGTGTTCATCTTTGATGGTCTGGATGAAAGCAGAATGAAACTGATGTTTTCAGACAGTGAGAAAGTTTCTGACGTGACTAAGACTTCATCAGTGGGTGTATTGATGTCAAACCTCATCAGAGGAGATTTGCTTCCTTCTACTCTCATCTGGATCACCACCAGACCAGCAGCAGCCAATCAGATCCCATCTAAGTACATCAACCGTCTGACAGAAATTCAGGGATTCAATGATCCTCAGAAGGAGGAATATTTCAGAAATAGAATCAGTGACGAGCATCAAGCCAGCAGAATCATTGCACATATTAGAAGAGCAAGAAGCCTCCACATCATGTGCCACATACCCATCTTCTGCTGGATCTCATCCACGGTGCTCCAAAAGCTCCTGAAAGATGATCTGAGTGAAGAAATCCCTAAAACTCTGACTGAAATGTACATCCACTTCTTACTCATTCAGATCAACTGGAAGAATCAGAAATATGAAGAAAGAGATCCAGAGAAACTCCTGCAATCCAACAGAGAAATGATTGTGAAACTTGCTGAAGTGGCTTTCAAACAGTTGATGAAGGGCAGCGTGATGTTCTATGAGGAGGACCTGAATGAGAGCGGCATAGATGCCACCGATGCTTCAGTATATTCTGGGATTTGCACTGAGATCTTTAAGGAGGAATCTGTGATTCATCAGAGGAAAGTCTACAGCTTCATACATCTGAGTGTTCAGGAGTTTCTCGCTGCATTCTATGTGTTTTACTCCCATCTGATGAAGAATATGGAGCCACTGCATTTGTTTGAGAGTGTCAGATCTGAGAAAAACTCTCTGTATGATGTTCTAACATCAGCAGTTGATAAAACTCTTCAGAGAAACAATGGACAGCTGGATCTGTTCCTGCGGTTCCTGCTGGGAGTGTCACTGGAGTCCAATCAGAGACTCTTACGGGATTTACTGACACACACAGAGAACAGCTCAGAGAGCATCAGAGAAACCACACAGTACATTAAAGAAACAATCAAGAGAGATGACTATCAGATGGATCTCTCAGTTGACAAATCCATCAATCTGTTCCTCTGTCTGCTGGAAGTGAATGATGAGACTCTGTACAGGGAGATTCAGGAATTTGTGAAATCAGATAAACACTCAGAGAAGAAACTTTCTCCTGCTCACTGTTCAGCAATAGCCTACATGCTTCAGATGTTAGAGGTGCTGGATGAATTTGATCTCATGAAATACAACACATCAGTTAAAGGTAGATGGAGACTCATACCAGCTGTAATGAACTGCAGAAAAGCTCTGTAAGTATCCATTCATTTCATCACAGATTTGTCTGTAGTTGAGAATGAAACTAATTAATCTATCAGATCATAACCCTGTTTTATTACAATAATTCAAATTTCAAGAAGGATGCATTTTTTCATGAAATGCAGTTTTAGAATTTTATATCTTTCAGGTTTAGTTTATACATTTTGCAATAACAAATTTGCACCAAAGAAGGTCCAATATTTGTAAAAAAAATAAAAAATAAATCCACTCTCTTAATGTCACGTGTCTTGTTAATCATCTCGTTTTTGTTCACTACTCAAGTTACACCCTCACCCTTCAGTCTTTGTCTAGTCACTGTTATGTTAAGTTGGGTTTCTATAGCCTGTCTTTAGTTCCGTGTAAAGTTTGGATTAAAGTTTATGTTTGCTTATTATCTCCTGAGTCTTCAGCATGTTCCTGTGCACTCCCAAACAGTTACACTTAATGGAAAACACTTATTTTCAAATGCAGAAATGGAAACAAACGCCCTCCTTCATGCCCTCCTTTACAGCATGTCATGTGTTTTGATAGTGCTGTGATAGAACCATATATGTTTAATACAAGCATTTGAGGTTAATCAATTGTAAAAGCAACATAACATAATCAAATATCTATATATGCATTTCTGTAATAAGATTCAACCTCTGAAGTCCGTTATTCAAACAGTATGTTTAAAAACCTGCTTTCCACTTTTGACAAAATACATTGTTTTAGCATTGTTGTTCCTAAAAGCGCTGCATTAACGCAGGCCCTTTCTTTTTGGGTATGCCATTTTTTGCTTGTTGGGTGCTGGTTAAGAGGTTAAAAGATGAAAAATACTAGCTATACATTGTGTGAAGGGTTAATAATAGAGCTGGTAACAAACTATAATAAAATATATTTAACTTTACATATTAAAAATATTCAACTCAAGTAAAAGTTTCGGATCCAGGTTGATTTTATTAGCAACACTCAAACAATGATATGCTTGTCTTAATAGAGTTAAATGCTGGTTTGACCTTTATTACAAACTCAGAACTCCAAGATGAGGAGAGATGGATCCAAAAGCAGATATCTGGGCAATATGCATTTAAAGAGTGTAAATATAAAATGACTGTCAAAGTCATTTGAAAACGCCACATTTACTGTAGCAGGCTAGATCTAATATTTAACAGACCAAGCTTTATCTGTATTATATCTGTTTTTTATTTGTTGAACATCCATTTGTTTATTACCCTTTTTTGGGATTTTTATTTTTTTGTATAGTTTCGGGAACAGACACAAACTCTAATCCAAATGTGAAGTGAATCTTTTCAAAGTTCGCAAAGTTTTTTGCAAAAAAGAAAAAAACAAATGCGAATTAGGTGCATTTCTATCAAGTTGTTAGAGCGGATGATGGTGGCAGTAACCAAAAGTAAATAAAACACCATCAGTGGAAATAGCTGATTATTCACACAGGTTTAATGTTCTCTACATCAGAATTTAGTCGGCAAATGCGTTTCCATCTCCCATTATTTGAATTAACTCTTTTTCATACATTCAAGTCAAAAAACACCTCAAGCGAGCATAACGTTTTTTGCTAATTTTTTCTAAATTTGGCATTGGCATTTCCATTAGGGGTCGACCGCTATGCATTTTTCAGGACTGAAGCCGATACCGATTATTACAGATCAAGTAGACCGCTAACCGATATTTTGAACCGATATAATGTCTAGTGTAAAAATGAAAATTATTGTCAAAATTAAGAATAAAAAGGCCTCTGACAAAGACTCCCTTTAAATTCTTTTACCATATCTTTAATTGGAAGAACTGTTAATATTAACAACATTAATATTAAGAATAATAACAACAACATAAAAAGTGCATGGATCATCCAGCAGCATTCTGTAAACATTTTGTAAACCTTAAAGAAGTAAATTTAAACAACAACTGGACATTTTTCACGTTCCCGGAACCAACACTGAGTATTTGGAGAACGTTCTTATAACAAAAGTCTATTAGCTGGGACTGTACTACAGCTAAACAGCTGGGGAAAGGGAAGTATTGGTTTCAATCATTTACATGTTAGAAATGTAGGGCAGGCTATGTGTAATAGCTTAACCTCTCATAATTATTTTCTGATGACTAAAACATAGCCTAAAAAAAGGTGACTATTGCACATCAATGGATTAAATAAAAAAAAAAGCACACACACACACACACACACACACACACACATATATATGTGTATATATATATATATATATATATAAATAAACTTTTGTTTGACTGTTTATCATGGAGCTAAAAACCAGGAAGTGTACAGTACAGCCAGAAATGTGCCATGTGAGATGATTGACAGCTACTCATCAAATGAGAGAGCGCGGAGATCACTGACGCAAATCAGGAGACCGAGCTCGATCTCTAAACGCTCTTAGCTCATCAGATCGCATAATTCAGTGAGAAATAATAGAAATGGTATTCTGTATTATGAAATATTTTGCAATCATGTGAGAACAAAGCAAAATTTATCCAAATATGCAACATTTTGGAGTACAAACCCTAATGGATGCTGTTCAGTTAAGCTATGTGAACACTAATAACCAGTAGCGGCAGCAGATGTGAGTGAGTTCATTCATGTTGATAATCTATTCACAATATAATGTTAAGATGGCCGAATGGCGAGCAGCTAAAATAGGTTTTAGTTACACTAGCACCGATGTGAGGCTATTTTCAACTCTCATGCTGTTGTTCCAAGTAGCTAAACTCCGTTAAAGCTATCACTGCAATGATGGACATTGACTGGGAATTCACAGTATAACTGGAAACGGGGTTGCTTGTCATTAAATAGATTTATATTGAGGTGTTTTGCAACTTAAGTGTAGTGATTTAATGCAACTTAAATCACTACAAGTTGATAGTGATCACTGCAGCCTTACCTTTTCGTGATCACTGCGCAGCTCCTGTTAGCAAGTGCTTTCAGTGTGAGAGCGCAACATTTTCAGTGCCTTCAGCCTTCCACGTTGATTGGCCAGACTCGTGACTCCCAACAAATCAGATGGGTGATGGGCGGGCATTAGTCTAGGTCACAGAGCGGTGTGCTCTGACAAAGGTGGCTGGATCAGAGCCAAATCGTGCGCATTTCAAAATTAAATTATTTTATCGTCAAATCGGTTTTGAAAATGGCCGATACCGTTAACCATAAAACAGCTTAATATCGGCGGCGATAATTGGCCACGCCGATAATCGGTTGACCCCTAATTTCCATCTCTTGTTTCTGATGCAATACTTCAAAATGTGCATAAAAACATGGTGATGGAATCATAGCTACAGTCTCTTTATCAGGGATTCTCAACCACAGCACAACACCACACGCACACAAACCTTAGTTGGGTGTGTCAGATAAGAGAGACATCCAAAATATGCAGTGCTGGGGGTACCACAGGACCAGGGTTAGGAATCATTGATCTAGGGGAAAGAGTCTCTATGTGCTGAGATTTTGACTTCTGATGTAAGGCGGGTAGCAGACAGTCGATTTAGCCATTCTGTCTGCTTCCAGACCTGGGCCTCAGTTTAAAAGTTAAAAGTATTGATCAGAGTTTATATATGTCCACACTAAATGGGCAACTTTGGTGCTTGTGGAACACTGCCCTTCAGAGTTTAGCTCCAACCCTAATCAAACATACCTGAAGCAGCTAATCAAGGTCATCAGGACTACTAAAAAGCTGCAAGTGAGTTTTTATCAGGGTTGAAGCTAAACTCTTTAAAACAATGGCCCTCCAGGACCGAAGCTGCCCATCCCTGATGATTGAGCATTAGTGAAGAACACCTTCTACGTATTAACAACCAGAATCACTGAAGGAAAGAGGAACAACAATAATAGAAAAAAGAGAAAAGACAAGCAGAAACACTACAACTGACTTGGGTACATTTACACAAAAAAATGATTTAGAAACAGTTTTTCCTTTGCGTTTTAGAGAAGCTTCACATACAGACGACAACGTTTTCAAACCAATCCTTGTTCACACAGATCTGTGAAAATGACCAAAAACACTATCAAGGTCAGAAATAAAATTAATTGGCAATGTTAGAAATTGGAGTATGTAAATAATGCATCTCCGCTGATCGTAGTAGTGGTGCAGTAAATATATACTTAATGGAGAAGCATTCAACTCTGTATCTTGAGCAGCACAAACACAGTCCTGTAGTCTGTCATTGTTATTTTGGTTGTCAAGTACTCGCTCATGCCTATAGACTGAATTTTTGTTTTTGTCATTTACACAGAGATGATAGCAGTATTATTTTCAAAAGTTTGGACTTGCAGGCTCCCAACAATAATAAATGAATGGATAAAAAAATTCATAAAAACATTTCCGTTTTTTTTTTTTTTTTTTGAATGTTGTGTAAACAGTCCTTTATAGCCATACAACCTTAGATAAAATCAACTGGAATCAATACTTTGTAGTGTGGACGCATATGAAAACTGAGCAGAACATTTTATTGCTGTTTTGTTCTCTACACAGGCTACGAAGCTGTAATCTGACTGATGATTGCTGTGAAAGTTTGTCTTCAGTTTTACAATCCTCAACCTCTGTCCTGAGAGAGCTGGACCTGAGTAATAATGACCTGCAGGATTCTGGAGTGAAGCTTCTTTCTGATGGACTGAAGAGTCCAAACTGTAAGCTGGAGGTACTGAGGTATTAGTTCAAATACTTTTTGAATTTTATTTATTTTTTGCATTATTTAAAATCACACTGCTAAAATGTATTCTGTATGCAATTGCATTGTGTTTTTCTCGTTCAGATTTCCCGTATGTAATCTCACTGATCAGTCTTGTAAGAGTTTGTCATCAGCTCTACAATCCTCAAACTCTGTCCTGAGAGAGCTGGACCTGAGCAACAATCACCTGAAGGATTCAGGAGTGAAGTTTCTTTCTGATGGACTGAAGAGTCTAAACTGCCAGCTGGAGATACTTAGGTAATGGTTCTCCATACAATAATTAACACATAACCAACATATATTTAGAAAACTGAAACTTGGGAGTTTACAGTTCAGGACTCAGAATTACTCAGACTGTTATTTTATTTATATAGCACAATAAAAACAACAATAGTTGACCATTGCGCTGTACAGAGAAAAAGAAAGACAAAAGATAAATGTTTAAAAAGGACTGATAAGATAATAAAAATACAGCAAAACAATGATAAAGGGAGTTTACATCAAAAACACCAATCAGCAAATTTCAACCTTAAAACTCAAAAACAATTGTAGGGCTGAAAGAAAAGGTAGATATATAAATTGGCTTTAAATTCAGACTCTGTGGAGACTAATCTTAGGGATAGAGGAGACTATTCCACAATTTTGGACCAACAATAGAAAAGGCACGGTCACCCCTCAACTTAAGTCTAGATCTCGGAAACATCAGCAAACTTTATTGAGATGACCTTAATGACCTAGCAGAGTATTTTAATTTCAAAAGATCATATATTAAGTCCATTCTGGGCTTTAAAAATAAAAATCAGAATTCTATAACAAACCGGCAACCAGTGCAATGAATGTAATATTGGTACAGTCAAAATATTATAGTACCAGTCAAAATTCTGCCTGCTGCATTTTGAACCATCTGAAGACAACTAATATTGGATTGACTCATTCCAATATAAAGAGTTACAGTAGTCAAATATAGATGAAACGAACGCATGGATCATTCTCTCAAACTCTGAAAATGTAAAAACAACAACAACAAAAAAACACTTAGCCTTAGATAATATTCTTAATTGGAAAAAATTGATTGAACTACAGCATTTATCTGTTTATCAAATTTGAGGGCTGAGTCAAAAATAACATCCAGTTTTTTACAGAGTGCTTTACTCTACATTGGGGACCAAATCTCCCAGTTCGCCATAAAAAGTATCTAAAACACCTGAGGGGCCAAACACTTTAACCTCAGTTTTGCTCTTTTTAAGATGCAAAACATTTAAGGAAAATCAGGACTTAATATCAGACAGGCATGCAGTGAATTTAAGCCTTTTGTCATTTTTCTTTAAGGGTAAATCAATTTGAGTGTCATTAGCGTAAGTGAAATGACCTCCCATGTTTAGAAAGAATAGTACCCCAGGGAAGCATATATAACGAGAACAAAACAAGGGCCAGAATGGAGTCCCTGAGGGTCTCCATAATCCAAAACAGAAGAGGAAAACTCACCCCCATCTGCATAAAAGTGTATCTTTGCTGGCTCTAATCCTACACCAAGTTCATTCATATAAATAGAAAATAAAATTGGATCCCGAATAAGATCCTTAAGGAACACCTTTCTTCACTATTAAAGGAGTAGAAATATATTTATCTATAGACACACACTATTCTTCCAGTCAAATTAAAAACCACCTCAACACCGTATTAAGTACTAAAATCTACACATTTAAGCCTTTGCAAAAGAAGATCCACAGAATCAAATGCTTTAGATAAATCAATAAAAAGTGCATTTCTATTTTTTTTTTTTTTTGCATCCTATGAGTTAATAAATGTCATTAGTGACAGACATTGCAGCAGTTATAGTACTATGTCCTTATCAAAAACCTGATTGAGTTTGACTTTAAAGTGCAAATTAAAATGTTCTGCTAATTAAAATATTGTTTACCCTTGATTTCTTGATCATTTATCTTTGGTAAATCAGGAGCTGCTGGAGGTGACATAGACCCAACTGATAATTTGACCAGCTTCTAAAATTTACTAGGATCATAAAAATAAATAAATAAATAAATAAATAAAATATTTAAATAATTATTTATCAAAATGATTTATCATGTTATGGTAATACTCACTTTTTTTAATTTATTTATTTATTTATTTTTATAATTTTAGTACATTATTTCTTAACGCCCTATATTGTTCACAATCATTGGCATTATTAGTTATTTTAGCTTTGGCCAAAGCAATATTTATTTCTCTGATAGAAGATGAGAAAGATTTATTAAACCATGAATTATCTTTATCACAGACTCTAAATCTTTGTATAGGTGCATGCTTATTAATCAGGGCTAAATTTTTTTTTTTTTAAATAATTCCATGCCAGCTCAACATCCGCCATCCGACATGATGCAACACTTTACTATTGTATTGTCATGTAAAAAGGCTTGCTCACTAAAATGTTTATAATTTCTTCTAAAAATTTATTTAGGTTTACATTTAGAAATTTACAATTTCTAACACAGGCTACTGTTGTAGGTTGATCACCAACATCATTACTAAATATTCCAAATGATGGATACTTTTGTAGGGAATTTATAAGTATAACATCAAGCAATGTAGACCTATCCATTTTAAATTCAACCGAGTTAGAGAGTTCATTAATTGTAACAAATTTAGCCCATCGCAGATGTCCTTAAATGTGTTTGAAGTTTTCGATAACCAGTCCCAGTTTAAGTCTCCCAGCAATACAAAGTCAATCGTTTCCATTACCCTTCAAATTGCACAAATTGAAATTGCGAATTGAGAAAATATGGCCGATGGGAAACTCCCATATAAAAGTTTTTATGCTCTCATGAGGTGGTTTTTCAGGCAATTCGAAAAAGGAAATTTGCCATGGAAACAGTTTTCACATTTATAGGTCACCTGACATATGTAAAAGTCAACAAATGACGCGGTATATTTGGACAGAAGACAAGACAGAGTTCTTTATTAAACTCATAAAAGACCATAGAATTACAGGAATACTAGATTCTAGACAACAAAGAAACACCACAAATTATCATTAAGACCTTGAAGCAGATATGAGGGAGAAACACCCACAAACATCTCATACTTGGCCACTACCAAGTAAAGTGCTTTCCTTGCCATTAATGCTTGGATAACCTGCCTGCATCTCCTTCGTTTAGAAATAATTGTTAGTGTGGTGGCTGGAATATACATAAACCTAACCTAGGCTATGTGGCATAATTTTAGAATGACTTATCGCAAAAGGGAAAAAAAAAGTTTTAATCGTATAAACATCGGTTAATGAAAAAACGCAATTTCGAAAACGGTTTCGAAAGTTGAACCAATGTGCAGCATTTATTCAAAATAATCCAAAGTGCACAAGACAAAGTAAACAAAGACTTGGCTTGACTTGACACATGAACTGGACTTGAGCATGAGCTTGAAACAGAACTCACCATCAGTGGTTACAGGAAACAATACTAGACAAAGTAATATGGAAAACATAAGGGCTTAAATAATTATCGTAATTATGTGATTTCAACTTGTAAAAAACATACACATCCTCATAGATCTCGTAATTACAGCTTGTAAGATGGGAATTGTTTGAGAGCCCTTACTTGTACCACCTTATACCACCTGACAGGTGCAGATTCATTTAGGCTTTGATAGTAGTGCCATAGAAATGCATAATTCCCAGTCGAGGACGTGAACAGCTCTGAATATAACATCATTATAGTGTTGTGTTGTCATCTCAAGACTACGGTAATTATGACATGAAGTGAATGCAGCATAAGACAAGGGGAACACATGACATGATATTGAACCAATGAGAACATAGAACTGATGAGCACACGACAAGATCAAACAATGAGTACATGACACATACTATGGGACTATGAGAATTACAATATAAAAGACCTGGACTGTTTACCCTTAAATAGGGCACTATTTGAGGAGACAACCATTTGTAGTGGTGTCCGAAACCATAGTGGACATTGAGTGCACTCATTCAATCCCACAATGCACCACAACGAGTGTACAACTGATGTACGCTCAACAGCTAAAGAATACCCATAATGCACTGTATAAATTCCTGCATCTCGCCAGAAGATGGTGCCTGCGGCTGAATCAATCATCCATCCATGTTCCAAACCGTGATGGTTTCCGAATTCACTCACTCGTTTTCACATACTCACTCAAATGGACTATATTAGTGGAGCAATGTAAGGAATAGTGAATGAGGGTATAGGGGGCGATTTTGAACGCAGCACTGAACTCAAACAAATTCTAAACCAAAAACACGTGACAGGTATATTTTGTATTTTATATACAGTTAATTACTTAGCATGTATAATGTATACATTCTTTATTCATATTGATTCAAGATTCAAGGGTTTTATTTGTCACATACACAGTTATATACAGAATATACAACCGGCAGTGAAATGTAAACAGGTCCGCTCCATGGACAGTGCAAATTCACAGTTAAAAACACAAGGAGGAAATTATAATAGAAATAGAATAAAAAAGTACTATATATACATCTGTAGAATTATAAATAAATCAAGTAGAAAAAAATTAAATAAATAAATAAATAAAAGAAGTGGAATAAAATAAGTGAAATAAACTGTGCAGTGAGTAAACTGTAGACTTAAAAAATATGTGGTTAACAGAAATGTATAAAGTATAATGTGCAAACAGGTTTATAACAGGTTGTTACACAGTAACAACGAGAACAGAAAGTACAGTGCAATGTCAGTATATCGATGGTCACGTGATGTTAGGTGACTGAGTTCAGGAGTCTGCTGGCCTGGGGGAAGAAGCTCCTCCTGAGTCTCTCGGTTTTGGCCATCAGCGCTTACCTGATGGTAGCAGCGTGAAATGAGGGTTTGCAGGGTGATTAGAGTCCTTGATGATCTTAGTAGCTCTACCTTTGCAGCGTTTGGTGTAGACGTCCTGCAGAGGCGGGAGAGCTGACCCTGAGATACGCTCGGATAAACGCACGACTCTTTGCAGGGCTTTGCAGTCATGACTGGTGCTGTTCCCATACCACGCTGTGATGCACTGAGTTAATACACAAACAAAGATGTTTACCATTACTGTATTACTTTTTTATATATTTTCCCAAAAACATTGATTTTATTTTTATTTTTATAACTAGCTATAACTATAACTTTAACTTTAACTATAACTTTATTGTTCTTGTTCATGTTTCTTTGGGTTTGTTTTTCACTGAGCTCAGAACGAGGAAGTGTACAGGACAGCGTCATCCAGAAGGGCACGTTGACTCATGTAAGATGATTGACAGCTGTAGAGACTGAATTTTGATACTGATTAAAAAAACAAAAGGCTCACCAGCCATGTCCTAAACACTTCAACATAAACCAAACATATGCAATACAGTAGCCTAGTTTGAACTAGTTTAAGATTCCTCAACTTTTAAAATTAATTAATGAACTGTGAACTAACATGAATACAAATATTTTATTAACTATCAAAGGTTATTACTCTCTGTTAGTTCATGTTAGCTAATGCATTAACAAATTACACATTATTGTAAAGACTTTTCTAAAAAAAAATCTACTGCTATTATTGTAAAGACTATTCTAAAAAAAAATCTACTGCCTGACAAAAATAAAATAAGAAATGCATAAATAATGCTAACCAATCATTGGACAACATTACTTAAACAAAATACATGTACCATGGATAAATAAAATGAAATAGCCTCTGCATGGATAATAAGAAAATCATTGTAATCAAACCATATTGTTGATTAAAATAATACAAGAAAAAAAAAAAAAAAAAGTGCTAGTTATAAAAATAAAAAAATCAATGTTTTTGAAAAAAATATAAAAAAGTAATACAGTAATGGTAAACATCTTTAATATTACTGTTTCAAATGACATCATTGCTTTATGAGCTGCATGCGCTGAAGCTGAAGAGAATGAACACCCATAAAACTGAAGTGCTTTGGTAGAAGGTTAATTACTTGAGCCTAGCTGGGAGAGCAGCAACCCCCCTTAGGGTAAACGGAACAGAACCAACATGATGTATTGCAGAAATCATTAATGTTGATATTTAATGTATAAAATAATAATTCAGGAATTTAGTCTGATTCAAGGGGAATTAGACTACCAAATCCTGACTGACAAGAGGAGGAGCTGGGGGTGGAGGAGAAAAAATGAGCACTGGAGAATCCGATAGCAGCTGATAGTACTGATGAGCTGTATATATGTATGCTGTGATAGACGTTGTATTCCTATAGGTAGACATGATCAGCTGACAGTCAGCTGATGCAAGCTTGACTAACGTGACCTGCCGCTATATGCTTGATGTGTAAAAGGGTTAAAAATTACCATTTATCGGCAGATACCAATATAGTGGCTGATATATCGTGCATTTCTAAATAACTCAGTAGGAAATTATTAGAAATGGTATTCTGTATGACAAAATATTTTGCAAACGTGAGAATAATTCTGCACACTTTTGGAATAAGAGCCCTAACATACGCTCTCTAGTGCATCTATGTGAACACAAATAAACTGGAGCAGACATGAGAGAATATGAATTAACTGAATTATTCTATTCAAAATATTTAAATAAAATTTAAATCATAAAGTCATAAAAATACTTTTGAGCAGTTTTAAAGATAATTTGTTACATCTAATTATATATGTTTATTCTATTATATTATTATATATTGTTTATAAGGGTTTTCTTATAAAATCTTTTTTCCTGTTCTTGCTGTTTCTCATTTCTTCAGTGATTCTGCACCTATGAACATTAAGCATTAATTTAACATTGGGATATTCTGTGTGCGCTCCAGATTAGAAACCCTACATGATTAACATGTTATATTGCTATTTGTTTTGTTCTCTACACAGGCTACATGGCTGTAATCTCACTGGTCATTGCTGTGAAAGTTTGTCTTCAGTTTTACAATCCTCAAACTCTGTCCTGAGAGAGCTGGACCTGAGTAATAATGACCTGCAGGATTCTGGAGTGAAGCTTCTTTCTGATGGACTGAAGAGTCCAAACTGTAAGATGGAGATACTGAGGTATTAGTTCAAATACCTTTTCATTTTATTTTTACATTAATTATTAAAAGTAACACTACTAAGATTTATTCTGTTTACAATTACAGTTTTTCTTGTTCAGATTTTCCATATGTAATCTCACTGCTCAGTCCTGTGAGTGTTTGTCTTGTGCTCTACAAACCTCAAACTCCTGTCTGAGAGAGCTGGACCTGAGTAACAATGACCTACAGGATTCTGGAGTGAAGCTTCTTTCTGATGGACTGAAGAATCCAAACTGTAAGCTAGAGATACTGAGGTAAATGATTTTCCATAAAATAATTAACAAAATGCTTTGACAATAAATTACCATGTTGGGTAATCAAGAGTTTGTCTTGTATCCAAAACCTGTCAACCGCAAGTCTTGTCTAGTACCCAAAACTGTATTAACAGTCTTCCATCAGCCAAGAGAATGACTGAGAAAGCCAGAGAAGAGCAGAAAGCAAGGACTCGTAACATGATTGTGGTTGAACAAACTTGGGGTTACAGAATTAGTTTTCAGTTGACAAAACCAAACCCAGTCAGGCTTTATTTGTACCATGACGCTGATCATAAACTTTCTTTGTCAACTTAGGCTTTGATCCTGAGTTCATGAAATTAGTTTAGTCCATGATTTATTGGCAACATTGGCTGCACACTTGAATATGCTGGTGGGAAGATACTCGTGTGTGCATGTTGCGATAGAATAAAATTATTTATGGATACAAAAATGGAAACATCTAAAAAATGTAATTACTAAAAACAGCACAAAAGCAACAAGGCCAACTAAAATAAAATAAAAACAATTCACAGGTGCAAGATCGCAAGCTAACTCTCACATGGTTCATTCATGCACCTAGCACACTGAGGCAAAATGTCTGAAGCGCATGACACCGGTGGATCGCTTGGTGCTACAGGTATTAGTTGTTTTTCAGTAGTATGCAACAGCGATGGAAAGTACCTTCCCTTTATGAGACCAATCTTGTAGGCTAACCCTATTAGTTAATATAACAGGTAAACTACCAGACGAATTATACATTTTGGCCACTGTGTATATCTGGATTGAAATTTATACAGATTAGGAAAAAAAACGAGTAACAAGTGACCTTTCTTAATTAAGGTTGTCAACATTAACACATTAACGCATGTGATTAATTATTTTAATTTTAATGTGTTCAAAATATTTAACGCAATTAACACAGCATCTGTTTTTCTGTCATCCTTCAGCTAGCATTATTTGATCAGGCTCTTATTCATGCGAATGCTTTTAAACCAAGTGTGAGACAGAAGAGAATGCACTGTCTATGAATGTCCTGAGACACACACGCCGCACAGAAAGACTCGCGCCAATATCGTATGCACGCACAGATATTCCTCACCGCGTCTCAAAACGATGTCTCATTGAGCATTTTTCAAGTCGATGCGAGTGAGTACTTGTATGGTTCGCGTCAGAATTTGCCTTTCAAAGAACGCGCTCTCTGTGTACATAAACAGAGTATATTTGTTTTCAATTTGATTTACATTATTTAAAAACTGACATTTTAACGTTTATTTTTTTTAAGTATCAGAATAGACTTCATTGACAGAGAGGCTGCAGATCGCTCATCATGTTTGTTTATTTTGCAAAAAGCAGAACATTTTGTTTTTATTGTGAGTGTACACAAAAAATAATAGAAACTTAGCAGATTATAATGATGTATAACACTTGCCTGAATGACCAAAATCGACCAAGTATTTTGAGTGTCTTTCGCTCTGATAAGAAAAAAAGTACGTTGGTTATGCCAGCGTGATCACGGACCTGTACTTGCTAAGCATGGTGGTGGCGCAGTGGTGCTGCTTTGCATCCTCTGGCACTGGAAACCTGCAGCACGTGAAAGGCAAGATGGATTCATTGAAGGCACACCTAAATCAGGAAATCCTAGGAGAAAACGTTGTCAGTGAGGAAGCTGAAGCTTGGGTGTCATTGGACCATCCAACAGGACAATGATCCCATGCATACTTCAAATTCCACCAAGCCTTGGTTGCAGAAGAATTCCTGGAAGATTCTACAGTGGCCATCACAGTCACCTGACATGAAGAAGTTTTCATGCAGCACAAAAGAAGAAGTTTTTGCAGCACAAAAACCCAAGAATATTACTGAACTGAAGGCAATTTCTCATGAGAAATGGGCAAAATGTAATCAGAAATTATGCCAAACACTGGTGTCTGGTTATACATCTCGTTTGCAGCAGGTCATAACAGCAAAAGGGTGTTTTGATAAGTACTAAATATGCTTGCCATGAAGGGGGTTGAATAATTTTGAGACTGCAGAAGTAATTAAAAGTTTGTTAAATTTGGGAAACCACTTTAAATATTTATTGTGTTGAGCTATTTTAATTACTTTTGTTTGATTTGTTGCAAAGAACTGAATGGGGGTTGAATAATTTTGATTACAACTGTAATTCTGACCAACCTGCTCCCTTACTGGTGAACATGGCAGTGATTTGGCAGCACTTCTCTGCGTCTGTGGCCAGGGCTTTTCTCTTTTTTTTTATCCGCTCTCTCTCTGCTGATAGCCAAATAGGCAGTGTCGCTGACATTGGGTCATGTGGTGATGTCATTTTCACAACACAATTGCCTGATTTGTAGATTCTGAAGTCTGTCAATACATTCCTAGCTACATGTCAGTCTATCACATGTCAAGTTGACTGCACAGCAGGCCAGAATGACCGTCAGGCCACTGGGAAATGTCCTTGTGCTCCAGATGGTCAGTCCAGCCCTGGATGCAGGCATTTCAGAAACTGCTTTTTTATTTCAAGAAAAAATTGTTCACAGACAAAGAAACTTGTCTTCATCATTGATAGAGGCGCAAACATGGTCACAGCTCTACTTGGCTTCACAAGACTGAGATGCTAGATTCTGTGTGTATGATGACATTGCAACAATTCTGTTGGATAATAAACAGTATGACAAAGCAGGGTGCATCGACACAAATATTGCTAAAACCCTGGTGACTTTTTGGAAGCCGTTCAAAGACGCAACCACTGCCTTGGAGTCAGACAATACTGCCTTGAGTGCGTCTCTAGTTCTGCTGTGGTCTGTAAAACTAAGAAACCACTGTGAGATACCCAGGACTGACTGCATTCTCACTGAAAGTGCATCAACTCGTGTGAAACATCTGAACGAACTAATGTTGCCGAATAGTGTTACATAAGCATGTTTGTTTGAGCTTCTATTTATGTTCGCTGATCAATATTTATGTTTAAAACTAAATAATACTTACAGTAATTAATGGCTCAAATGTAACTGTTCAAATAACACTTTTTATAATATAAACATTGCCACCTTGGAATTTGTAAGGTCCATCCGTTAGCCCAAGGACGGAATCTAACAGCCTGGTCGAAGGACTTCTGCGTGTATGCCTTTTCAGAACTTCTGTTGGATTCATTGTTACATTTGTAACTTAACAGCTGATCATAAGTTTAGTTGTGATTTAATTTAGAACGTTGATTTCTCTTAGTATCTCTTAATTTCAAATATTCGTTCATCAAGGGACCCGATATTGCACAGGAACGAAGCGTCCGGTTTCGCCCGCCCACGATCACAACCTAGCCAGTTCTGATATTAGTCAGAGGATTACAGAGTGAATATTTTACCTTTAAGTGGTCGCACATGCTTACTCAACAAAAAGTGTAATTTTAGTAATAGTCACGAAAGCTGCAACTTGCTAATACAGTAATAGTCAGAAATCAGATTATCCCGCATGCTGCGCTCCATGCTTCAGTCAGGGGTCCTCGGTTTGATCTATTCTGGCAAAACAATTATGGAAATAAAGGACTCCGGTTTGATCAATACTAGAATAACTTGTTTCAGAATAACACAAGGTAAATCAAGACAAAGGTTTATTTTGGCCAGACAGAACTTAAACATCATAATTAAACATGAATCCATGGTACACAACTTTCAGCATAAAAATATAAAATACAATTAAGTAATATGAAAATAGTTTCAAAGAGTCATATCTGGCACACTACATACAGTGTGTGTGAGTGCCTATTATGACACAGACACAACACTGTATGGGGTTCTGTCTACAGGATGTTCCCCCTTGGCAGCCCTGCCACCCCCTCCTTAAATACCCAGACCAGAACAAAGGGTTGTAACTATTTGCAACACAAACACCTAGTTTGGGGGAGAGGATCAGATATCTTTGGAGAGACCACTCAAAAAGGAGAACACAATTCTCATATGTTTTCATCTTTCTAACCCTACCAGTGACTTCAGTGATGTTGAGACCATTTTACCAATCGCACTATGACCTTTAAAAAGACACCAGACATGAAAGGGATAAAACAATAGATTCACAAGATAAATCATATGTAGTATATCTGCATTCTGGGACTTGAATCGGGGGAAGGGGAAAGGGAGGTAGAGAGGGGGAGAGGGTTTTGGTCAGGGCGGTGTCCTACAGTTTCTCTGTGAGATCTTCTCTTCAGATTGAGTTTTATTGTTTTAATGCAGGGTGTTGGATCTCAGCTTTTGTCTTAGCAGTAAAACCGGTCCTTACAAATTATAAGGTTCTATCTACATTCTGAGCAGTTCTGAGATATTGTGCTTCAAAGATTTTGCATTCCATATAGCAAAAATTGGGAATATGTGGAATAAGTCTCTTTTATACATGAAAATGACAGAGACCTTAAATGTATTCTAAATGTACAATTTCAAAATCATCTCAAATTTGTAAATGGGGATATTTGGAACAGGCCAAATGCAGATAGAACCTAATTCAAAAAACAAAAACAAAAACAAAATTCACTTTCCGCTTGGAATTATAAGGTTCTGTCTTGAAAAACATTAATTGAAGCAATTATTTTCAAGAAAAACAAACACTTCCAATGTGTTTAAAAACATGAGTGTTGTAACATGTATGAGAAAGTTCAATTCAATCCTTTCTATGGCATTTATTTCATATTTTAGGGCAAATAATTTTCTGGTTCAAGTAAAGCATAAACATGCTAAATATTTTGTCCCATGCAGACTTAATTTTAGTAGGAATATGGTGGGTAATTAAACACCTTATTGCAGTTACCATTAGTTTAAATTTGAAATAGTTTTAATTTAGTAGTTTTAAAAGATATAATTTTAGCTGAATGGATGGATAGATCTAGATTTGTAGATAGAACCTTTTTGTTTTCTAAATTACATAATGTAAATAAATTGTCACAGAATAAAATGTACGAATAACTAATTTTTGACAGAAATGTCAGATAGAACATGTAACTTAGTTGTGATTATATTTTATGAAGAAAATGACACCGAAAAATTAAAAAAGGCACTTCAGGTTTTGACCCCTGGTGTCTAGTGACAATGTAGAAATGTTTTTTTCCTGTTCTTATGTTGACTTCTACTTTACTGGAGTATAAAAAAACACTTTCAAGCTGGTTAATATCCACAGATACATTTGTTTCTTTTGTGACTGAAATTATAGAAAATAACAGCAGAAAACAACAAACTGCACATGCTACTGTGTGATAGTGACTGATCTGATTGTAAAACTAATGTCATGTTGACTGTTGATGTGTGTGTTTGTAGATTGTCTGGCTGTATGGTGACAGAGGAAGGCTGTGGTTGTGTGTCTTCAGCTCTGAGGTCAAACCCATCACACCTGAGAGAGCTGGATCTGAGCTACAATCACCCAGGAGATTCAGGAGTCAAGCTGCTCAAAGATGCGATGGACAATCCAAAATACAGACTCAAGTATGTTTAGCGTTTATGTTTAGAGTTTTAGATTTTATTATTTGAACTAATCAGTGTCTCTGTGTCAGAAATGTTTAGTAAGTAATATCTATTAAGTTACAATTTACTGAAAACTAACAAACATTTATGCAAAATAAAAATAAAAATATGGTTTGAATCCATATCACTGGACTTTAAATTATAAACAAGCCAGAAATAGACCTGGACTCTTATTTTGAAATGTATATGTTTTATTACTTCCAGTTGCTCATTTAAACGGGTGAGAGAGATAAAATAAAAAACTTGTACAACCATCTTCAACATATTACAATTTAAATAAAATAAACATTTTCATAATTCATCAACAGTTGATCTTAAACAATTGCTGGGCATAAATGTGCTGTATTCATTGATTCATTCTGCAATCCTGTGGAATGCACAACAGTACAGTATTTTACTTTTAAACGTGCAGCACTCACATTTATTTAATTTAATTTAATCATCCATCTAAAGTTTAATAACGGCACAAGGCACAAGTGAAACTGGTGTGGCACAGTAATCATTTTATCTTGAGATAAAATTTGATTGTGAATATAATTAGATTATTTTTTTGTTTTGCCTTGCACTGCTGTGTGTCTGTGTTTACTGATTGAATGTGACACTGTGTGTGTGTGTTTTGTAGTGTGGATCATGGAGGAGAGTTCAGGATTACAGCAGGACTACACAAATGTACGTCCACACACACACACACACACACACACACACACACACACACACACACACACACACACACACACACACACACACACAGCTACCTTTAGTGATTGTTGTTGTGTTAAATCTGTCTCTTTTTTTTGTGTTCAGATGCCTGTCATCTCACAATGGATCCAAACACAGCACACCCTCAACTCATTCTGTCTAAGGAGAACAGAAAGGTGACAAATGTGTTTGAGTATCAGTCATATCCTGACCATCCAGAGAGATTTGATGAGTGTCCTCAGGTTCTGTGTAGAGAAAGTCTAATTGGACGCTGTTACTGGGAGGTTGAATGGAGTGGATATGCTGAAACATCAGTGACGTATAAAGGAATCAGCAGGAAAGGAGGGAGTGAAGACTGTTGGTTTGGGCGCAATAAAAAGTCCTGGAGTCTGATCTGCTGTAGCGCTGTCTGTCACAATAACACGTTCACTGGCACACGTGTCCCTCCAGGCTCCTGTAAGAGAGTAGGCATGTATTTGGACATGTTGGCCGGCACTCTGTCCTTCTACAACGTCTCTGAAACACACACACTCTCATGCTTATACACATTCACCACCAAATTCACTGAATCCCTCTATGCTGGATTTGGGGTTTCTTATTGTTCCTCACTGTCTCTGTGTGAGATAGGAAAGCCTGTGAGCAACAACAGAGACATTACACACACACCTGCCTGAAAGAAACACTCACTTTATATATTGTAGTGCAGTCAGTTGCCCAGCATGCTTTCCATCTGCATGAGCTCTGACCGGGTTTGTATCCCTTTACTCTCAATGATTCTGGACTTTTAACAAAAAAAATTACAAACCACTAAATCTGTTTAACAAAATTACAGAGTTGTGTGTAATTTCACATGTTGTGTACAGATTACAGCCATTAAGAAGGTGTTTTTTTTTGGGTTTTTTTTTTTTTTTTTTTTTTTTCACGTGGCAGCACGCAAAGCCCCAAAAGTTGACCACAGTGCTGTACAAGGGACAAAATAATCATAAAATCACATTCAAATTCTATAACATTACAACATATAGTCACAAATGAAGCCTTCATGGTATCTTAAGTTTTCTGCCAAATGTTGTCCCGGTCTCACAAATAAAAGTAGGCCTACGTTTAATAAAAATGTCTGCTTCAATAATTAGCTACCTAAAAAAAAAAAAAAAAAAAAATGTAAGCAGTAATAGTAAATGTCCTTACCTCACTTATGGCATTAGCTATTGCCAGCTCTAAATGGGAGCCTGACACTTGTCCTCTTCTTACAGTGTTGTGCAGCACACAGAATCTTCAGACACTCACCATGTTAAACTAGATTGTCTGAGATCTCTGAAAATGTTGCTCCATTTTTTTATCATATTACAAATCATTTGCGCAAATGGTTCAAGTGTTTGAGACGTTTTCCCCCAAGAAAAGAACGCCAATGAAGCTTACGGTAGTTTTACTTCCGTTAGGTTACTTTTAGAATGGAAATATTGTGCACTTCAGGGCATTCATCATATACTGATACTACACTTTGTATGATTCAACAAATAGCGAAAAAATAACAAGTCATTTTCTCAATAACCTGAAGCTAAACATATAAAAACAAGCTGATTTTCTTTGATGTTTTTTTGTTGAAAAAGCGAATAAATTAGCCGTTTTTTCAACTGTCAATATTAAATCGAAAAACGAATGAACACAACGTACACAGACCCTGACCCCTTCTTGAGATGATTTTCAATTTGGGGTAAGAAAAAGTCTCTATTTTTAGGTTATTAAGACCTCATTTAGAGGTCTTAATTCACCTTAAGAACTCATCATTTGAACCGCCAAGATCCACAATCTCCATCTTATGACCAAAATGTAAAAAACTCATCACTTCATTATTTACATTTTATTTTATCTTTTGCTTTTTAAATGTTATTGTCATTCTACTGATCAGCCAGAACATTATGAACAGCATGAGCTGCGTTTACATGAACAGTTTTGTTTCAATGGGAGACGATGAGCGATTGAAGCTCTGTGCCGTGGTGCAGATATTAAGCATCAGTGACGGCTGGTGGAACATTTTCTAGGTAGGGCTGTTGTGACTAATATTATGTATGTTAAACTGAAAAAAAAAATGATAAAGTTTACAGACACTGAGCGCAGGCTCCCTGGCGACACCTCCAGCAAAAGCAGGTGGACAGCACCTGAATGGCACCAGGATAACAGGACAATGAATAAATTTAAGAAAATCACACACCTTTTGACAGAACAGTATACACAAAAAAAAATTTGATAATCTGAAACTAATCAAAACCAAATCAACAAACAAAACAAATCAACAACAGGCAACAAGGGCAACAAAATAAACGTCACTGTTAGCAAGAGAAACCAAACTACAGAAAGAGGAAACACGACAATGCCAAGCGCAAACAAAAAGAAAAAGAAATGAGCAAAACTACACTTGTAGACAATCAAACTGACGTTAGTATACTAAAAATACAATTGCAGGGTATTTATATTAAGTACATAAATGGGTAAATGTATTTGTAGTATACTAAGCATAAAAATAAATGCATTTAAAATACATTTTAGTGTATTTGTTTTTCACTAGGGACTGCAAAAAACCCCCCAAAAAAACCCTTCTGATCTTACCTTACTTCTCTTGCTTTTTTTCTTCATCCAGAAAGCATCAAAAGCCACTACCATTGTTTATTTGGGGTAAAATTCACACAAAGAGATTTGTGCACTTTGCTCTATTCTTGGAAATGTTTGGAAAACTCTTTTCAGAGTAAAGGTAAATTGTTACAAAAATGTTATCCGAATTGAGTATTCTCTAAGAATGTCCTGAAGGGAAGATATTTCTCAACACTGTCCATCCTTATTAGTCTATTCCAGACATCCCACCTCTCCCGGAGGATCCGGGAGTCTCACTATTCCTTAAGCCCTCCCTATTCTAACTTGAACGATGGCTTCGAAGCATTGTATTAATAGCACATCTTGTGTTTACTGCCTCTTTAGATGAAACGCTTGTTTCCTCAATCGTAAGTCGCTCTGGATCTGATAAATGATAAATGTAAAGGTAAAAAAAGGAGAATTAAAGAAACAAGGAGCGTTTTGATATTGAAGAGTCTTTATTTTCTGAGTTGACAGTAAAACAGCATTTGTTACTTCTTTCTCAGCATAATATAAATCCAAAAGCCCTTTCAATATTTCACTCTCATCAAAAAGGGGAAATACATTAAAATACAATAGTCTGTAGTAAATCTATAACAATTCCAAAACTCCAAAATTTTCATTGCATATGTTTACTGATAACAACCAGCAGCTTAAAACTACTTCTAATAAAATTCATCCTTGTTATTGAACATTTGCCAAGTTAACATGTACAGTATGTCTTTACACAGATTAGTACTTCTAAATGAGCTAAGGATATGAATAATCCTGATTCTTCAGTTTCTTCAGGCTTATTGCAGTCATGATCAGTCTTTCCCCACCACCTGCCTCGTTCTCTCCAGAAGGGTTCTAGTTCATATTCAGCTGCAGAAAGAGTACTTTGAATGATGCCGTCTTTGGCTTCGGCAGCACAGGGTGCACATGGCGCACAAGGCTGGCCACATCGTTGAAGGAGAGCGGCGAATACAAGCAAAATGATCTGCCAATGGGGTGAGAAAAATAATCTTTTTTTCTGTTTGGGACAGAAACAAGTAACAAGATTTCAATCAGAAACAAGATTATTTTTCTTACCCCATTGACAGATTTTGCTTGTTTTTGGCGAAAACTCACTTAATTTTTTATTTTATTTTCAAGAAAACAAGAAAAAATATCTTGTCATTTTACTTATCTAGTAAATGCATCTCGTTTTAAGAATTTTTAGATATTTAGACTAGAAACAAGACAAAAATACTAAGTAAGAAGAGCATTTTTGCAGTGCTTAGATTAAAAATAAATAAAGAACAAAACTGAACTGAGTATGACATTTTTACTCACCCTCTCAATGTGTCCATTGAGGGTTATGTCTCCTCCTTTAGTAAACATGTCCTCACCACTAGTCGAACACGAGGGTGGGCAAAGAGCCTTGTGGAGCACTTAAATTTTGCTGCCCAGAAAAAGGCATTCCTGCCCATATTTGAAGGACAGGGTGTAATTTTTTAACACATAAGGTAACTCCTTCCTCAAACTCGTCCTGTACTGCACTTTTCGGAGCTAAATACAGGTGCTGGTCATATAATTAGAATATCATCAAAAGGTTGATTTATTTCACTAATTCCATTCAAAAAGTGAAACTTGTATATTATATTCATTCATTACACACAGACTGATATATTTCAAATGTTTATTTCTTTTAATTTTGATGATTATAACTGACAACTAAGGAAAATCCCAAATTCAGCATTTATCAATTAGGGATCTCTCGTCACCGTTCTCTCCGTCTCCGTAGGGAAGCCCTCATCGTCGCAGCAAGGTGAGGGCTTCCCTGCGGAGACGGAGAGAGCGGCGACGATGAGGGCTTACCTACGGAGACGGAGAGAGTGGCCACGGTGAGGGCTTCCCTGCGGAGACGGAGAGAGCGGAGACGGTGAGGGCTTCCCTGCGGAGACGAAACACAAATTTCATGCGCATGAAATAAAATATTGACTTTTCAGATTTTGTTTACGTTTTGCATCTTTTAACCAAAATTTTAAATGGACAGATTAAAATTGAAAAAATGTAAATTTAAAAGTTTCCTTTTGTGAATTAGGCCTGCTGTTTCTCCTACACTTTTGATAGCCTTAAATCATGATAATACATGACTTGAGTTTAAAACCGAAGTGGGCACTGCAGATGCAGAACACCTGTCCCAACAAGGTGACGGACGAGATTGCTCCCCTTTTGTTCACGTAAAAAAAAAGGCAACTCATTCTCACTCACGAGGGGTCCGATACGGTCACATGTCCAAGAGAACTCGCCCAGCGGGACATTCTAAGCGCTTAACGTGAAAAACGTAAACCCTTAACGTGGCTTAATTTATACTACAGTGATATTGGAGGAGCAAATTTAGTACACAACTATAAATAAAGCATATATGTACAGATAAGCAGGTGAACCATGAACACAATTAAAACGTTTTCCTAGAAAATAAATTACAGTTATGAAGAAAACACTAATGCATTAATTGATATTAAAAGCCCAATAAAGCTATACAGATAAGCAGGTCATCAGGCCGAATATGAAGGCAACGCACTTAAACGTTCAGCGGTTTTCACGCTTAACTTAAAAATATTGTCCTTCCATTTTGTTTATGTTGCCGTTGTCTTAGCAATATGCTATTGATTATCTATTTTGTCTTCATGAAAATGACATATTGGGATATAATTATAGCATATAAAGCGACTCCTAATCCTAAACAATTTCTCTATATAAAACACCTAACAGCCAGACAAAAGTCACAGAAATGTTAATGTTGTTTGGGTCTTTTTTCATATAAAAACAAAAACAAAAGGACGGGATCGAAACCACAAGCGGGAACTCAATAATGTGTTGGAGCACTAAACAAGAGGCTATAAGGTTTAGAAATGGTCATGTTTAGGTTAAAATATATATGTAATAATAATTTAATGAATATAAATGAATCAGTGTCATCTTTTTAGGCTCTTAATGCGAGTCATTCTATTGACGCCAGAGGAAAAGGCACTAGAGGACACTTCAGCGTGACGCAAAACACTAGAAATTAAATTGAGCATTTTTGCATATATAACTTGTTTTTAATATCATTTATATTATTTCCAATGAAATAATTATCTTGCATAAGGAAAATTATCTTGTATAATTATCTTGTGTTAAAAAAGGAAGAAACCGCATTTTCCATATTTAATTTCTGGTTTAAAAAAGGAAAAAACGAATGGACGCAAAAGTACACAGACTCAGAATCTGTATATCATTCATTCAGTCGTTTTTTGATTTAATATTGAAAGCAGAAAAAAAAAAATGTCTTCAGAAAAACAAGATTTCGGCTTGATTTTTTTTTTTTTTTTTTTCATTCAGAGGTAGAAAAATGGATAAACAGTTTGAATATTTGATTTCTACATGTGGGCGGGAAATCCCTTTCTGCTGATTGGTCGTCAGTTCTTCCTCAGCGCCGCACAGCAGAATAAAAGTCCTGCGCTGCTACAGCTGTACGGATTCCTAACACGTTTATTGCAACTACATTTCATATTTTTCTCATCAAACAGCCAGACTAACCTTGACACAACCCGTCCCGGGGCAGAGACAGACAGGGCTTTCTTCTGTGTAGACCAGCGGCTTTAGACCAGCAAAGTGCCAGTGGGTGCGCAAAATAATTAGCTATAACCGACCGTATTTTCTGGACTGTAAATTCCAAAGTGACTAATATAATGCATTTAACGTCAAATAATCGAAATCGAAATGTTGACTTTTTTAATTAGGCGCGTCAGTATTCGCTGTATTTTAGTTCATGTTTCTGGTGTACGTCAGAAAGATGGCTATGGCTCATATATGGCTATTTATATTTTTAATTCTTGTTGTTTTCTAATACCATTCATTTAAGGATTTGAAATCCAAGTGATGGTGCCGGCGACTCGTGCACTTACATAACGTAACTTATCAGTTTTGGCATTGCTAACTTGACATCGCAGCCTCTTCATTATCAAAATAATACCAAACATATAAAGAGTTATTCTGCTTAATTTAATTCGTCTGTTGTATGTGGGAAGTAAAATACGCATAGCCTACGTGTTAATAGTGTTTATAATGTTAATGTTGTATTTTATTTACCAGTGTTATACACTACTTCTGAATGTAGGCTAATAATAAAATGCAGTTTTTACAACAATGCAACGTTGTGTGACTTACATTCGGTGTGACTTTTCTGGCAAATACGGTCAATTATAAAATGTGCTGTATTATTACAAAATGTATAGGACACTTTATGTATACAGTGTTCATTACCCCCACCCACATTAACTTTGGGCTTAATCACTGTTATAGCCTAATTATAAGGGGGATATCTGACATTTATTTTGGTGTAGACAAATTCACTAATACTAAATATGAAATAAACTCAAAGTAATAACAAAACAAAATGGCGCCACCGTGTTCGGTCGCCGTTCAGGTCGCTCCTCGAAGACTGTGCTTTTATTTACTATTTTACTTTCTTTTACTCTCAATTTTTACAAACTTATCAACTGCATTGATCTGCTATGACAGCAAAACTCTTTTGGACATTGGTTACCTCTACACTGGACTGTTTCAGGACACTTTCACCGATCCTCTGTGGCCATCTGAGATCCTTCGCAACCCTCGAGTTGAACAATGGACAGAGCCGCCGGCGAAGAACCAAGAAACACCATGGGAAACGCGCTGGGATTCGCAACAGACTGAGGAAAAGGGCATTCAGCCCTCCTCTCCCGAGCATTCTTCTAGCAAATGTTCAATCCTTGGAGAATAAGATGGACGATCTTAGAGCCAGGATAAGTTTTCAACGGGACATGAGAGACTGTAACATCTTTTGTTTGTTCGAAACATGGGTCACGCCCGCGGCCCCGGACACAGCTGTGACGCCGTCGGAGCACTTCTCTGTTTTTCGGATGGACAGAACAGCCGAGGCCGGTAAATCCAAAGGCGGTGGAGTATGCTTCATGGTCAACAAGAAATGGTGCGACCCCAGGAACATCCAATGTTTTATATCAGCTATGCATTCCATTAATCTTGTGAATTGGTAAGTTTCGTCAGGGCATGTAGAAATATAGAGCTGAGTATCGTCAGCATAACAATGAAAACTAATGCCATGCTTCGTAATGATATCCCAGTGGTAGCATGTACAGGGTGAAGAGCAACGGTCCTAGCACGGAGCCCTGCGGTACTCCATACTGAACTTGTGATCGGTGTGACATCTCTTCATTTACTGCTACAAACTGATAACGGTCAGATAAGTATGATTTAAGCCATGCCAATGCAGTTCCACTAATGCCAACATAATTTTCGAGTCTATTCAAAAGAATGTTGTGGTCGATAGTATCGAATGCAGCACTAAGATTGAGTAACACTAATAGAGAGATACAACCACGATCGGATGATAAGAGTAAATCATTTGTAACTCTGATGAGAGCAGTCTCAGTACTATGATACGGTCTAAATCCTGACTGGAAATCCTCACAGATACCATTTCTTTCTAAAAATGAGCACAATTGTGAAGACACTGCTTTTTCCAGTATTTTTGACAGGAAGGGTAGATTTGTGATCGGCCTGTTATTGACTAATTCTGTAGGATCAAGTTGAGGTTTTTTAATAAGTGGTTTGATAATAGCCAACTTAAAAGTTTTCGGTACATATCCTAATGACAAAGATGAGTTAATGATATTAAGAAGAGGATCTATGACCTCTGGTAGCATACATGTTATTGATTTAGATGATTTAACGAGTTTAGCCAATTCTTCCTCTCCTATAGCTGTGAATGAATGTAATTTTTTCACAGTGACACTACAATGCTCTGTCTGATGTGATACTGTAATAGACGGCTGCATGGTTATAATTTTCTTCCTAATATTGTCAATCTTACACGTAAAGAAGTTCATAAAGTCATTACTGCTGTGCTGTTTACAACCATCAGAAGTTGAAGCTTTTTTTTTGGTTAACTTAGCCACTGTATCAAATAAATACCTAGGGTTGTGTTTGTTTTCTTCTAAGAGAGTCGAGAAATAAGCAGATCTAGCAGTTTTTATGGCCTTTCTGTATGCGATCATGCTCTCTTTCCACGAATTACGAAAAACCTCTAGTTTTGTTTTCTTCCAGCTGCGCTCCATTTTTCTGGAGCTTTAAACCGTGACGTTTAAAGCTCAATTTATTCTTCTGTGAACCTGCAAAGTATAACTCATTTTCATTTGTATGGAGCCCATAAAGGGACACAGTGGTGGAAAATATCAATATTAAATCAATGCTAAAAATATCATGGCAAGGCTTTTCTGTTCCCTTTAAAAAAAAACGCTTGTGTTCCCTCAAGAAACTTTGTGTTTCCTCACAGACCTTTTAAGTTATTTACGAGTGAGGGAATGCAAAGCATTGACATAAATGTTTTCCTCCCATTTCATATTTTGTCCACCACCATTGCCTTGCCTTCATACATTTTTTTTTTTTTTTTTCATTTTCTTTAACTTTATATTAGTTAGGCTATATATTAGTTTTGTTGTGGTATAAAAATTGGAATCGAGAACTGTGAAACATTCTTGTGTCTTCATCAACAAATAGATAAAATAACCTTATTTATTAAAATACAAGATATCATGAGTCAAACAACCAAAACAATAATAAAATCAACACAATACATATATATAGCACTATAATGTATATTCAGGGTAACGACATAATGTAAATGAAGAGAATACAAACATGAGCTTGAGCAAAGTCACATGCTGCTGAGAATATAAATAATTATAATTCAGATCAGTATTGTGAATTTTATTTTATATTATATTTATATTATCACAATATTCATAATTCAACCAATCTCTAACAGGAGAAAAAATTTCTGAAAAGTAAATAATTCAACATACGGCGTTATTATCAGTACAAGATTATTATTTCATGAGTTCAGCGTATGATTTGAACATGTCATTATGGGATGCTCGAGACCGACAAACGTTTATTTCATTATAATTACCTGGGAACAGTAAGGGAATGTAAAGGAAAGCAATGGATCAAAAATGACAGGAAAGACATTCATAATGTTACAAAAGATTTCTATTTCAGATAAACGCTGTTCTTTTGAACTTTCTATTGATTAAAGGATCCTGAAAAAATATACACAACTGTTTTCAACATTGATAATAATCATAAATGTTTGTTGATCATCAAAACTCATATTAGAATGATTTCTGAAGGATCATGTGACACTGAACACGGGAGTAATGATGATAAATTCGGCTTTGATCACAGGAATAAATTACATTTTAAAATATTCAAATAGAAATGTTATATATATAGTGGCTTTATTGTCATGATAAAAAATAAATCTATAAATATGTAAGTGTGTACAGACAGATTTACCTGTGTGTGTATTTGAGCAGAGTCTGCTGGTGTGTAAAGTGTCTTTCTCTGTCCATCTAGATGCTTTTTTCTTCAGTCATTCTGTAGCAGCCGTTGACGTCAGTAATGACAGGTCAGTGATGGTGTTATAGATGTTTCCCTCAATGAAGAGAGCTTGATGATTTACACACACACACACACACAGGTTTCCTCTTGTGGGCTGCAGGTCGATCTCATGTTCAGATCTGAGCACTGAATCCAGTCTGAGAGTCTAAAGCGGATCACTCTTTAAACTGACCTCACAGTTCAGTCAGAAATGAAAACTGTCATCATTTACTCCAAACCTGTAAGAAGATATTTTGAAGAATGTTTCGACTGTTTGTGTCCAGACAATGAAAGTCAATGGGGTCCAAAAAACATTAGACCACTCTAACTTAAAATGGACAAAGAAAAACACATTTTTCAGAATATCATCTTTTATGTTTGGTGAACGATCCCTTTAAAGCCAATCAGAATAAAATCTGGCCTTTTGTCTTGATGCATAAATGTATATTAAAACAAAATCAGACATAAGGAATGAAACTCAGACAAATGATGGCTTGATTAAAATGTATATGGGTCATTCCTGGGATTCGGTAATATTTCAACTTGGACTTTTTAATTTTTGAGCTACATATGATTACATTTCTAAATACCCCACATTATTAGGCACATATCAAACCTTCAAAAATCATATTTTCCCATTTCAGGCATTAAAGAAAATGCCAGGTTAACACAAAAACTCAACAAACAGGACTCTTGCACGCACGCAACAATTCCAACATTTTAAAATAGTTACTTTATGAACATTTGCATAAAATACCTGAACAAATGTAAAGAAAAAAAGGTCTAATCCATATTTATTCATAGAATCACCACAGTGCTGAGCTACCGTGTGTGTGTGTGTGTGTGTGTGTGTGTGTGTGTGTGTGTGTGTGTGTGTGTGTGTGTGTGTGTGTGGCTGAGGCACTTTATTCAGGCTTTTATCTTGAGAGTCTGGCCCAAACCTCCTTCAGAACCTCTACATGGCGAGATGTCACATGTTGTGGAGCTGGAATCATCTCAGTGACTTCATCAAATTGGTACCAGTGGATGTCATCACGAGAAGGTGCCAAGGACAATGCCTGGGTACAGGTCATCATCATATTTCAGTATGCAACCACTGTCCAACATCTGGATGTACCAATTTCTCCACTTCCATGGGTTGTGGATTTTCCTGATTGTCTGCTGGCTGTGCAGGCATTGGTATGTTCTGACCAAAACTGAAGTGCTGTGTGTTAAAACATGTACAGTTTAGGTCTTTCTTTGTTGAACAAAAGCAGCTGACATCATGACATATCAACTCACCTAGAGCAAGATGGAGATGTATTCTCATTGAAGAGGACACTGCTTTTATTAGGACTATTAGCATCATTTCTACAGCACGGTCAACATCAGTGCTTTCCACAAAAAACAGTTCCACTGATGTATTCGTTTGTTTGAGGACTTCATACAGTTGCTGTGCCTCTTGGATGTCATGGCCCTTAGCCACCAACCTGTCTGCAGCTCTCTTTAATGCTCCTCCTACACCATCGGGGGCCCCTTTCCCATGACTTGATTCAAAATAGTTCCATGTGCCAACTTTAAATCCATGTTTGTGGATTTCTGTAGTAAAAAGCATGACATTTCCTTTCTGTCTGAATATAAAGAGCATATTGCTCTTTGATATTGAACAGGTGCTTCTTAAACTTGTGAATGTTGTTGTACTAAACTTGTGAAGCCTGTGTACCCTCAATAGTTTTCTTGACAGTTATCTTTACTGTTGAACTCTTCTTCATGTGGTCTTTTTTTTCTAAAGCCTTGTCTTCAGTGACCCACTGTAGAAAAGATGCTTTTGCCATCCCATCATATTGACTGGAGAGGGGGACACGCTTTTGTTTGCATAAATCACATTCCCCATACATACATGCCTTGTTAGAAGAACCACAAGATACCATCTCAGCCAATCGCTTTCTGAAGCTGTTTTCGTGATCGTCTTTTGCCTTCCTCCCTTTGCCTACAAAACAAGTTATCAAGCAAATTAGTCAGTCCAACATTGCATGAAAATGAGGTATGTCACATTAAACCAGGGATTCACAAACTTTTTTTGTTAGCTGAACCCCCTTGACCTCAAATATTGATATGAAGAACCAACCGATTCTCTGATGTTGGGTAATAGTCACATGGCATACAGATAAACAAATAAAATATTTAAACATTTTTAGCAATTTTTGCGATTTTATAAATGATTAGCTATTCATCAGCTCAAACCCCCTGCAGTTCCTTCACATACCCCATGGGTTTAAAAGCCCCAGTTTGGGGAACCGTGCATTAGACAATTACACATGCTCTAAACTAATTTTCTACTCTCAACTTATGATTCTTCTGCCTGTTGCACTTCACCTTGATAGTGGCTGTCGTGGCAGCTCTGGCATATGTTCAGGACTTTGTGGTGGAGTGCTTATGTTTCTTAATGCTTTTCTCTTCTTTCCTTGCTTCTTGTGTATGCTGCTCTCCACTCTTTACGCCTCTGACGCTGTGCTCTCTCACTTAGGTCATTAATTGTTTTTTTCTTTCCTGACTCAACATTCCTTCTCCATCTCTGCCTCTCTCTCTCAAGGTACTGTGCCCTTTTTTCTGGGTCAGCATCTCTGCGTGCACGAAACTGCCTTTGCCTCTCTGCTGTTGATGAGGGTGCCATTTCTGATTAAGATGAGACACATTACCTCAAATATTTTATCTATAACAAAAATATGAGTTATGACATTTGTACATTTTGGTAATAATTTATTTACTGAAATTAAATTTTTAAATTGAAATCATTGATTAAATTAATTGAATAACTCAACCCTGTCACAAAGTTTACAACCCCGACACAAAGACATATGTGACGGGGGGTTGAGTGTGATGGGGTTGAGTTTTTTTACTCACAATGGCCACTGCTCTTAATGTGGTGTAGAAGAGTGGGCCACATGGCAGCCAATGAAATAAGTATATTTTAGATTTTTATGGATTCAAATAAAATTTTGAAAAGTCATCATTTTCCATCTTAATTGTATGTGATGGGGTTGAGTTGTTAAGCTTGACAGTACCCTCCCTGACTATAATACACCTAAAAAAATGAATAAAAAGTGTGATACTCACCTTCTTCTGCACCATGCTGTTGAAGAGAGCTGAATGATGCAACTTCCTGTGAATGATGTCACATATGGGTGGAGTCTAAATTATTATGGGCGGAGAATGGTTGGCTCACACGGGGTTGAGTTCAGACTGAGGGACGTAACTTATTTTTTATATAAAATATCTTGCTTTTTTTTGCTTTTTTTTTTCAAAAGCAATGCATTATTGCTGAAAATTAGACATTTATAGACACTGTGAACATTTTATTAATTATTTTCCAAGTACAAATTCAGCGAAGAACCTCAGAGACATGACAAAATGCTTACTGTAAGACAGAAATAAGATTTTTTTAATGATAAAAATTATTTAAATGCAATAATTATTTGTATTCATTATAAAGGACATACTGGATATTGTGAAAAGCTTTTAACATTTCATTTTGGTGAACCACCACTTTCAAAAATCTAGGGGACTGAAATATTATCGAATCCCAGGAATGACCCATGTAATGTATTAATAATTCATATAATAAATGCATCAAGTGAAACATTTGTACAGTTTCACAGTACATACTCTTTCAAACCAGCTTTACAAACGTCATTGGATCTATAATGTCTTAATGATTTAACATTTAGTCATTTTAGGCCAGGTCAAAGTCAAAGTCAAAGTCAGCTTTATTGTCAATTCTGCCATACGTACAGTACATACATACAGAGAATTGAAATTCTATGACTCTCAGACCCTAGGTGCCTAACAACAACAAAACAATAACAATAACAACAAAAGTTTAACAGTGACAACAACAGAAGAAAGATTAAAAAAAGATAGATAAAGTGAATTATAGAGGTAAAGTGGCGATGGCAAATAGTGCAAACAATAGTAACAATAGTGCAATTTCAGATTTAAGTCAGTGCAGGTATAAAATAAAATTATAAGAGTGTGTGCAAAAAAAGAGTCTGTAAGAGGGGAGACCAATTCCTCAGAGATATAACATTCGATATAACATTTTACCATAATGTTATTGTATTATGATTTACAATGCCTGCTTAGGTTGTGGTAATTGCATGTGTCTAAACATATTTGACTATAGATTCTATAAATCAGAATTGGATAATGCAAGTCTACACTAGGCTATAATTTAAAATCGCAGAAACGCACTGTCACACCATTTTCAGAACAAAAACTACAATTAAACTAACCTTATGAGGTGCATGTTGCCATCAGTGTGCCAGAGGCTGTTTGGACAGGGCACATGATAAACTCTTCTAGCCACTGTGCTACTCCATCTCCTTGCAGCAGCCGTTGCAACATCTCACGAACCCTATGCCGGGAAACCCTCAATCCTTCTGCAACCAGTCAAGGCTCGCATCATCTAAAATGGTTGCATTGAATTGAAAAAATATATATAATGTATGAACTGATAGGACAGACCTTAAAATATAATCAAACAAGGCTTACCTCACTTCCAGTATTTGGATATTGGCATTGGAGTCGTCTCACTACATTTTCAAGTTCTTAATCATCTACTCCTGACATTCTGCTCTTGATTGATACACCAAGCAGTTTGGACCTCTTGTACAGAAATGAGGATGAGCACCGTAACATTCTTGCCATTCGCTTGACTGTGTGATCTTGCTTCATTAAAAATTCAGTTTGGTCAAGTGTTATTTGAATGGCTGGTCTACCTCGGCTACCTGCAACTGAAAGTAACATATATTTGTTTTACTGACATGCAGCTCCTAATGGCAAGCAGTATAATATTAGAAAAATGGTGACAAATAAGAATGGAAAGGAACAAGGTAATGGTCTAAAAACAGGGTAATGGCAGATTTAAATGACTTTTTCAATATTGTTTTCTTTAGTACAAATGTTGAAGAAATACAATTTCTTTATTGAGTCATGGAACTTGACCAGGCAAAGCTGAAAAATGAAAATTAAACTTTGACCTGTTGGAGTGTCTGTTTCTGTAATTTTAGAACATAAATAAGGTACACTGATGTGTGATAATCTGAATGTCACATATAAATAAATTTGTATGGCCTGACTGGCCTGTGTGTGGATCAGTAGCATTTTTCAGTAGCCATTCAAATAATTGTTTCTTTAATCCTTATTTTCTTCTAAAATGTTAATAAAATGATGTAGGCATACAGTTTGTTGTACAGTCATAATTTAACTATATGTATTATGTACAATAGGTATATAGATTTGAATTTGCATAAGTGAATAGTTACATAGCATGTACACTGGTTGGACTACTTTTAACACAGACTGAGGGGAAAGTTACAGTTGTATTACCATGGCTACCGTCATGACCAAAGTAGAGAGCAGACAATAAACAAACACATAAACGAGACAAAAACGAGCTTTCCGAGATGCCCTGCTTGTGTATGCGGTTACTGCAGATAAAGAACATAGTTTTAAAAACCAGAAACTCACCTGAGCTACTTCAAGATACGGAAGTTCCCTCACTCTGCAAACGTGTTGACAGCATTGTTCGAATTTCATCCAGATTTCGGTTCAATTCTTCATACGTCTCAGGAGGTAGCAAATATGAAATTCTCTGTGCATTTCTTAAGCAATCATCTATCGCACAAAGTTCGCGCTCACCACAATTCCCCTGACTCATTCGAAGTCATTCAGGTAGCCAATATATTTAGACATTACAAAAACATTTTTGAGCGTTTTAATTTGTAGCATTTTATTTATGCTGGTGTCAGATTTGCAGTCTTTGTGTGTGTGTGTGTGTGTGTGTGTGTGTGTGTGTGTGTGTGTGTGTGTGTGTGTGTGTGTGTGTGTGTGTGTGTGTGTGTGTTATGTGAGTGTGTTCTGCATTAAGGATGTTCTGTAGTTTCACACCTTCGTTTGTGTCTGTGTGTGTTCTCTTGGCAAATACCAAAAAAAAAAATCCCTGTTTTAGCCCATTTCCCATTTATTCCTATGACGGGTCTTGTACCACTCATATATGAACACTGAATAAAAAAATTTAAAAAAGTAAATGAATATCGGGTCAAAACGACCCAAGGAACGTTTGCCTTGAAACATTTACTGACAATGCATGAATTAATATTGATTTATTTTAATTCATGTTTATTCATAGAAAAAAACAATAGGACAAATACAATATAAGAAATAAACTGCTTTAAAATGTTCAGGGACAGAAGGTATATTTAACAGCAGCATTCAAGCAAGAAACTGAATAATCAATCATGTGAATATTCTTCACACTGTATGAATGAAATAAACACTACAACTTATTAAAGACTACAACATTTATTCAGTGATAGATTTTCTATTCAATAACTGTAAAATTCATCAATTATGGAATGAGTTCAATTCAACAGTGTTTTCTATAATCCAGTTCAGTTCAGTTCAGTTCTCTTCCAATACCATCAGTGCTGTCAAATCAGTAATACTGCTGAATATTAAGCGTCCCGAGCAAGCCAAAGGCGACTGTAGCAAGGAGCCCAAACTCCATGGGAGTTAAAGCTGTTCATAGGGTCTGTGCAGAGGACTTGTCTGGGTCTTGTGGTCGTCTATATGGTATGTGAATGCCACTCCACCAAACCATTCAAGCTTGCGACCAGAAACATGTGCGCCCCACACTTTTCTATGTTGGACACACCCACACACTGATGCTCTCAGGCAGCTCTCCATGGGACAGTTGTCGCTGCTGCCTGCTGGCGCTCTGAATGCTGCTGAGCAGCCATTCTGCACATCAGTGCCCTCACTGAGTCACTCACTGGTGGAAAATCAGCCACAGCCAGGAGTCTCACTGGCTTTTGCGGTTTGTCTTTACATGGCTCCTTCTTTTTACAGCTGCTGTTCTTTTGTATTGGACGAACAGGGCTCTGCTTAACTAATATTCCTCTGGCTGGTTTCTCCACACGGGGCACGGGAGTTATCCAACGAGTCACAGGCTGTGGTAGATCAGCAGGTTGTCGTAGCGGAGCTCTCGCTGTCACTCTGGGCTTGTCCGTCTTGACAGCAGCCATACGGACCAGCGGAGGCAGAGTCGGGACTCGAGATTTGTTAACGTCCCAATGTGGCCTTTCAACTCTCGCCTGCGTTGTCTGGTTAAGTCGGGTCAGACCATTTTTATGCTCGTTTCCAATCACTATGAGTGGTGTGTGTGTGGGTCTCTGGCCAGTGGGCTTCACAGACTCTCGATGAATTGACGGCATCTGCATACGGTGATGCTGCCTGATGGTTGTCTGACTCTGGTTAGGTCGGGTCAGACCAATTTTACACTCATTTCCAATCACCATGAGTGGTGTGTGCGTGGATGTCTGGCCAGTGGGCTTCACAGACTCCCGAGGCTTTGATGGCATCTGCACACGGTGATGCTGCCTGATGGTTGATGGCCTGATGGTTGATGGTGGTACCGGGCGAATGATAAGCGATGACATTTTCTCTAGACAAATATTGCTGTTCTCTATGAAATCCTTCGTTCTCGCTGTCAGTTCTCTCATGAGCTTGTTCACACTGAAGCAATAGCACATTGATGTTCACTCTAAATATATATCGTGTCAAGCACATTGTGATGTCACAGAATGGTTAGCTTCGGAATGTAGAACGTTGCTCTTTGGTATTCGGATTTAAAAAATGCTTATAATAAACAAGTGACAATTCTTCTACATGGGCTGTTGACGTGACGGCATTTTGACTGTTACACAAGATAAAAATGAATATAATTAGTATTGTCATCATTTAAAATGCAGTAAATGGTTAAACATTTATGTTACATGAACCTGTTGATATACAAACTGCTTTATCTTTAGAACTTTTTGTTTTTTTAGCCAAATCTCAAAATGTTCCTATGGTGTGTGTGACTGTCTCAAGCATGGTTCAATAAATTACAAGTTTTAGAAGTTAAAAAGTAAAGCATACAAATGATAATAAAGACCTCAGTCATCCATATAGGCTATTTCTAAAAGCGTAGGAACTTGATACATTTTGGGACCCACTATCCTGATTTTAAATCGGGCAATTCCACTGACAATTTGAAGTAGTTAAAGGACCCCATTCAAGGTCATGTTACTGTGAAGCACATGGTAAGATTTTGTCTCAGAATTGTTCAAATATTTAACTTTTTTCTGTTGTCCTTTATATTCACTTTCAGTAAAAATGTTCAAAAAACTGAAAGAGTTGACAAAGTTAGTGAGCCCTTATATTTTCCCAAACATCAGACTTCACACTACATAACAATATAAATTTTTTCTTCAAAAGCGTTTAACAAAAAAGCATTTTTTTACTGATTATTTGTCATCTACCCATTTTAAAGGGTGTATTTAAATCATTATTCTCTAATTCACTATAGTAATATTTTGTCATATTTTTAAGTTTGACATGAATTTATGTATTCATTTATGAATTTAACTAATTCTAGAAAAATACCCTTTTATTACTTAATGTTAAATAAATTTGCTTTATTTTTATTTAGGCTACATGCCCCATTTTGAAAATGGTGTTGCAAACACCTCATTATCAAACTCATCATTAATCAAGAGTTACAATCAAGAAGGTTATTTTTAATTGTATGCCGCTGATTTTATGAAAGTCACTAACATACACAACACTCATTAATACAATCTGAGCATTTCTGTTTGTTTTCTCTGATGGTGTGATTGTGTTTTAGAGGACAAAACCAGTCGGTCTTCAGCAGCGGCCCAGATCTCAAGATATCCAGATTAGAAGAGTATGGTCACTCTTCATTTAGTCATTGCTCTTGTATAGCAATCATTTTTACAAAAAACTTCAATTGAGTTTCAATTAATTTATGAGACGCTCAGTTCACGCGCAATGCGAGTGATCGCTCCGGTGCCTCCATATATTGTCTGCTATATTTGCTTATTATTTATTAAATCCAGGCAATTGGTTGATGTAACATTGATTAAAGTTAAGATACAATTTATACCAAATGAATTCACTTTAAAGAAAGGCTTTCTACAAAACAAAACTTAATGAAGTGATAAAAAAATTATTTCTGACCTACTCCAGGTCTTCCGACATCTTATGTGTCCTACTCATGCTGTTCACTTTTCATAATCAACATAGATCAAATAAAAAAAATAACAATATTTAAACATAAATATGAAACTAAATAAAAAATTTTAATGGCTACAACAAGTATAGTAGCCTACAGTACAGAGCAATTTTATGTCGGATCGCGATAAATAAGAAATAAACCATACTTTTTTTTGTAACTCTTTGGTCTTCATTTATACATTACTACTATGGATGTCACAAGTACGGGTACTTTGGTACCAAGTTGGTACTAATTTTAAAATTAGTGACGATACCAGCATTTCTGTAGTAGGCTCCCGAGTATATTCGGTACCCGCAGCTGCGTTCAGTCACTTCCGTGTTTATCTAAGCGCAGGGCTCCAGACTGTAGCCAAATATATACTAGGGTCTGTGAATATTAAACTGCAAAATACTATTTAAATATTACTCCTGCATGTTCTGTGTCTCTGTGTGAATGACTGGCACGCATGACGCTCTCTGCCATGTCACTATATGAGGACACGAACACATAAACAGTCACTTCATGAAAATTTACCGTTTCATTTGAGAAAACCGTCATATTCAAGATTCAAGATTCAAGAGTTTTATTTGTCACATACACAGTTATATACAGAGTATACAACCGGCAGTGAAATGTAAACAGGTCCGCTCCATGGACAGTGCAAATACACAGTTAAAATTATAATAGAAATAGGATAAAAAAGTACTATATATATATATCTGTAGAATTATAAATAATCAAGTCAAGTAGAAGAAAAAAAGTAAAAAATAAGAATAAAGAAGTGGAATAAAATAATTGAAGTAGACTGTGCAGTGAGTAAACTGTAGACTTATAAATATGTGGTTAACAAATGTATAAAGAGTATAATGTGCAAACAGGTTTATAACAGGTTGTTACACAGTAACAACGAGAACAGAAAGTGCAGTGCAATGTCAGTGTATCGATGCTTATCCTGAAGTGAAGTCACGTGATGTTAGGTGACTGAGTTCAGGAGTCTGATGGCCTGGGGGAAGAAGCTCCTCCTGAGTCTCTCAGTTTTGGCCATCAGGCTATGGAAGCGCTTACCAGATGGCAGCAGCGTGAAATGAGGGTTTGCAGGGTGATTAGAGTCCTTGATGATCTTAGTAGCTCTACCTTTGCAGCTCATATCATGAACAAGCACTCAAAGGTCTTCACGGCAACCCGTCAAAATAAAAGTTATATTAGAAATATATTAGGCTACTGTACGTCTCTATGTAATAATATGTCTCTAGACTCTACTACTAATAATAATTATGCCTAGATGGTTGCTTTCACTTGATCTTTTTTTTTTTATAAACAATGTTTACTTTTACACAGCATGTAGCCTTTAAATGTTTATGTATTATTTACTTATAATGATTATCATTATAAATAATAAACTCATTGAATTTAATTAAAACATTTTAAATAGTTAAATAAATAAAATAAAAAAGTTTGCTGTGTGGTGAAGGCAGGCTGGCGAAGATTCAGAGAGGGTTTGGAAAATACCGGGAATGCTTGGAAGAGAAGTTCAAATATCGGGAATGCTTGGAAGAGAAGTTCAGGAAGTGCTCAGAGAGAGTGTTCTTGGATCGCTCAGTAGCGCAGGGAGAGTCTGGGTAGTAAAGACGAGACCAGACACAGTGAGCGGGGTGAGTGCTGTTTAAATAGTAAGGGTGAGATTGATTGCAGGTGCTCAGTATTCAGGTGACAAGGAACGAGTAGGCGGAGTGAAGGAGTCTGGTGCGCGGGGTGTGGCAGAGTCCGTTACAGTACCGAGTACCGTAAAATTATTATGGTATTGGTACCCATTACTGGAATTTTGGTATCGTGACATCTCTAATTACTACTAGTATTAAATTACTACTACTAGTAATATACATTTGAGATGTTGCTGCTATGAATGATAAGTTAGAGATGTGACCTTTCTTTACTATAAATCATTTAGTCACAAAACTGTTCTCTCTAGAAAATAAACATTTTTCAAGCTTATGGCTGTTTGATAGCTGTATATGCACTTATTGTACATGGTTGCTATTTAAAAAAAAATGATGAACTTTTAATAAATTAAATACATGATCATATGACTTTGATGCATTTTTTTTCATTTAAGCCACAATCCATGATTTTTACATGCTCGAGTCAACATGCTCTGCATTTCATACACACTCAATGCTCTTGAGTCATTAAAGTCTCCATGAGCAGATGTAGATCACACAGATTAATACACTCAACAACTAGTCTATAAATCCATCAGGCCATGTGCTCATGGACACTAGTGCGAGTATAGAAGCAAATGTGGACCAGGTTGATTCTGACATTTTGCAACGCCTGCACTGATTTGGAATAAAATAATAATAATAATAATAATTCTTAATTGGAGCCTCTTTCACTAATGTGACAACGGACCCATGAAAGCCAGACCAGACAGAGCCCGGGCCCTGATTTAAATGACCAGTTCAAGAGGGTAAAAGCTTTTTCTGAATCGATCATCATGAGTTAGTCCAGACGTTACAAAAGATATTTTAACTTGTTTGCCGACAAGAGTATTATTTTCCAAGCCTGGCCGACCCTTTCCCAGCATTTGGAAGGATTCCCTACACATCCAGTTTTACTAGATGTGTGCCCCCTCACATCGATTATTGAAGATCAAGTGAAGAACCTAACCGAGACAGGGATAATCAGACACGTATGTGGGCAAACATGAAAGAACAGACGCTGACACAGCAGCTGTCCGACTCAGTCTTGTGTTGGGTTCTCCAGAACTGCTTGTTGGCATTAAACAGTGGAGAGTCTGCTCCAAACAGATGTTTACCAGCAGCGGTTTTTGGTATGGCTGTTGATGAAGTGCACATGGATATAATGATATAATGACATAAATAATGGTTCAGTTGCTGTTTTTTTGTGGAAATGTCTGTGTAAAAACATGCTCACAGTGTCGTTATATAAATGCATTTCATCTGCTGAAGATCACCATAGTCACTGTACATGTGCTTTAACCCACTGAGAGTCTTTCTATCTGCGATATCATTCATAATCAGCAGCCTTTAAAAAGTATTTAGACACGGAAGTCACACTTAAAAAGGTCTGAAGGTCAAAAATATCAAAGCATGTGGTTATTTAATGCACCTCACATGCAGAGATTTCTAAAGGTGCGCTCAGTCATTTTCCTTTCATTAAAGAGGCTTTTTTTCCATTTAATTAATCATCTAACATTTTTTATAATTATAATTAACTGTTTGACACATTCTTGCATTATGCTCTTTATTGTGATAAAATATAGCATTTGTTTAATATAATAGGCACAACCACTTGATTGAGAGATTTATTTGTGATGGAATAATTACTTTATGAACGTACTGTTAAAATTATAATTTTATTAACACACATGCTGTGCAGTTAATCTGAGCAGTGCATTCATTTGAGTGGTAACAGGTATTATGGGAGCTGTTAGAATTGACCATCAGTGTTTCGAAATAGCCCATCACTAATAATCCCAATCAGATGATGGCGATAGGAATCGATGGCGATGGCAGTTGGCCCATTCTCCTCTGACCTCTAGCATCAACAAGGCATTTTCGCCCACAGGACTGCTGCATACTGAATGTTTTTCCCTTTTCACACCATTCTTTGTAAACCCTAGAAATGGTTGTGCGTGAAAATCCCAGTAACTGAGCAGATTGTGAAATACTCAGACCGGCCCGTCTGGCACCAACAACCATGCCACCCTCAAAATTGCTTAAATCACCTTTCTTTCCCATTCTGACATTCAGTTTGGAGTTCAGGAGATTGTCTTGACCAGGACCACACCCCTAAATGCATTGAAGCAACTGCCATGTGATTGGTTGATTAGATAATTGCATTAATGAGAAATTGAACAGGTGTTCCTAATAATCCTTTAGGCGAGTGTATGTTATAAATATAAAAACTTCACATTTTGAATTTTACTGCAGTATGTGACTCACAGTTTCCCTGTGTGAGCGGCGCTCATTTGTTTCAATTTCTCATGAGGCTGCGTGAGCGTCAACAGCGCAGTTACTGTCAGTTCATTACATTATATATTATTATCCACTATTATCCACTAGTCATTCTTGCATTTTGGTGATTCCCTGGTATATTTTGATACTGACGTTTTAATCAGCTTGTCTGGTCGGGAAAGTAAACTTCTCTTTCACTTGCCCCAGACGAGTATTTGTACTTTGTTACATTCCACCACTGGTGGTTAGTAAGAATTAGCCTTAATAATCCACAGTATTTTCAGGTTATTGATATTGACAATGTGTAGTAAAATATAAAAACTCATTTAGTTTAGACTGGAGTGAGGTGAAACCAGAACTTTTTAATATTGATATGATTTTATACCAAAACAATTATCAGTAAATAATGTACAAAAAAAGGAACAAAAGGTAAGAACAAAAGGTTTCTTTGCATTTATTTTAAATGTATTGTCAGTATTGCGCTTGCAGATCAAGTGTGGGTAGGGTACTTTTTACTGTGTGTGTCTAGATGGCCATGTCTGTCAGCCACCAAAAAACAATTTTGACCCAGGAAAAACCCTGTCAATAATAATAATTTTAAAAAAAAAGTACCCTTATGACTGGTTTTCTGGTCCAGGGTCATATATGGCTATACAGGTACTGTCATATAATTAGAATATCATCAAAATTTTATTTATTTCACTAATTCCATTCAAAAAGTGAAACTTGTATATTATATTCATTCATTACACACAGAGTGATATATTTCAAATGTTAATTTCTTTTCATTTTGATGATTATAACTGACAACTAAGGAAAAATTCAGTATCTCAGAAAATTTGAATATTACTTAAGACCAATACAAAGAAAGGATTTTTAGAAATCTTGGCCAACTGAGAAGTATGAACATGAAAAGTATGAGCATGTGCAGCATTCAATACTTAGTTGGGACTCCTTTTGCCTAAATTACTGTAGCAATGCGGCGTGGCATGGAGTCGATCAGTCTGTGGCACTGCTCAGGTGTTATGAGAGCCCACGCTGCTCTGATAGTGGCCTTCAGCTCTTCTGCATTGTTGGGTCTGGCATATCGCATCTTCCTCTTCACAATACCCCACAGATTTTCTATGGGTTTAAGGTCAGGCGAGTCTGCTGGCCAATTAAGAACAGGGATACCATGGTCCTTAAACCAGGCACTGGTTGCTTTGGCACTGTGTGCAGGTGCCAAGTCCTGTTGGAAAATGAAATCTGCATCTCCATGAAGTTGGTCAGCAGCAGGAAGCAGGAAGCATGAAGTGCTCTAAAACTTTCCGGTATACGGCTGCGTTTACCTTGGACCTCAGAAGACACAGTTGACCAACACCAGCAGATGACATGGCACCCCAAACCATCACTGACTGTGGAAACTTTACACTGGACCTCAAGCAATGTGACACCCTCCTTGTGTAAGGTGTCAATGATCGTCTTTTGGACAACTGTCAGGTCAGCAGTCTTTCCTCATGATTGTGTAGCCTACAGAACTAGACTGAGAGACCATTTAAAGGCCTTTGCAGGTGTTTTGAGTTCATCAGCACCAGGTGTCTTCAATATTCAGCCTTTTCACAGCCTCTCTCCATCTCGGTCTCCGCAGGGAAGCCCTCACCGTCGCCACTCTCTCCGTCTCCGTAGGGAAGCCCTCATTGTCGCCGCTCTCTCCGTCTTCATCTCTGCAGGGAAGCCCTCACCGCTGCTGCTCTCAGTCTCCACAGGGAATCCCTCACCGCTGCTGCTCTCAGTCTGCACAGGGAAGCCCTCACCGCTGCTGCTCTCAGTCTCCACAGGGAAGCCCTCACCGCTGCTGCTCTCAGTCTCCACAGGGAAGCCCTCACCGCTGCTGCTCTCAGTCTCCACAGGGAATCCCTCACCGCTGCTGCTCTCAGTCTCCACAGGGAAGCCCTCACCGCTGCTGCTCTCAGTCTGCACAGGGAAGCTCTCACCGCTGCTGCTCTCAGTCTGCACAGGGAATCCCTCACCACTGCTGCTCTCAGTCTCCACAGGGAAGCCCTCACCACTGCTGCTGCTGCTCTCCGTCTCTGCAGGACATCAACTCTGATTGTGGCCGAACTGAACTCACTCACTCAGCGCAATGGCTCTTATAAGCTCTGTCCGCATGTGACGTCATGAGTGGAGCTGACATGCCTGTGGCGTCACATGACCGGCCGAGCGCGGAGCTGAGTGAGACTAATGGCGCATGTATCTATCTTTCCTATAGTATAATAGGAATATAACTGTAATATATGCAGCATTTTGTGTCAGTATTGCATGTTATTAAGTGTTTAGTTATTCGCTTCATTAAGGAGGAAATATTTACCCAGTTTAATGTATTTACGTAGCCCTCCACTGGTTTGCTGTTTAAATGCAGGTTTTTTTTAGGCTATAAACCAACAGTAGCGAACAGAAACACATTAAAGAGTCTTATTACTCACCCTCGCCTTGTGCCAAACACAAATGGAGATATTTGAATGAAATCTTCCTTTGACAGTCACTAGCCTAACACTAATTGTTCATAAAGAGATTGTTAAACTGATCGAGCGGTTAATCCACAGTTTCTGATGAGACGCTTATGCTTTATGATGAACAAACAAACTCAATTCAAGCCTTTATTCTCTTTTTATCATTCTCTGCCGTTAAAACAAACCCTCTAAAGTCTGTTAGATATGCTTGGTGATTCACGGATGAACAGCTGTTGGGTTATTTTGACCCAGCTGGCTTATTCATTTCTACAGCGAGCAGGATTTATGGTTAGTTAATAAGCTATATTTTTTAGTAAGCAAGCTCATATATCATGGATAATTTGGTCAAACACATTTTCCTCAGGATATATTTTAAATGACGCAGTTGCGGTTCTTGAGGTGTCTGGACTGGTTTCACGGTTTTATTATAGTAACCAGAACAATATCTCACATAGCATTACATTTACCTCAGGCAAGTCATTCAGTGTCCACATTTACTTCACTAAATACACTCACCTAAAGGATTATTAGGAACACCATACTAATACTGTGTTTGACCCCCTTTCGCCTTCAGAACTGCCTTAATTCTACGTGGCATTGATTCAACAAGGTGCTGAAAGCATCCTTTAGAAATGTTGGCCCATATTGATAGGATAGCATCTTGCAGTTGATGGAGATTTGTGGGATGCACATCCAGGGCACGAAGCTCCCATTCCACCACATCCCAAAGATGCTCTATTAGGTTATGATCTGGTGACTGTGGGGGCCATTTTAGTACAGTGAACTCATTGTCATGATCAAGAAACTAATTTGAAATGATTCGAGCTTTGTGACATGGTGCATTATCCTGCTGGAAGTAGCCATCAGAGAATGGGTACATGGTGGTCATAAAGGGATGGACATGGTCAGAAACAATGCTCAGGTAGGCCATGGCATTTACATGATGCCCAATTGGCACTAAGGGGCCTAAAGTGTGCCAAGAAAACATCCCCCACACCATTCCACCACCACCACCACCAGCCTGCACAGTGGTAACAAGGCATGATGTATCCATGTTCTCATTTTGTTTACGCCAAATTCTGACTCTACCATCTGAATGTCTCAACAGAAATCGAGACTCATCAGAGCAGGCAACATTTTTCCAGTCTTCAACTGTCCAATTTTGGTGAGCTTGTGCAAATTGTAGCCTCTTTTTCCTATTTGTAGTGGAGATGAGTGGTGCCCAGTGGGGTCTTCTGCTGTTGTAGCCTGTTACAACCCTCATTTGGCTGTTAACAGTCTAGGGATTAGGGAGGGTAACATTTTGAACCAAGTTATGAGTACTGCAAAAATACCACTGTGTGTGAGTTGAGAACAAACAAGACCACACAAATGACAATTAAATAACCATTTAATAAAAAACACCCCCATAACCACAAAAGAAAAATAACCCTATAATGAATATAAGGGAGAAAAAAAAAAACATCAATATCAAAAATATCGGGGGAGAACAAAAGGGAACCTGGATTGTGCCAAAGAAACAAAAGTAATATAATCAAAAGAATCTTGCTAAACCATTTGCAACTAAACCGAAGCTAAAGAAAAGTAAAGAAAAAGTCTTCAGCGTCAAAGACGCCCTTAACTTCCCTACACTTTCTACAAATAGAAAAAATACAAAGTGTGGCACAAATCCCCTTACCTGATGTTTCTAACAAACCACATTCCTACGCGTGTAGATGCAAGTCACGTGACCTCTTACCTAAAACCCCTTTTCTCCACCCGAATGAACATCACTGTAATGAGACTCACAAAACTACCAGTCTCTCTCACACGTTCTCAAAAGGGGGAGTACAAAAGATCATCAACATGACAAAGAGTTCTCCAGATAAAACACCAATAACTTAAACAAAAGAGAAACCAAAAACATAAATCATATCAAACAAACAAGCAGTCTCTTCCCCTCCTTCGGGTGCAGCAGTCCGTTCCTTATAAAGGGTGTTCCCCAGGTGTTGATCATTGGAGCCGATGAGAACACACCTTCAGGATAGCACAGCCAATCATGGACATCTGGTGTGATTGACAGCCCAGACAGCCCATCAGCACGCAACCTGTCAATGTATTAGTAAAAGGGACAGACACTACAACAAAACAGACAGAAGGAATATGCCCCAAAACTCTTACGTCCCCAGGGACGTAACATAGCTCATCCGCCTCCAGGTGGTGCATGTTGTAGCTTCACAAATTATCAGCTTGAATCAGTCAGCCCATTCTCCTCTGACCTCTAACATCAACAAGGCATTTTCTCCCACAGGACTGCCGCATACTGGATGTTTTTCCCTTTTCACACCATTCTTTGTAAACCCTAGAAATGATTGTGTGTGAAAATCCCAGTAACTGAGCAGATTGTGAAATACTCAGACCGGCCCGTCTGGCACCAACAACCATGCCATGCTCAAATTTGCTTAAATCACCTTTCTTTCCCATTCTGACATTCAGTTTGGAGTTCAGGAGATTGTCTTGACCAGGACCACACCCCTAAATGCATTGAAGCAACTGCCATGTGATTGGTTGATTAGATAATTGCATTAATGAGAAATTGAACAGGTGTTCCTAATAATCCTTTAGGTGAGTGTATCTTAAATGGGCATTTATTATTAGATATTACGATATTATTAGATCTGCATTCGATCTTAAAGGGGCAGCGTGTAATAAACCTGCTGACGACTGAGCCATTAATGTGAATCAAACAACAAAAGGCAAAGAGAAAATACTCACAGCTCTTGAATGAGTAACTTTAGCTTTAATAAACATTAATCTATCAATTTATACAGTGTTTCAATCCCAGTGTTTTTGTAGGCCAAATTAATGTTAGTACACCTTCCTGAAATTAAAGCACTGTTGATTTCATTTGTATCTTTGTTTTATTGTGTATTTGTTTGACCATTTGTTTGCACTTTGTTCTAATATTGTATCTTATCTTATGCATGTAACACAAATAACACCTGCACACTGGTGCATTTACAAATAGATGTTTCACATTTGTTTCGTTCAAACGTTGCTGTTTCTTTTACTATAGATATTTTACCTTTCAGATCATAAAGAAATATTAATTATGCTCTTAATTAGGTTTTTTTAAAATTAAAAATATAAAAAGAACCAATAAGAATACCGTTAAAGTACCGGATCGATAAGCAGTATCGGTAAGAGTAGTAATACCGTTAAAAACTTAACGATACACATCTCTAACTGTTAGTGATGTTCAGTATGGGCCAGTTAAATCAGAAGCAAGGAACGGCTACTGGAGGGAGGTAAAGATGCGACAGGTGAGTGAAGAGTCAACCATTTGGTTCTGGATCAGATTAAACATTATAATAATATTAAAAGAAATGGTTGTCTTTGTAATTTGTTTCAATCAGATAAATCACAGGTTTGAAAAATCAATTAATGAGATCAGTAAATCAAAACATCTGTCAAATCATCTGTTGCTTTTTCTAGGACAAGATTTCAACAGCTTAAAGGAGAACTCCGGGGGATTTTTAAATTAATCTTGATCATTATACCTTTGTGAGTACTGTCTATAGAAAAAAAAAAACGAACCGGATTGGTGCTTGCAACACGGAGTTGTTACAGTTAATGCCCAGAGCTCCCACTCAGCTAAAACGGCAGATATGGGGGCATATACATAAAAAGTGTCTTTGTGCCTCTTAACAGACACAAAATGCAATCAAAATGTCTGTCCAACATGAACAGGGCCCTTACATGACAACGAGATGCGTTCAGCCACTTAGCAATTGTTTAAATTCACCTAAATAGTATTTTAGACGGCTAGCTGTAGTCTCGCACTGAAGTCCCATGGGAACTCAGTTGTAGCTGGAAAAAGGTAAATAGTCCAGGTGGGAGGAGTGTCGTGTGTTCTCTGAATTCTGTTGTCTCAAAATGAATGAGCATTTTGAAATGTTATTGAACAACTGAAACAAATTTAAACACATTGCTCATGACTCAAAAACATTACATTAATTTAGAAAAGATTTAAAATCACAAAAACATATAAAGCCAATTCAGTTTTGAACACACATGACAAATAAATTACAAAAACACATCAGCATGCCAGCACAAGTTGTGAACGTGCAGTTATTAATCAGTGTATTATGAATGTGCCAAACATTGAAGCACAGGAGAGAAATTCAGCTTCACAGGAGAACCGCTCACATAAACCTTCACACTCAGTTAAAATCACACTTCTGCTGATAAAACGCCTTTAAACTCAACTCTGAGGAAAGGTAGCATACTCGCGCAGCTCATTTACACATTTTAACAAAACACAGATGAATTAATCATCGATTCTTAACCTTTGAGAAGCTTTTGAACACGAGTGAACAAACACATGCCTTTCTCCCCTCAAATCTCCCGCGGACTGAAGCGAGAGCGCGCAGCGGCAGCACGCATGTGATGTCACAACTACGATGCACATGCGATTTGATGTATTTGAAAACAAATTTTCCTGTCAGAAACCCTCCTCTCAGAACAGATTCTGTCAGAATATATTTTATTATATTGATATTTCCCTCTAACTTTATAAAAATCATTAATATAACGTAATTTGAGGTCAAACTCGCCTCAGAAAACACATTTTCCTGTCAGAAACCCTCCTCTCAGAACAGATTCTGTCAGAATATATTTTATTATATTGATATTTCCCTCTAACTTTATAAAAATCATTAATATGACTTGATTTGAGGTCAAACTCGCCTCAGAAAACACATTTTCCTGTCAGAAACCCTCCTCTCAGAACAGATTCTGTCAGAATATATTTTATTATATTGATATTTCCCTGTAACTTTATAAAAATCATTAATATGACTTGATTTGAGGTCAAACTTGCCTCAGAAAACACATTTTCCTGTCAGAAACCCTCCTCTCAGAACAGAATCTGTCAGAATATATTTTATTATATTGATATTTCCCTCTAACTTTATAAAAATCATTAATATAACGTGATTTGAGGTCAAACTCGCCTCAGAAAACACATTTTCCTGTCAGAAACCCTCCTCTCAGAACAGATTCTGTCAGAATATATTTTATTATATTGATATTTCCCTGTAACTTTATAAAAATCATTAATATGACATGATTTGAGGTCAAACTCGCCTCAGAAAACACATTTTCCTGTCAGAAACCCTCCTCTCAGAACAGATTCTGTCAGAATATATTTTATTATATTGATATTTTTTCATAACTTTATAAAAATCATTAATATAACTTGATTTGAGGTCAAACTCACCTCAGAAAACCCATTTTCCTGTCAGAAACCCTCCTCTCAGAACAGATTCTGTCAGAATATATTTTATTATATTTATATTTTCTAATAACTTTATAAAAATCATTAATATGACTTGATTTGAGGTCAAACTCGCCTCAGAAAACACATTTTCCTGTCAGAAACCCTCCTCTCAGAACAGAATCTGTCAGAATATATTTTATTATATTGATATTTCCTCATAATTTTATAAAAATCATTAATATAACGTGATTTGAGGTCAAACTCGCCTCAGAAAACACATTTTCCTGTCAGAAACCCTCCTCTCAGAACAGATTCTGTCAGAATATATTTTATTATATTGATATTTCCTCTAACTTTATAAAAATCATTAATATGACTTGATTTGAGGTCAAACTTGCCTCAGAAAACACATTTTCCTGTCAGAAACCCTCCTCTCAGAACAGATTCTGTCAGAATATATTTTATTATATTGATATTTCCTCATAATTTTATAAAAATCATTAATATAACGTGATTTGAGGTCAAACTCGCCTCAGAAAACACATTTTCCTGTCAGAAACCCTCCTCTCAGAACAGATTCTGTCAGAATATATTTTATTATATTGATATTTCCTCATAACTTTATAAAAATCATTAATATAACTTGATTTGAGGTCAAACTCACCTCAGAAAACACATTTTCACCTCCTGTCAGAACAGATTCTGTCAGAATATATTTTATTATATTTATATTTTTCAGAAAAAACTCACATTTTCCTGTCAGAAACCCTCCTCTCAGAACAGATTCTGTCAGAATATATTTTATTATATTTATATTTTTTCATAACTTTATAAAAATCATTAATATGACATGATTTGAGGTCAAACTCGCCTCAGAAAACACATTTTCCTGTCAGAAACCCTCCTCTCAGAACAGATTCTGTCAGAATATATTTTATTATATTGATATTTCCCTCTAACTTTATAAAAATCATTAATATAACGTGATTTGAGGTCAAACTCGCCTCAGAAAACACATTTTCCTGTCAGAAACCCTCCTCTCAGAACAGATTCTGTCAGAATATATTTTATTATATTGATATTTCCCTAACTTTATAAAAATCATTAATATATACTTGATTTGAGGTCAAACTCGCCTCAGAAAACACATTTTCCTGTCAGAAACCCTCCTCTCAGAACAGATTCTGTCAGAATATATTTTATTATATTGATATTTCCTCATAACTTTATAAAAATCATTAATATGACTGATTTGAGGTCAAACTCTCCTCAGAGAACACATTTTCCTGTCAGAAACCCTCCTCTCAGAACAGATTCAGAATTCTGTCAGAATATATTTTATTATATTGATATTTCCTCATAACTTTATAAAAATCATTAATATGACATGATTTGAGGTCAAACTCGCCTCAGAAAACACATTTTCCTGTCAGAAACCCTCCTCTCAGAACAGATTCTGTCAGAATATATTTTATTATATTGATATTTCCTCTAACTTTATAAAAATCATTAATATGACATGATTTGAGGTCAAACTCGCCTCAGAAAACACATTTTCCTGTCAGAAACCCTCCTCTCAGAACAGATTCTGTCAGAATATATTTTATTATATTGATATTTCCTCTAACTTTATAAAAATCATTAATATAACGTGATTTGAGGTCAAACTCGCCTCAGAAAACACATTTTCCTGTCAGAAACCCTCCTCTCTCAGAACAGATTCTGTCAGAATATATTTTATTATATTGATATTTTCTCATAACTTTATAAAAATCATTAATATGACTTGATTTGAGGTCAAACTCACCTCAGAAAACACATTTTCCTGTCAGAAACCCTGAGAATATATCATTAACTCAAACTCGCCAGAAAACACATTTGAGGTCAAACTGCCTCAGAAAACACATTTTTCCTGTCAAAACCCTTCCTGTCAGAAACCCTCCTCTCAGAACAGATTCTGTCAGAATATATTTTATTATATTGATATTTCCTCATAACTTTATAAAAATCATTAATATAACTTGATTTGAGGTCAAACTCGCCTCAGAAAACACATTTTCCTGTCAGAAACCCTCCTCTCAGAACAGATTCTGTCAGAATATATTTTATTATATTGATATTTCCTCATAACTTTATAAAAATCATTAATATGACTTGATTTGAGGTCAAACTCGCCTCAGAAAACACATTTTCCTGTCAGAAACCCTCCTCTCAGAACAGATTCTGTCAGAATATATTTTATTATATTGATATTTCCTCATAACTTTATAAAAATCATTAATATAACGTGATTTGAGGTCAAACTCGCCTCAGAAAACACATTTTCCTGTCAGAAACCCTCCTCTCAGAACAGATTCTGTCAGAATATATTTTATTATATTGATATTTCAAACTCATAACTTTATAAAAATCATTAATATAACTTGATTTGAGGTCAAACTCACCTCAGAAAACACATTTTCCTGTCAGAAACCCTCCTCTCAGAACAGATTCTGTCAGAATATATTTTATTATATTGATATTTCCTCATAACTTTATAAAAATCATTAATATGACATGATTTGAGGTCAAACTCGCCTCAGAAAACACATTTTCAGAAACCCACATTTTCCTGTCAGAAACCCTCCTCTCAGAACCCTCCTCTCAGAACAGATTCTGTCAGAATATATTTTATTATATTGATATTTCCTCTAACTTTATAAAAATCATTAATATAACGTGATTTGAGGTCAAACTCGCCTCAGAAAACACATTTTCCTGTCAGAAACCCTCCTCTCAGAACAGATTCTGTCAGAATATATTTTATTATATTGATATTTCCTCATAACTTTATAAAAATCATTAATATGACTTGATTTGAGGTCAAACTCGCCTCAGAAAACACATTTTCCTGTCAGAAACCCTCCTCTCAGAACAGATTCTGTCAGAATATATTTTATTATATTGATATTTCCTCTTAACTTTATAAAAATCATTAATATGACTCGCCTGATTTGAGGTCAAACTCTGCAGAATATATTTTATTATATTGATATTTTTCTCAGAAAACACATTTTCCTGTCAGAAACCCTCCTCTCAGAACAGATTCTGTCAGAATATATTTTATTATATTGATATTTCCTCTAACTTTATAAAAATCATTAATATGACATGATTTGAGGTCAAAAACACATTTTCCTGTCAGAAACCCTCAGAAAACACATTTTCCTGTCAGAAACCCTCCTCTCTCAGAACAGATTCTGTCAGAATATATTTTATTATATTGATATTTCCCATAACTTTATAAAATCTTAATATAAATTTGAGGTCAAACTCATTTTCCTGTCATATCCTCTCAGAACAGATTCTGTCAGAATTATTTTATTATATTGATATTTCCTCATAACTTTATAAAAATCATTAATATGAGATTTGAGGTCAAACTCACCTCAGAAAACACATTTTCCTGTCAGAAACCCTCCTCTCAGAACAGATTCTGTCAGAATATATTTTATTATATTGATATTTCCTCTAACTTTATAAAAATCATTAATATAACGTGATTTGAGGTCAAACTCGCCTCAGAAAACACATTTTCCTGTCAGAAACCCTCCTCTAGAACAGATTCTGTCAGAATATATTTTATTATATTGATATTTCCTCTAACTTTATAAAAATCATTAATATAACGTGATTTGAGGTCAAACTCGCCTCAGAAAACACATTTTCCTGTCAGAAACCCTCCTCTCAGAACAGATTCTGTCAGAATATATTTTATTATATTGATATTTCTTTTCCTGTCAGAATTTGACAAACTCGCCTCAGAAAACACATTTTCCTCTCAGAACAGATTCTGTCAGAATATATTTTATTATATTGATATTTCCTCATAACTTTATAAAAATCATTAATATGACTTGATTTGAGGTCAAGAGGAGAGTGAGCAGAATAACAAATAAGGCTTAGTCACAAGCAGCAGGCCATTACAGTTTCACTCGTAGCCATTATCTTTAATCGCTTGTGCTTTGAGTTCAGTCTGGTTTATTATGCGCGTTCATGAATATAGGATGTTGATGCTTTATAAAGTTTAATTGAATTCTCTTTACAAAATTAGCTTGATAGCAACTGCTTCATGCAAATCGTATGTATGATTAAACCTTGAAATTCTCTAAACATTATTCAGGAAGATATTTCAAAGAAGCTGCCACAATCATATTAAGACACGCAGAACGATGAGCCTCTGACGTGATACTCGTGTCCAGGCCCAGGCCCAATGTTCTGAGCTGTTAGAAGTCGCCTTGAAATCAAAATGGGCAATTCTTATGTTTTCATGGAATATTGCACACATCATTTTCAAAATAAACAGTTCTCTCTACGTGATTGGAAAACATAATGATGGGAAGTTGTGGAAGTATTGTGGAGAGCAAGAAACAGTGGATCATGTTTTATAACATTGCCAGAAGTCTGATTCAGAGAGAGAAGTTTTAAAGAGGAGAGAAAATATCAGTGATATTCTTAAAACATCTGGCAAAGGTTGGAAACTTCTTATAGAGTATTTAGGATCAACATGTCCTTATAGTTTGGGTGTTTACATAGATCATTAGTCCGTTCTCCAGATCAGTCGGTGGCGGTAATGCACCCGAAAGTTGTTTCGTCAATAAAAACAAAAGAAGAAGAAGAAGAAGACGACGTCACTGGCGCACTGCGCGCTATCGCTTCAGTCCGCGGGAGATTTGAGGGGAGAAAGGCATGTGTTTGTTCACTCGTGTTCAAAAGCTTCTCAAAGGTTAAGAATCGATGATTAATTCATCTGTGTTTTGTTAAAATGTGTAAATGAGCTGCGCGAGTATGCTACCTTTCCTCAGAGTCAAGTTTAAAGGTGTTTTATCAGCAGAAGTGTGATTTTAACTGAGTGTGAAGGTTTATGTGAGCGGTTCTCCTGTGAAGCTGAATTTCTCTCCTGTGCTTCAATGTTTGGCACATTCATAATACACTGATTAATAACTGCACGTTCACAACTTGTGCTGGCATGCTGATGTGTTTTTGTAATTTATTCGTCATGTGTGTTCAAAACTGATTTATGAAGTGAATCAACTGATTAACTCTTGAAATGATCAGTTTTTACAGTATCTGAGAGATCTGCAAACCTTTCCTCTGCTCAAGGATCAGCCGAGCTCCTCTGGATGAGCATTATCATCTTTACTGTTATTACCTTAGCAATTCATAATCAAAGCCATGAAGTTTTAAAACTACTGATATTTGTAAAATGTTTAAGATATGAATGTAATGAAAATGAATTTAAATTAAACCGATTTGATAGAATAAAGTGATATGTCATGAATGTATCACATTATCTTTAAAGGAAATTAATGCATGTCCGTCCATTAGTGTTGTAGTACTCGAGACCGGTCTTGTCTCTGGATTTTGTTTCAAGACCACAACTGCTGGGATATTACTAAATTGCCAGTGCATTGTCAGATTTAATTATTAACAATTAATGTGATTGGATGTAAAACGTACTGCTTCAGATGCAATCAATAACTTATTTCTACTTAGATTTATTTATTGTGCCGGTTCAGAAATGAGGGATTGTGTCAAAAATGACACCAAAATTAATACAAATGCTCACAAAATTCAAGATACTGTAAAAAAAAAAAAAAAATTTGTATGCAATCTGGATTTTTATATTATAATGTGATATAATTAAGCAATATCACAAGAGCAAGTGAGCTGTTCACAAATTTGAGCATGACTGCAAACATTGCTTTTGTACAAACACTAAAAAATTTTTTAGACATTCTCAACATTAATTATGCAGTTCAGTTCATTATTTACCAATTCAGATGCATCTTCAGTACCACCAGTGCAGAGTGTCAAAAAGTGTCTTATTCTAATTACGTTTATTGATTAAAAATAAGTAATTTTTCAGGCAGTAATGTGGATCTTTATGAATTTAAGGAGTACAGGGCTTGTCTTGGTCTCAACACACATTGTTCTTGGTCTCGGATTAGGTGGTCTTGACTACAACACTACCATCCACACTAAACGTTACATGATATAACGTTAGCGGTTTCTCATCGCGAATGATTTGGTAACTTAGTTAGCAAGGTCACATTTCCCGCACAGAAGATGGCACCATCCTTTTTCTTGTTAGGAAACCTGTGGACTCGTTGTCCTGACAGGCTGGAGTTTGTGCAACCTCCGCAAACACAATAATTTACTGATGATGATAAATTGAAATTTAAAAACAACCGAAAGCACACAGACTCGTACTGAATGGCAACCTACTCTCCATTGTGCTGATGCAGAGCCCAGCAAACGACTCCCTCTCGTGACGTAATATGACGCGATGTTAAAAGTGGTCTTCACAAACAGTCAAAGAAACGGTCACTTTACTAAATTTGTGCCCGTATGTCTTTTTAAAATATTTTAAATAATCGTATGGTACTTTCATACAAGGTTATATTAATTTTTGGGGAAAATTAACCTGCAATATGCTGTAGTGATTTTACTTTCGTCCATCCGTGGACACTAAGTAAGGTAGTGATTGGTACTCGCCTCACTGCTGAAGTTATTTTTGGATCCCCCGTCACTTGAGGTGTGGTTATGAGTACATCAGATGACCACCTTCCCCTCTCTTAGTTTGGGACACCAGTCAAGGTCTTTTCCCATGGCTGTAGGAGAACACCCCACACCGGAGGCTGTTCAATCATTAGGGATGAATGTAAAGTTGGTCAACTGATTATCTGAAAGATTGAGATTTCTAACTTGTAGAGCCTCTTCTGTATTATCAGCATAAGGAAGACACAAGTGTAATAAAATAGATTTTAACAAAAGATAAACAAGAATAACTAACACACCTGATAAATTAATACAAAATAACAAAACAGACAAATAAATGAATGTGTTTAAAGGTTATTGCTTATTTTATATGTAAAGTTGTATATAAATATATCAAACAATGGCATTACGTAATTCATAAGTTATAATGTATTAATAATATAATTATTGGATATAAATATAATTGATATAAACAAAAATACTGAAAAGGTGTCAGAATACTCACAAAGCCAAAGATGTGCTCCTGGCAGTGGCTCTAAAAAGAGCCTTTGGGTGGATTTAGCTGTTGAGACGCAAGCAGCATTGACTAATATGAACATGGCAAATCAGTGATGCGGGATACTAGATTGTAAAAGATTTATCCCTTTAATGTCTTTAAGACAATTATGACTTGCTGTATCATGATCTAAACCCCAATACTGAGAATTTGTCTGACAGTCAGTCAGTCAGAACATATAGCACTTAGAAAGCCAAAGATGTGTCCTCGTGTGGCTCTGAAAAGAGCCTTTGGGTGGATTTATCTGTTGAGACGCAAGCAGAAGGGTGAAAAATATAAACATGACAGAATGTGGACATTATTGATTAATCAGTATGGCAAATCAGAAATGCAGGATAACTGCTAGATTGATCACTTACAGAAATCAGATGATAGACAATAGACACTGAGGAAAAGAGAGAAGATAATTATTTTAATGGAATATATTCCCAAAGTAATGAGTGTGTGCAATAACATCTGAAATGCACTGACGGATGCGTTTGATGAGACCTGCAACCCCCCTAACAACTACAAGAAACCATTAAGTCACATTAAGAAGCACTTATATTATTGAAATGCATTAGTGCTGCTGTTGTTGGTGTTCAAAGTGCTCATTCATTTTGTGACAACAGAATTCATTTTGTAATTCATTTTTGCAACAGGCATTGTTAATAATAGTTGTGTCTAAATGCTGTAGTTGAACCGCCTGACATGGAAAGTGTACCAACTTATTCACACTTGAAATGATCAGTTTTTACGAGTATTTAAGAGATCTACAAACCTTTTCACTGCTCAAGGTAATTTTTTTTATTATTAAGACATCATTTCAAATGGTTTTGTTAAGGTGCACACCAGGACGATTATCGTGCGCTTATTGGCAATGTTTTTCGGCGCGTCTTTGTGTTCACATCCAAGTGATTTTCACTGCCGATGCGCTGAGTGAACGTGCAAATTCAGTAGATGGCGCTGTCAGTACATAAGGTGGTGCTGTGCCAGTTGCACTTCTGACACAAGCTTGTCACACAGAAGAACAGAGACAGTATTTACATGCTTGCCAAAACCATTCACACACTTTTTGTTAACTGGCAAGCAGCATTAGCAGCTCATCATCTTCTTTGGCTGAATTGAAATTGCCCCCTATACCCTTAAATAGGGTAATATTTGAAGGGACAGCCGCTTGTAGTGGTGTCTGAAACCGTAATTTATGGTATCATAGTTATTGAGTGCATTCATTTCACCGCAATAATGGGTGTAGAGCCGATGTACACATTTACACACATGTATTTCTGTCTGAATTCACTCACTCGTTTTAATTTACTCCTTCAAGTGAACTGTATTAGTGAACTAATGTAGGGAATAGTGAATGAGGGTTTAGGGGTGATTTCGATTCAGCCTTTGTTTACTTACTTCCTCTTCATCATATCTTAGCTTTTACGCCTGCCATTTGCACGCGTGTCGGTGTGCACACTCGTATTGCTGCCCTTTGTTTAGTCACGAGGCGCGAAAAATTGTCCGGTGTGAACAGGCTTTTAGTCTAATTGTTCGGACAGTTGCACCACCTGACATTTTGGGGTTTAAGATATGTTGTAAGCATTATGAATATGGGATTATAGATACAAACATGTTGTTTTACTTTTACAATGAGTAGAATAATTTCAACAAAAAGAAAAAAAATAGAGGAGGCAGTGTCAGAATGAGCAGTCAAGCAAGACACGCATCACCCATAGCAACGCACCATGGCAACAACATCTCAGACTGACAGGAATTTTTTTACTTTTGAGTGCTCTGTTACTGTTTTGTACACTGTTATATTAATTATAATTCAAATTGTTATTTATTATTCTTTACATGCATATTCAGTCACATATTACAGAAATTAACCTGCACACTAGAGGTCTGCATCCCGATCAGTTTTCTTGCGGCGTGGGAGTAAATTTCCAAATCAAAGACGATATCGGTCGGTAACTGGTGTACTTCAGACGGGAGCGGGCAGTCTGACAATAGGCTGGCCGCTCCCGACGTCCTTTGACAGCGAATCCGCACTTGAACTTGAAGTGAACAACTTTCTGCAGTGGTGGTGTTCACACACTTCCCAGATAATATATGTTCTTTGCATCCTGTCCAGCCTTTCAGCCTTTGTGGTCGGATTTTGGAGGAGAGACGTTTAGTAATGAAACTCGTCAGTGAGCGGGAGAAAAAAAAACAGTCCTGCACAGACTTGTACTGCACACTGCACAACATTCACTAATGGAACTAATAAATAAAAGTCATCTATTGTGATTATATGTTTATTGGCTTCATGTTTCATTTATAGAAACGTTTCTTTGGGTTTATTATGCACTTCTTATTGCTTTATTCCATGTTGTTAGCGTGATGCTTATAAAAGGTTATTTTTAGTTACATACGGCAACCGTTTTAAAGTATATTTAGAACATTAGTTAACGTGAGGACACTTGAAGAACAAAGAATTTCACACATCTGGAAAAATGCTCTGTATTTGAATGAGTGGTTGACTCTTAAAAGAGCCGTTTGTTGCTGGCTTGGTGGCTTCACCCGCAGAGCTTCTGTGATGTTGCTCCGCAAAAGCTTGTTGCCCTCTGGGCTCAGGTGGACTCTGTCTCTGCATGGATGAGACACGCCGATGTGCACAAGAAGCCAGACATCGCTCTGTTCAGCCACCGTCTGCTCCTCTCGATCCCGTAGGCCATTCAGCCAGTCTGACCTCTCCAGTTCCGACAGAGCAGGATTTCTGAAAACAGAATCGTGGTTTCTGGAAACAGTCTGAAGACTTTAACCAGGTCAGCTTTCATTTCCTGAAAGAAATCCAGACGGTTACGGCCCTCCTGACACAGACTGTTCCCTCCGAGGTGGATAACGAGGATGTCTGGAGCTGGAGCCTTGGCCCAGAGAAAGTGCAGCTGTTTACAGCATCTGCCTCCTCTCCCTTCCCAAGTTACCTTTGCGCAAAGACCAAGGCTCCTGTCCAGGTACTGCGCACAGATGTGAGAATGCAGCCTGCGGATGATGGAGCTGCCGACAACCCAGATAAGAGGTACACTGACCAGCCCTCTCGAAGAGTGAGGGAGCAGTGATTTTGGCACCTGTACCTCCAGTATTTATAATGAGCGCTGTACTTGCCTCACAGACATGAGAAATATGAGTATAGAAAGCTTGAAATGAAACAATTTGAAAAGAAATAGTCAAGCAAAGCGCACTGTTCACGCAAGCAGCTCATGACTGGTGTCTCAGAGCGGTTCTGTTCAGACTGGTCTAATCCTGACTTGTGCAGCTTTGTACACATTTGGTTCTTAATGGTAGTATTCACTCTTACTTTGCTTAAAAAAAAAAAAAAAAAAATATATATATATATATATATATATATATATATATATATATATATATATATATATATTTTTCTGATTATGGCATAGCTTTCTGCCCACCCAATTAGGCTAATAAAGTAATGATTAAAAAACAACAACGACTGGTCGGGCCAGGGTCAAGTTCGGGCTCGGGCAGAGAATCGAAACTCTCAGAATGAAAGTCTATAAACATTATTTGACACATTTGTCAATAGATAGATTTTATTATTATAATAGTTATGTAAAACTAGGTTAGGTAAAACGATCTAGTTTCGTTGCTTCTAAAAGAAGTAGGTTAGCACTCTAAAGAAAATTTATAAAAATTATATAGAAACCTTTAAACAACAAAATTTGAAGACAAATACAACAAAATTACTAAGTTCCTTTAAAATTACTTTACATTTTCACTAAGTGAAAATAGTAATATATTTACACCATATAGAAGCAGCAGTTCTTTGCTATATATGTAAATAGTAATTCAGCAGATTTACACCTTAGTGTTGTACATTAATAGGATGCAATAATAACGGTGTAAATTTTTATATTTATTAAAATTATTAAAGGCACTTTATTTCCACTCTTAGAACATTTGATGAGAAACAGGAGAAAAGCGACAAAAGGCAGATTCGAACCTGGTCGATAGTGTGAAAATCAAATACCATGAACCTGAAGAGCACAAGAGCTGCGGCTTTAATCTTTTGTGGCTCAATCTAGCAGTGCTGGACTGAGTTTAATATAAATAGACACCCATATAGATGCTGTTTAGTGAAGCCGATCCTAACACATAAACATGAACAAATGTGACTGATGAATGACGTAGATGTGACGTCACATGTGTGCTCTCACTTCAGTCCGTGGGAGATCTGAGGGCAGAAAGGCGTGTGTTTGCGTCTCAAAGGTTAAGAATCAATGATTAATTAATCTGTGTTGTGTTAAAATGTGTAAATGAGCTGCACAAGTATATTACCTTTCCTCAGAACTGAGTTTAAAGGCGTTTTATCAGCAGAAGTGTCATTTTAACCAAGTGTGAAGGTTTATGTGAGCGGTTCTCACTCTCAATACACTGATTAATAACTGCATGTTCACAACTTGTGCTGGCATGCTGATGTGTTTTGATTGTGTTTTTGTGATTTATTCGTCATGTGTGTTCAAAACTGAATTGGCTTTATGTGTTTTTGTTTTTTAAAATCTTTTCAAAACCGAAAAAAATATCCTACACTCAAAATTATGTTGAATAATTTATGGTTGGTGTATTTGATCACTTAACGATCATTTTGGTCGTTTAATATTCCATCAATGCCACATGCCTTGTTGGGTTTTAAAGCATGTAGTGTCTGTAAGCTCATTTACTGTGATTGGGAAATCAAGGGGGTTCTGGTTGTCTTAAAAAAAATTTATTTTAGGATTTCTAATTTGTTTTTTATTTCATTTTGAGCAGGATTTGTTTCAGTTGTTTTGTACAGATTTTCAAAGTGTGTCCTCCATATGTTCCCGTTTTGAATGGCCAATTCTTCCTGTTGTGGTCTATAGAGAGTGCTCCAATTGTTCCAGAAGTTACTGCTTTTTATTGCCTCCTCCATTTTGTTCTGTGTGCTTTTGTTTTTTTGCTCTTAGGGTTTGTTTGTACACTTTAAGAGCTTCATGATATTGATGATTGTCAGGATCTCTGTGTTTTTGATTGGATAGATTTCATACTGTTATTCAAGTATTTTTACACTCATTGTCAAACCACTTTTCATTGGTGTTTTTTTTTGGTTTCCTTTTTGATGATTTTTTTCAAATTGCACATGAATGCTGATTGGTGGAATATGTTGGTAATGTCACTTAGTGCCAGATTTATGCCTATTTTATTTTGTGGATATGTTTTCATTATAAATTTATCCAATGATAATGTGATAGTTTGACTTTCTATTGCACTTTGATCATTTTCTTTGCTGTATTTGGTCCACTTGAGAGGGCTGTCTGTGGGATTCATTGGTTTGAGATACAGTGTAAGTTTACAGTGGGCTGACAGGTGTTTGAGGACTGACTGTGAATGCTCGGAGATGTCTGTAATGAAATAATCTACAGTACTGTTGCCCAGAAAAGAATTAAAGGTATAACAGCCAAAAGAGTCTCTCCGTATGCGGCCGTTCACTATATACAGGCCCAGTGACTGACCGAGCTCTAGTAGGCTTCTCCCACTTTTGTTTGTGAATTTGTCATAATTATTTCTTGGGAGATATGAGGGCAGAGGGTGGCTTGTGTTTATAATATATTTGTCTCCCTGTGTGTTGACAAATCTGGTTCATTTCCAGTTCTAGCATTTAAATCGCCACACATTAACACATTTCCTTGTCTGGAAATGGCAGATCTCATCTCGAAGGATGGAAATGGGGAGATTCAGCCAGGGTAAGTATGTAGCACACAAGAATATGTCACGGTCTGTGGAGACGATGTCTTTTCTGATTTTTGTATAGATTTGATTGAGTCTGCGAGTTGTGTTCTGTACCATATCAGCATCCCCCCAAGTCTCTGCCCTGAGTCACCCCTCTTAGTTTGGCTGATGGTAGAACTCTCTCTAAATCCAGTTGGGCAGCCTGTGGATGTCTGTGGAGATGGGACATTGTGGGTGGGAGATGGGCATGTGATGTGTCTGGTTTTTGGGGTCACTGTCACTAGGATTATCCTCTAGGAAAAAATCCAGTTCCTCAAATTCATTTGGAGAAAGGGAACTTGATTGGGTATGTGGTGAGAAAGTTATCGGGGTGAGAGGACGGGGTGAGAGGAAACAGAAGAGGGGGAAGCACGGAGGTATCCATGTCAGGCTAGCGGCTAAACCACACAAGCCGGCTATCCCCTCCATCATTCTCGCTAATGTACGCTCGTTGGACAATAAACTGCACGATCTTCGTCTTCTTTGCTCTACTCGGAAGACTGTAAGAGACTGTTGTGTTTTTGTGTTCACGGAAACATGGCTCAACAACAGCGTTCCGGACCACGCCATTCAGCTCGATCAGCGCACATGCCATCGGGCGGACAGAGTGCCCGTCGAGGGAGGTAAGACCCGCAGCGGCGGACTCTGTGTTTACACCAATGATGCGTGGTGCCGCGATGCTGTTGTGGTCTGCAAACACTGCTCACCCCTGGTGGAGTTTATGATTATTAAATGTCGGCCGTTTATCTACCGCGGGAATATTCAGCTATTATACTTGTTGCTGTATACATCCCCCCCAGCTCCAACAACAACAGGAGTGAGGCACTAAATAATCTTTATAAACACATCAGTGATCAGCAGACAGCCCACCCAGATGCTTTTCTCATCTTGGCTGGAGATTTCAACCATGCAGACTTAAAGAGTGTGCTTCCAAAAATTCATCAACACATTGACTTCCCAACACGTGGTAAAAACACTCTGGACTTTGTGTACACTACACAGAGAGGAGCTTACAAAGCCCTTCCCTTCCCCCACCTGGGTGGTTCAGATCACATCACTGTTATGTTAATGCCGGCATACAGACCACTTGTGAAAGCCACCAAACCAGTCCAGAAGCAGATTCAAGTCTGGCCTGAAGGGTCATCAGAGGCTCTTCAAGACTGCTTCGACACCACTGACTGGGACATGTTTAAACAGGCTGCAACCTACCACAACACCACAGACATCCAGGAGTACTCTGAGACTGTTACTTCTTATATCACCAAGTGTATGGAGGATGTAACAGTCACAAAGACCATCACCGTCTGGCCCAACCAAAAACCGTGGCTGACAGGAAATGTCTACAGACTCCTGAAGACGCGTAACGCTGCCTTCAGAGCTGGAGATGAGGTGGGCCTGAGGACAGCAAGGGCCAACCTGTCACGTGGCATCAGGAAGGCTAAGAGACAGTACTCCAGGAGGATAGCCCATCGTTTCAGCGACAGCAGAGACACAAGGAGCCTGTGGCAGGGTATTCAGACCATCACAGATTATAAGCCCCCTGCACGGACATGTGACAGCTCCACCCCCCTGCTGAATGAGCTGAACACTTTCTTTGCTCGCTTTGAAGCTCACAACAGCACCACTGCACAGAAGTCACCTCCTCCTCCCGATGACCTGATGTTGTCACTGCCCAGGGACAGCGTGAGAAGATCCCTCAGCAGGGTCAACGCACGCAAAGCTCCAGGTCCTGACAACATTCCTGGACGTGTATTGAGAGACTGTGCAGAGGAACTCACTGATGTCTTCACAGACATCTTCAACATCTCACTGAGTCAAGCTGTCGTCCCCACATGCTTCAAAGCAACCACCATCATTCCAGTCCCTAAGAAATCATCTCCATCCTGCTTCAACGACTACCGTCCCAGTCGCACTTACCCCCATCCTTATGAAGTGCTTTGAGCGGCTAGTCATGCACCACATTAAGTCTGTCCTCCCCCCCTCCCTGGACCCCTACCAATTTGCATATCGGTCTAAACGCTCGACCGATGACGCCATCGCCACCACCGTCCATTCAGCACTCACTCACCTGGAAAATAAAGACACTTATGTCAGAATGCTGTTCATAGACTTTAGTTCAGCATTCAATACAATCATCCTCTACAGCTCACTCAAAAACTGTCACAGCTGGGACTCAGCACATTGATGTGCAACTGGTTGCTGGACTTCCTGACGGGAAGACCTCAGGCAGTTCGGGTCGGCAGTAACTCATCCAACTCCATCATCATGAACACTGGAGCCCTCAGGGATGTGTGTTGAGCCCCCTCCTTTTCACTCTGCTGACACATGACTGCACACCCATACACAACAGCAATCTCTTCATCAAGTTTGCGGACGACACGACCGTAGTTGGTCTCATTAGCAACGATGATGAGACGAACTTCAGGAGCGAGGTGAGCCGCCTGGCCAGGTGGTGTGGCGACAACAATCTCTCTCTGAACGTGGAGAAGACGAAGGAGATTGTTGTTGACTTCAGGAGAGAATGCACACCCAGCACGCTCCTCTGACCATCAACGGTGTGACCGTGGAAAGGGTGAGGAGCACCAAATTCCTGGGTGTGCATATCACAGAGGACCTCTCCTGGACCGCCAACTCCACAGCACTGACCAAGAAAGCACAGCAGCGACTCTACTTTCTCCGCAAGCTGAGAAGAGCCGGAGCCCCAGCCCCATCATGCGCACCTTCTACAGAGGCACCATCGAGAGCATTCTGACCAGCTGCATCACTGTGTGGTGGTACGGCGCCTGCAACGCATCCTGCCGCCGTAAAGCACTTCAGCGCACAGTGAGAGCAGCTGAGAAGATCGTTGGTGTCTCTCTCCCACCCCTCCAGGACATTTATAACTCCCGCCTCTCCCGCAAAGCCCTCATCATTGCGAGAGACCCCACCCACCCATCGCACAGCCTCTTCAGTCTGCTGCCATCAGGGAGGAGGCTTGGCAGTCTCCAAGCAAGGACCAGCAGACTGAAGGACAGCTTCATTCCCCAAGCTGTCAGGGCATTGAACTCCCTCCCGACTCTGCCGATCCTCCCCTCTTCTGCCCCACGCACCTGATCTGGGAATCACCCAACCCCCCCCCCTCCCTTCATCTACCTCATATATTGTCTCTGAGGAATTGGTCTCCCCTCTTACAGACTCTTTTTTGCACACACTCTTATAATTTTATTTTATACCTGCACTGACTTAAATCTGAAATTGCACTATTGTTACCATTGTTTGCACTATTTGCCATCGCCACTTTACCTCTATAATTCACTTTATCCATCTTTTTTTAATCTGTTGTTGTCACTGTTAAACTTTTGTTGTTATTGTTTTGTTGTTGTTAGGCACCTAGGGTCTGAGAGTCATAGAATTTCAATTCTCTGCATGTATGTACTGTACGTATGGCAGAATTGACAATAAAGCTGACTTTGACTTGACTTTGACTTATCCGTGGAGTGGTATGTGGATGTGATTCTGGATAAGTGAAGTGCATTGTTGGGAGGTCTAAAAGTGAATCCATAATGGTGTCTGTTGTGGCGGTTTGTGGTGTGTCAATTGTTGATCTGATGACGCTATTTTCAATGTGTAGAGTTTTAATGTTGTCGGATGTGGTTTTTATTGTGAGTTTTGCAAATGTGTGAAGCAAAATCACATTTTTGTTTTTCTAGGAAAGTGCCATCTTGATGAATATTATGGCCTTCGCTTTCCAATTGAATAAATTTGGCCCTGACATTCACCTGCAGAGCAAACATAAAGCATTAATAGTTCATATGATTTCTTTTATGATTATTTTTGGGCTGCACTACTTTGATAGTCCACTTTATACAGTCTAGTAACTTTGCAAGTAGAAAGAATTAGACTGTTAAATTAGGGTTAGTGTTCATAGAACAAGTCGACCTGTACTTGCAACTTATAGTTTGTAGTATATCAGTTGAAGGACCATCTCAGTAAAGTGTTAGCAGATATTGAGCTGATGGTCTACTAATACTCTGACTGGTAGCTGATATTTAAATGTGTTGTGGTTAGTGGATTTGCAGAATGAGATTATGTGTAAAGACCATAGTAAATATGGATTTATTTAACCAAACTACCAGAATTTTCTTAAAGTATTTTAGTATGGATTCAATCATTTTACAGCTTTCATCAGTAGTAGTACTTACCCTCTGGTATTCCATCTTCATAGCAAGAGTTTGTGCGATTTGTCATGTCTTGCTTTGTTGCTGTAATTGTAGTGTTGTATGGATAGTCTAAAGATACAAGGCATGACCATTTTGACTGGTGGGTGTACATAATGTCCTTTCCTCTTCTTTTCACCTCTTTTCCGCGCTGGCTGCAGCACAGCACATCTGAAGCATGAGAAAACACATAAGATTACATTAGGTAAATTTAAATAAAAACTCTTGGTTTGCAAACTTTACTAAATTTAGAGTATCTAAGACATGAAACTCATACAATTTTAGTCTTTCTACTTTAAAAATTCAAGTTTAGTTCAATGTTTTACATGCTATTAATTTATTAAACATGCCAGACAACATTTTTTCAAATCATAGTTTGTGTCCCTGTAGTTACTACTGTGGTTGTAACTGTACTAAGCAGAAAAATGGTACATGCAGCTAGTTATCGTAAAATGAACCTCTCCATATAAATGTTCGTCATCATTTGCATTTACATGTATTCATTTGGCAGTGCTTTTATCCAAAGCTACTTACAAGTAGTATGCAGTGTGCAGCTATCACTGCAGAGCAAACAGGGGTAAGTGTGTGTGTGTGTGTGTGTGTGTGTGTGTGTGTGTGTGTGTGTGTGTGTGTGTGTGTGTGTGTGTGTGTGTGAGAGAACATAAAACAGTACACCAAGTATGGGAACAAAAATCTAAATTTAATGTGTGCTTTTTCAAATACAAAAATAAAAAATAACTAAAATGCATTGAGGTAAAGCACTTTACCATTTACCTTTGATAAACTTAATAATGAACAAAGCTTATATCACTAAACAATGTCTAACCTTGCTCATACATATAAAACAAAAAATTAACAACACCATCAAACCACTAAATGTTTGTCTCTTTTTCTTCTCTGTCAAACCCTTATTCCTGACAAAGTCTTGGATATTTTGTAAAGAGCAATTAGCCAAAGCAGTATGCTCAGCATTCTTGCACTACTGGCACTCAATTTTAGTGGCAAGTTTTCCCTGTGTAATGTGGATTTTAAAGTGTTTCATTACTGCTGCAATTACTGGAACGACTACAAAAGAGAAAAACAGATTCCTGGGATAAACACAATGATGACTAGATCTAATCTTTGATTATTATTTGTTATTATATGATTTTAAAATGATTGTATTTTGTCATGAAAAAAAAAAAAAAAGTCAACCAAAAATATTTAAAAGGGTTTTTTACCACTATTTTCATTAGCCTATGTGTAAAATTATTTAACATCAAAGATAACTTTAATCATATGAAAATCATGTGCTTTAACTCTTCGGCAGATGTAGACGATTATACACGTATATAGCTACCCCTGTAGACTCATTCAGCTTGCTCTGTGTGCAGACCTGCTTGGCGTGGTTGCCAGATCGCTGTAACATTACATAGTACAACTTTCCTATCCACAACACTATAACCTTAAAATTTTCTTTACAATTTTGATTGTGTTTAAGACAGCTGGCAAAAAAAATATCTTTAACCTTTAAACCGCGGAAGAATAATACACTGTAATAGTTTAAAAGTAGTGTAGTTTAACAGGATATCATGGATTTGGCATCCCAAACCGCTTGGACTGTTCCAATATGGCGAATGACCTACGTATAGCGGCTCATAGAGACTAAGGCGGCTTGATCTAAACGATTGTCTAAAAAAGTGTTCATTGTGCATTTTGGTTGGTGTTTTTTTTACCAGCTTGTTCATGTTCTTCCCTGCTGCTGTACTTCTTTTTACTTTTTTGGAAAACTGCTTAAAAAACAGAAACACATGTACATCTAATTTAAATCAGTCAAGCAAATGCAAAAAGTGATCCAGAATCCCAAATTCTAGATTATATATGCCACTGAATTTTAGCTTCAACTAGCATTTATATACAAACCCGATTCCAAAAAAGTTGGGACACTGTACAAATTGTGAATAAAAAAGGAATGCAATAATTTACAAATCTCATAAACTTATATTTTATTCACAATAGAATATAGATAACAAATCAAATGTTGAAAGTGAGACATTTTGAAATGTCATGCCAAATATTGGCTCATTTTGGATTTCATGAGAGCTACACATTCCAAAAAAGTTGGGACAGGTAGCAATAAGAGGCCGGAAAAGTTAAATGTACATATAAGGAACCGCTGGAGGACCAATTTGCAACTTATTAGGTCAATTGGCAACATGATTGGGTATAAAAAGAGCCTCTCAGAGTGGCAGTGTCTCTCAGAAGTCAAGATGGGCAGAGGATCACCAATTCCCCCAATGCTGCGGCCAAAAATACTGGAGCAATATCAGAAAGGAGTTTCTCAGAGAAAAACTGCAAAGAGTTTGAAGTTATCATCATCTACAGTGCATAATATCATCCAAAGATTCAGAGAATCTGGAACAATCTCTGTGCGTAAGGGTAAAGGCCGGAAAACCATACTGGATGTCAGTATGAATTTGAAGTTCTTTTTGGAAAACTGTGGCGCCATGTCATCCGGACTAAAGAGGACAGGACAACCCAAGTTGTTCTCAGCGCTGAGTTCAGAAGCCTGCATCTCTGATGGTATGGGGTTGCATGAGTGCGTGTGGCATGGGCAGCTTACACATCTGGAAAGGCACCATCAATGCTGAAAGGCATATCCAAGTTCTAGAACAACATATGCTCCCATCCAGACGTCGTCTCTTTCAGGGAAGACCTTGCATTTTCCAACATGACAATGCCAGACCACATACTGCATCAATTACAACATCATGGCTGCGTAGAAGAAGGATCCGGGTACTGAAATGGCCAGCCTGCAGTCCAGATCTTTCACCCATAGAAAACATTTGGCGCATCATAAAGAGGAAGACTTATTTTACCCTTAAAATGATACATCTTCTCAGTTTAAACATTTGATATGTCATCTATGTTGTATTCTGAATAAAATATTGAAATTTGAAACTTCCACATCATTGCATTCTGTTTTTATTTACAATTTGTACAGTGTCCCAACTTTTTTGGAATCGGGTTTGTATCTTTAAAATGGATTAGTAGTTAAAAAATTCCATCTTATCTTACCTGCAGATGGGCTTTCTAAGGCAGGGTCATCATCTAGGAAAGGTATAATAAAATACTGTAACATACAGTAGGCACTGCTTGGTCTACATGAACTGAATCAAACCTTGCTAAGCATGCTAGTTAAATGAAATTAATGCCCATACCATCTGAGGTGCTTTGAAGATCCTCGTCAGGTCGCCTAACTCGCTTTAGTGCCGTGGTACGAATAATATAGTTTACTATTAAGGTTTTGGTGTCACATGTTTATTTATATACAAGCATAAACTAGAGTAAACACCATGATGACTAGATCTCATGTCACTATTCTTTTAACCAGTCTAATAATTATTTTTGGTTCCTCAGCAGTCTGTTCTCACCAAAATTGTAAAAGGAACTTACAAAAACATTTTTGAGCATTTTAATTTTTAGCATTTTATTTATGCTGAAGTGTCAGATTTACAATCTTTGGGTGTGTGTGTGTGTGTGTGTGTGTGTGTGTGTTCTCTTGATTGTTCCGGGGTTGTTGGTTTTTTTTTTCTTCTGGCAAATACAAAAAAATCCCTGTTTTAGCCCATTTCCCATTTATTCCTATGACGGGTCTTGTATCACTCACATGAACACTAAATAAAAAAAGTACAATAAATGAATTTCGGACCAAAACGACCCAAGGATACCCAAGGAAGGTTTGCCTTGAAACATTTAGTGACAATGCATGAATTAATATTGATTTATTTTAATTCATGTTTATTCATAGAAAAAAACAATAGGACAAATACAATATAAGAAATAAACTGCTTTAAAATGTTCAGGGACAGAAGGTATATTTAACAGCAGCATTCAAGCAAGAAACTGAATAATAAAATGCAAATATTCTTCACACTGTATGAATGAAATAAACACTGAGTCTTATTATAGACTACAACATTTATTCAGTGATAGATTTTCTATTCAATAACTGTAAAATTCATCAATTATGGAATGAGTTCAATTCAACAGTGTTTTTTATAATCCAGCTCAGTTCAGTTCTCGTCCAATAGCGTCAGTGCAGTCAAATCAGTAATACTGCTGAATATTAAGCGTCCCGAGCAAGCCAAAGGCGACTGTAGCAAGGAGCCCAAACTCCATGGGAGTTAAAGCTGTTCATAGGGTCTGTGCAGAGGACTTGTCTGGGTCTTGTGGTCGTCTATATGGTATGTGAACGCCACTCCACCAAACCATTCAAGCTTGCGACCAGAAACATGTGCGCCCCACACTTTTCTATGTTGGACACACCCACACACTGATGCTCTCAGGCAGCTCTCCATGGGACAGTTGTCGCTGCTGCCTGCTGGCGCTCTGAATGCTGCTGAGCAGCCATTCTGCACATCAGTGCCCTCACTGAGTCACTCACTGGCGGAAAATCAGCCACAGCCAGGAGTCTCACTGGCTTTTGCGGTTTGTCTTTACATGGCTCCTTCTTTTTACAGCTGCTGTTCTTTTGTATTGGACGAACAGGGCTCTGCTTAACTAACATTCCTCTGGCTGGTTTCTCCACACGGGGCACGGGAGTTATCCAACGAGTCACAGGCTGTGGTAGATCAGCAGCTTGTCGTAGCAGAGCTCTCGCTGTCACTCGGGGCTTGTCCGTCTTGACAGCAGCCGTACGGACCAGCGGAGGCAGAGTCGGGACTCGAGATTTGTTAACGTCCCAATGTGGCCTTTCAACTCTCGCCTGCGTTGTCTGGTTAAGTCGGGTCAGACCATTTTTATACTCGTTTCCAATCACTATGAGTGGTGTGTGTGTGGGTCTCTGGCAAGTGGGTTTCACAGACTCTCGATGAATTGACGGCATCTGCATAAGGTGATGCTGCCTGATGGTTGTCTGACTCTGGTTAGGTCGGGTCAGACCAATTTTACACTCATTTCCAATCACCATGAGTGGTGTGTGCGTGGATGTCTGGCCAGTGGGCTTCACAGACTCCCGAGGCTTTGATGGCATCTGCACACGGTGATGCTGCCTGATGGTTGATGGCCTGATGGTTGATGGTGGTACCGGGTGAATGATAAGCAATGACATTTTCTCTAGACAAATATTGCTGTTCTCAATGAAATCCTTCGTTCTCGCTGTCAGTTCTCTCATGAGCTTGTTCACACTGAAGCAATAGCACATTGATGTTCACTCTAAATATATATCGTGTCAAGCACATTGTGATGTCACAGAATGGTTAGCTTCGGAATGTAGAACGTTGCTCTTTGGTATTAGGGTTTAAAAAATGCTTATAATAAACAAGTGACGTTTCTTGTATATGGGCTGTTGACGTGACGGCATTTTGACTGTTACACAAGATAAAAATTAATATAATTAGTATTGTCATCATTTAAAATGCAGTAAATGGTTAAATATTTCTGTTACATGGACCTGTTGATATACAAACTGCTTTGTCTTTAGAACTTTTTTTTTTTTTTTTTGCCAAATCTCAAAATGTTCCTATGGTGTGACCATCTCAAGTATGGTTCAATAAATTACAACTTTAATAAATTGTAAAGTAAAGCATACAAATGTTAATACATACCTCAGGCATCCATATAGGCTATTTATAAAGCGTAGGAACTTGATACATTTTGTCACTGAAAATCATGTCCTCCGTGGGACGCCATATCCTGATTTTAAATCGGGCAATTCCACTGATAATTTGAATTAGTTAAAGGACCCCATTCAAGGTCATGTTACTGTGAAGCACATGAAGATTTTGTCTCAGAATTATTCAAATATTTAACTTTTTACTTTTCTGATGCCCTTATATTCTTAATTCCCCATATTCACGTTTTAGTAAAAATGTAAAAAAAAAAAAAGAGTTGACAAAGTTAGTGACCCTTATATTTTCCCAAACATCAGACTTCACACTACATAATATGCATTTTTTCTTCAAAAGTGTTTTCTACCCATATTAATGGGTGTATATAAATCATTATTCTCTAATCCACTACAGTAATATTTTGTCATGTTTTTAAGTTTGACATGAATTTATGTATTAATTTATGAATTTAACTACAAACCCGATTCCAAAAAAGTTGGGACACTGTACAAATTGTGAATAAAAAAGGAATGCAATTTACAAATCTCATAAACTTATATTTTATTCACAAAAGAATATAGATAACATATCAAATGTTGAAAGTGAGACATTTTGAAATGTCATGCCAAATATTGGCTCATTTTGGATTTCATGAGAGCTACACATTCCAAAAAAGTTGGGACAGGTAGCAATAAGAGGCCGGAAAATTTCAATGTACATATAAGGAACAGCTGGAGGACCAATTTGCAACTTATTAGGTCAATTGGCAACATGATTGGGTATAAAAAGAGCCTCTCAGAGTGGCAGTGTCTCTCAGAAGTCAAGATGGGCAGAGGATCACCAATTCCCCCAATGCTGCGGCCAAAAATAGTGGAGCAATATCAGAAAGGAGTTTCTCAGAGAAAAACTACAAAGAGTTTGAAGTTATTAGTCCAAAATATTAGATACGGACTATAAATGCCATTTGTGCCTTACACAGTACATTGCTGAAAATCATCCAATATCATTTTTATGTTTTAGAGCAGCGGTTCCCAAGCTTTTTTTCCTGCGCACCCCCTTCTATGTCCCAACCCCCAATCCCCACTTAAAAAAAAAAGCTTTGTTTTATCGCCATATAGACTCATGTTTAATAATGCGCAAATAACCAGAACACGCATGACAATAACAACATCAACAAAGTTTCAATATAATGCAACAAAGCTATGCACAAGCTTCCACTTTTAAGAGGACGAGTGACAGATAGGCTCAGTGACAGAAAGCATGGTTATTTTCAGCCTCGTAAAAGAATCATTGCAGCAATAGGCCTCGTAAAAGGCATATTACAGGCATATTTATATATATATATATATATATATATATATATTGTCATGTTTTTAAGTTTGACATGAATTTATGTATTCATTTATGAATTTAACTAATTATAGAAAAATACCCTTTTTTATTACTTAACGTTAAATTTGCTTTATTTTTTATTTAGGCTACATGCCCCATTTTGGAAATGGTGTTTAAATAAATGTAAGTGGTGGATTATTTTATTGAGGAGTTGATTACATTTGCCAACTGTATTTGGTCATGGCAGAACTGCAGAAATTTTTAAGGATGGAAAGTCTATTGCACATGATTATCAGGCTCAGGGTATGTTAGGGTGTTTTCACACTTGGTCCTTTTCAGGGGTCTGAGCATGGTTGAACGACTGAACAGTTTCAGTCAATCTCATGTCAATCTTGAGTACCTATAGAGTAGTACTGCATCCTTCATATCGCCGAAAAGTCTTTTGTTTTATTATATTTATAAAAGAAAGATATGCTGTACCGAGTCATTCAGAATAAAACCGAGCGGCTGGAGGTGTATCGTGTGGGCGGATCTAAAGAGCTACGAGCGCGCAGCTATTACTTTGAGAGCGTCTGAAAGCTGTAACATCCTTAAACGTGGAAAAGAACAGTTATCCTAAATAGACCACGGCTATCAATCAGATTCAGCCATACATATATGATCCAGAATCTGATCCGGAGGCTGAACCTGAACAGGAGAAGCAGCAACAGCGACTCGTGCGTTAGTTTTACAACATTTGTGTGTTTACTCATGGTTTATGAGGACATGATTTGGTTTATGAACTATTGTATGCGACAAAACGTTAGTAGGTTTTGCACGTCACACTAGTGCATGTTTACATAGAAAAATAATGGAATAGTAGCGCATTTGAATGAAGAAGCGCACTTTGTGTGAACGGCGCCTAGGTTTAATATGAAATAATACATTCATGAAATATTCAGTTCAACACCTGTAGTGGTCAGCTAAACAGATGTAAAAACACACCATACATCACATGCTCCATTGATAAATTAACTATACATGATCGTGTTGTTTACTGATGTGTACAACACACAGCCAACAACACACAAACAGTTGAACCAGTTTTACTTACCGCCTGCGGTTCCAACGCACGACCGTGAACCTTTATCGCTGGGCCCACTCCATCTTTCAGCATTAGAGAGCTACAAATCCAGCGTCGAACTGGGCCTTGTTTATAAAAACAAATCGCCGCCAAAATGCAATGGAACAAACAAAAACACTTGCAGAACTCTGTTGCTGCTCCATCCACTGTCCCATTAACGCTGGGTTCTTTGGGAAGCTGTACAGCCAAAAACACACTTCTTTGGTGACATTGTTGATTTCGTGAAGTCCTGTGACTGCAGTGCTGCCAACAACTTCCCTAAAGCAGAGCAAAGCGCGTTAATGGGCGTGCATTTGCTCTCTTGCTCTGGCCTCGCCTTCCTCTGCTAGCAGGGCCATACCTTCCTCTTCATCGATGTCCCACTGCTCCTCCGGTCCTGAATCATGACCCGCTGCTTCTGATGGGCCAACATCACTCTTTGCATCAGCTGGCCGGATAGACATAAGACAGCCATCAATGTTGACTTTCAGGTCGAAGGTAGGCGACTGCAAAAAGTGATCCTTGATGGCCTCTGCATCGTTGAACATACTAGTAAGGTAATAATATGGATTCAACATTATAAAGTGATATTTGTTTAACATCACTTTTACACCTCAGTTAATGTTGACATTTCAACCACAAATCAATAATAATATCATGGATTGAACATTACAGAGTATTTTTTCCACATCACTTTTGCACCCTCAGTTACTGATGAAAAATATTTGTGATTTTAACAAAAAAAAAATCAATTGTAATATAATTGAATCAACATTATGAACTGATGTTAGATCAATATGACATTTGCACCCGCATTTAATGTTGAATGAATGGTGAAATAAAAATGGTAATGGTAATGGAATCAACATTACACTATGATGGGTTCTACATCACTGATGTTGAATCAATATTGAAATTAACAAAAATAATCTTTGGTAATATTGTTTGATCAATGTTACAATGTGATGTTGATTCTAGATCACTTTTGTTGAAACTGAAAATACAACTGAAACCTAATGACAACAAAACAATGTTGCCATCTGATGTACCAAGTTAAACATTAATATTTCAAAAACACTTCAATGGACCATTTCAAATCCTTTTAATTATAAATGACATCTTCTCAGCAGTCAATTTATTTTATTTAACAGTATACCACAATCAGTGACAAAAAGATCCTTCTTTAAAAAAGAAAGGGGGAAAAATAGGACAAAAGCATTATAGTACCGTTAAATTGTTTATTTATTTTAGCTTTCTAAAATCTATTAATGCTTCAATATCAAAATAAAGTATGTCTGATTTTTCTTACCAAGTTCATCTCCAGCCTAATTAAACACACCTGAAGCAGCTGATCATGGTCATTAGGATCAACGTAAACTTGTACAAATAAACACCTGTGAGCTATGACCATTACATAAATCTCAGTTCACCTGCCTGAATATTTTATTGATCCTAATGACCTTGATAAGAGAGTACAGTTAGACATGATTCTTATTATATGAATATGATACATCTTACACAGATTTCACTAATCTTTTGAATTATGAGCATCCAATCACACTGATACCAAGAAAGGCACATTTTCAACCAGTCTGTGGCGAGGTAGACGAGCGAGAGGTCATTCTCATTCTCAAGTCCTCTCATGAGGAAGAGCTCGGAGGCATATAAGGACGAGCGACACCAGTGAAGGACGAGAGAGGACTAGGCCTGGACTTTATGTTGCGTTTTGTTTGTTTTTTATTATGTGCGTGCGTGGCAGTCATCCGTGAGGGGCTGCCCGTGTTACTTTCGTTTTGTTCATTTATTTATTTAAGACTTTTAAATGTTCGCCGGTTCCCGCTTCCTCCTTATTCTACGAACTTTGTTACATGGTCATTTCATAGTTGCAATAATTACATGAATTGTGAGTGAGTCTAAGCATAATGGTCACGTGTCTTGGTTAAATACACGATATAGAATTATGCAGTAGAAGGATGTTTGATTACAAGTCCAGCTATCATCCATTTTGAATGATTTAATGCAGTTTATGCAAAAACAGTCTGTGGGTCTTCTTGTGGATTTCAACTCTGTGTCACTCAGAGTTCATTCAAGGGTCAATGAGAAGGGGGAGACCTGTTTAGGCTCTTTGTCCCGGGGAGATCAAAAAATCTGCCGTTATCTTGATGTGGCCCAAATCTCGTGAAGCCATGAAGTAATTGTTTGTTCGTTGGCCTGGACTGACTGGAGCCCACATTGTTAATGGCCACAAACTGTAGGTCTGGAGAGTTGATCTGGGTTTCATGTGTGGAATTATGTTCGAACGAATATTCAGGCAGATTCATTTGTCTGGTGTGCCCTCAAATCCTACAGTTCGCAACACCAGCCTTGATGGGAGGGACTTTTCAACGCTGCAGCAGCACTGCCAGATGATAATAAGCACAGGGGATGTTTCAGAGGATCAGGCAGATCAGCTTGAGAGAAAGACAAGGGGACAGCACAACTCCTCACTTTGGTTTGCTGCATGGTAGCGCTTGCTGATGGCATTGTGAGGTGCACCTGCTGTAGGAAAGGCTGCATTGAAATTGACTGTCCTTCAAAATACAACGACTGCATAATCCTCAATGCATGTTCTTCCAACGACATGGACGTCTGCCTTCAACTTGTTGATGGACAGGTGCATCTGAGAAAAGGTCACCAGTACTACAGCCAAGTCCAGACACACATTTTTGCCACAGACAGCACTTATTGTGACTTTGTTGCATAATCCTGGATACTGAGTTTTGGAAGGCACGACTTCAAATGGCACAGGAGACTTTTCCCTGAATTGGTAGCACAATACTTCACCAACCTACAGACCAAGCATTGGTGAACAGCAGAGTGCTCCAGCAACAGTAAGTGAGTGGTAGAAGCAAAGAAAGCAGACTGGACAAAAATACACAGTTAAGAGGAAGAAAGCACTGTGGTGTCTCTGTCATGGACCTGAGAGAGATCATATGGTGGCATGTGACATAATCAGAACTGTCCAGTCCAGTGGTTTCCTTTAGATTGTGTGGGGCTTGTGGCTTGAGGTTCTTCCTGTGTTTGCCCCTTTTGTGCCACCAAGTAGTGTTTTAATGCACAATCTATACATTGCACACATTGTTTACTTATAGGTGCATTCATTATTGCACTGTAAAATATTATTGCACATTGTTAAATTGTCAAGTGTTTGTCAGTTTTGTAAAGGTTCAGTGTGTGGTATTTATGAGGATCAAGTGACAGAAATGCAGCCATGTATGACAGAATGCATCAAAGTTTTATTAAATATATACAAATAATAAAAGATGACAGTTCTGTATTGTGGAAGTACATATTTAAATACATGTTACCAATGATGAGCTGAAAATATTAGGAAACTACTAAAGACTGAGAGACTTTGTCTAAAAGATCAAACTGTTTGGGTGAAGAAACCATTTATACCAGATATAAATTCATTTGAAATGCAAATAGTGACAAATGTGATAAAAAAATAATGAACATAAGAGTTCATACATGTGTCAGTTTTTAAATGCATATATATATATTTTTTCCTGATATTAAAAATATGGACATATAGTTCATCTGAGTCTAAAAATACCCAAAAACAGGTATAAATTGTATAAATATATGATTGTCCTTGGATCAGTAGATTTATTTTCATGAAATCCTCATAATCTTTCAACAGTTATTGACTTTATTTGGATCACTTTTCTCATTTTAAAGCCATAAACTAATAAATGATGATAAACATGATAAAGCATAAACCATCAGGAAAAAATCTTTAGTTTGAGGGTTGAAGCTAAACTGCTCAGTCTCTCTACTCTCTCAAACTGCATATATCTGCATATCTCCAGACCGCTGCACCTCTGCTTTTACACCCACAAATTCAAGCCCTATTAAAATCATAATTTAAGATTGTTTTACTATTTATGGCTTTTTATGGCCTTAAATTTGAACAAAATGTTTAAGGACCCACAGAAACCCTGTTACTTGCTTGTGAAGTTATGGTATTTCCTCATTAATTTATTTTTAATGCGTGGTTTCTGTGTACAAACAGTAAAAAATAAAGTTGGGTACTGTGTCTTTACTAGAGTAATTTCACTTTTTTAATTTTTTTATTTTTTATAAATCTTTCAGTGTGAACTGTATTATTAACTTGTCATTGTGTTATTAAATGTATTTCAATAATACATTTGACTCTGAATTTTGTCATCTTTTCTTATTTTTATGAATATATTTTCCTAGATGAATTTCTATGCACTTGTGATTTAGACGCAGCAGTGAAAAGGACTTTTATTTTGGTCTTGTTGTGGGACGTCATAAGGCCGCGCCGTCCTCCTGCAACTGTTGTGATTCTGCTGAAGTAAGGTTTGTGTTTTAAGCATTTAAAGTGACACAGAATGAATGGTATGTTATCAAATGTAACACTGCATTGTTTTATCTAACATTTATTAACGTTGTGTGAGTAAAGTAACATAATAAACTCGTGAGTAACAGGAGGAGCGTCTCATTTCGCTCTTTATCGTGAATCAGTTCAAACATGAATTCAGTCTCTGGCGAGTGACGAGAAAACCGGAGCTTTAGACTCTCCGAGTCAATTGAACCGATTGGTTCACAACAAATGATTCAGTGATTCGAAGCGCTGTATTTCTATTTATATCACGATTTCTGCAAATAATTAAATAACTAAACTAATATATTCAGGGTGTGTATAATTGTATTAATTTGTTGTTTTAGTTTTGAGTGTTTTTGTCTAATTAGGTCATTTTAGGTCCATTAAACTACTGAACTAGAGCTGATTGAGACACTTTCAGAAATGTTGTGTGGATTTGTTTGTTTATTATTCTCTTCTTAAACAGGACAAACACAGAAAAACTCCTGGTGAAGTGACTGAGATCCACGTGACACTATTATAATGATGGCGTTTATTAAAGTGGAGAGTGAAGACATAAAGATTGTAGAAACATTCAGTCTGAAACATGAAGAAACAAAGAAAGAGGAGAGTGAAGACATAAAGATTGAAGAAACATTGAGAGTGAAACATGAAGAAACTGAGGAACAAACAGGTTGGTTTCATTCTCAAAGCTGAACTCAGTCATTTGATCCTCGTTAAAATCTCCAGCTCTACAGAAATGAATGAAATGTTTGAAGAATGTCATAAGAGTGTCATAATTAAAGTGCTTTTATATGACATGGAGTGGGTCGGCTCATGTGGACAGACATGTTGAGATCACATGACCAGACAAACACTAACGCCCGTTTCACACATACTCCGTATGCGGTGCGTATTCTTTTCTGTGCCCATGTTAACCGGTCAGAGCTTTCACACTGCACGCATGCGGTCCGGCAGTCGTTCCTTTCCGCACAGTGTCTATTTTTTGCTGTGCTGGATCGCAGAATTAAAATGACAGTGCATTGATTGCATTAAAATAAACATTTATTGATGCGAAAATCCAGTAATTTCACCACAAATGCATATAATTTAAAGTCTATTCCATTTCAAAGTCATCACATGGCCTTTTGCCTCGGGCAAACCAAGGAAAACGACACATTTAGGCAAACAAGGAGACAGCACTTGTCCTTTCTTAGAGGTGGTGAAATGCATTTCTTTATGACCTGCAGGATTTCTTGTAAAAAGATCTTGAAACGGAAAAAAAAAGATGAGAGTCGGCTGTTTTTGTCCTATTGTAAGTTTTGACTTAAAATGTTTGTGATTTTAGGCTATAACCAATGTTTAAATGTATTTGCACTTGCGTGAACAACGTAATATAGGCCTATAGCTAAATCTAAAGTACTAGGCTATATAAAAATAATGAATTAAATAAAACATTTAAATGTAGCGCGTTTAAACGTGACATCTATGAAAGAATGTTATACAAAGAGAATTGTAATGCTGACAAGTCATGTTAACTTTTGTATTTGAAATGAAAATAATGAATAAATGCTGTGTTTGTGGTATACAACCGCAGATCAGTTGCGCACTGCAAAAGCAGCATCTGTGAAAGCACCGCATGCGGACTGTAGACGGAGTATGTGTGAAATATTGAGCTTGTCATTTGTGGTACGGCTGCAGGTCAGGAATCAGTAGGCACGAGCGGATTGTGGATAGAGATTAAATGGTATTTATAGTGGGACAAATTTTCATAGTGATCAGTATATTCATGTTTTTGTTAAAATGGGCTGTAAATGTTCAAAAAGTACAGATACAAACAGACATAATTTCAGAGTTTTATATTAAACTAACAAATGCAATCAGTAGCAAATGTTGAAATAATCACATTAACATAAAGATGGCACCATGTGGCCATGAGAGGTAAACGTTTAGTCAACATTTAATGTAAGGAATGAGCATTTCTGTCATTTGAGGGTAGAGGTGGGAGGCTGCAATTTTTATAATTTCATACTGTTATTATTAATGCTTCATCAGTGTTTATGAAGAAGGAAAGTCTAATAGGAATATAATGCCTGACATTGACGGTTACGATCTTTAACGCAACATTCAGACATTACATCACTGCTGGTGGGCTTCAATAAGCAGAAATGGTCATGATTGAGAAGTACTTTATACAATAAGTCAAAGCCACTAAATGCAATGAATGAGCTATTTACAATGTGATGAACAAAATAAATAAATACAACAACAAAAAACTTTATTGTTGGGGAAAGAAACTAGAGTGGCGCCAAAGCAAAGAACAAAATAAAACCAAATAATGATTTGAAAACTACCCCCAATCCCTCTAACCTACTAAAAGAAAAATATGAAAAATAACCCAAAATATTCAGCGCATACACCCTATCCCTACTCTAAGAAAACCAAAAATACAAGGGGTGGCACACACTCCTTACTAGGGCTGCACGATTAATCAAAATCGAACCGCAATGATTTGGCTTATGTGCGATTATGAACGCGCAAAGGCTGCGATTTTAACTAAATAAATATATGCCCAGTGTGATCAAAAGTAAAAGCTGCTCCTTCTGAAAAACTGCAAGTTTGAGTCGCTTATAAAGTGCGTTTGAAAGAGCAACACACGTCAGACATCTTCACAAACTAGTGATGCGAAGCGTTCATAAACCTGTTCAACAAAATACAACGTTTAATAACACGTTTGAACTCACTTCATATCGTCAGTCGAGTGTTTGAGCTGGTGTGCCGCCTTATCATAGAATATCTGTTAAAAAAAATTATTATTATATTGTTATATTTAATAAATGCTTTTTAATTTTTAATAAAGAAAATGTTATTGTAAGAGTAATATTTCTTTTGTTAAATATTTGTATTTAGCAGTAATAATAATCATAATATTTATAAGTCATATTAATATATAAACAAACTTTTCATTTGTAAAAATAAATAAATAAATCACATTTTAAATCGCAATCGCAGAATAATTGCAATTAGATATTTTCCCCAGGCGTTGCTCCTTCAGTGGCCACAGCTGGTGGGAGGGAACTAGGGATTCACCGAATCCAGGGTTCAGATTCGGCTGAATATTGGGCTTTTTGACGGGGTGTTCTGCTGAACCTTTTTTTCCACCGGACTCTAGGCTTGCACTACACGCGCTATGTATGGCCGATGTAATGGCGCTGCCGTTGATTATGGGAAGGTGTTTACTAGGTGGACCATTTGAATGCAGTAGGCTGTGGAAAGTGAAAGCTTGTGATCAGTACTTTCAGTCAAAAGAAGGCGATTCAAGTCGAGCTACATGTGCGCGATGGCGATTGGTCTCATGGTAGCAAGGACCCTAAACAATACACAACATCGCCGTTGTTAAAACATTTGCATATGAAACATCCGAACAAATATGAGTTGTGCATGAAGGAATCTACAGACAGCAGCCAAAATGCAGTAACATGAGGTGAGGCAAAGACAGTCACAGCTAAAAACTTGTGTTAACCACACATAGGGCTATAGATGATAATTGTCGAAATAGTTTTTCCCCACTTGTCATCCTTGCATGTTGACTTTTCTTTTTTTTACAGTTAAAATAAAATGAAAAATACACTGCTGTGGACGTTGTTTACTTCATAATGTGTTTACTGTGTTGATGGACTGAGGATGGGAATAAGTTAAAATGGCGTTTTAACAGTTTTCAAAATGGCGCCACCGTGTTTGGTCGCCGTTCAGGTCGCTCCGCGAAGACTGTGCTTTTATTTACTATTTTACTTTCTTTTACTCTCAGTTTTTACAAACTTATCATCTGCATTGATATACTATGACAGCAAAACTCTTTTGGACATTGGTTACCTCTACACTGGACTGTTTCAGGACACTTTCGCCGATCCTCTGTGGCCATCTGAGATTCTTCGGAACGCCGAGTCGAACAATGGACAGAGCTGGCGGCGTAGAACCAAGAAACACCGTGGGAAACACGCTGGTATCCGTAACAGACTGAGGAAAAGGGCATTCAGTCCTCCTCTCCCGAGCATTCTTCTAGCAAATGTTCAATCCTTGGATAATAAGATGGACGATCTTAGAGCCAGGATAAGTTTTCAACGGGACATGAGAGACTGTAACATCTATTGTTTGTCTGAAACATGGCTCACGCCTGCGGTCCCGGACACAGCTGTGACGCCATCGGAGAACTTCTCTGTTTTTCGCATGGACAGAACAGCCGAGGCCGGTAAATCCAAAGGCGGTGGAGTATCCTTCATGATCAACAAGAAATGGTGCGACCCCAGGAACATCACCATTCTCTCGCGGTCCTGTTCGCCTCATCTGGAACATTTAACAATCGTTTGCCGCCCATTCTTTCTGCCGAGGGAGTTTTCTGCGGTTGTCGCGACCGCTGTTTACATTCCACCACAGGCAGACACAGCGCTGGCTTTATCTGGCCTTCATGATGTTGCCAGCGGCATCATAAACAAACATCCCGACGCGGCATTCATTGTCGCGGGCGATTTTAACAAAGCAAACCTAAAGAAAGTCCTGCCAAACTTTCACCAGCACGTCTCCTGTCCTACACGAGGAGCAAACACGCTGGATCACTGCTACTCTCCGTTCAAGAACGCCTATAAAGCGCGGTCACTTCCAGCGTTTGGCAAATCGGATCATGCCGCCATTTTCCTCACTCCCGAATACAAACAAAAGCTCGTTCAGGAACCCCCGGTGAGGCGGGAAGTTAAGCGTTGGTCACCCCACTCAGAGACCGCGCTACAGGCAGCTCTGGATGATGTTGACTGGGACGTGTTCCGAGCGAGTTCAGCCGACGCGTAAACGAGTTCACAGACATGGCGCTTTGCTTCATCAACACACTTACAGAGCAAGCCACGCAAACAATAACATTTACATTTCACTGCCGGTTGTATATTCTGTATATAACTGTGTATGTGACAAATAAAACTCTTGAATCTTGAATCTTATAGGATTCGGTTTCGGTATTCAGCCGAACCCCAAAAATCTGGATTCGGTGCATCCCTAGAGGAAACATACACTTATCAGAGTGAAATGAGGTACGGAGGTGATGTTCCAGTGGCAGTCCTGAAAGCCAGCGGCTAAACCTTCAATTTAATTCTGGCTGCATCTGGGAGCCGGTGGGGCGAGATCTGGATTGGTGTGATAGGGGTTCTTTTTGGCTGATCAAAGACCACAAAACCCAAATTAGATGACCAGCTAACTTTTAAAGGTCCCATATTGTCAAAACAGAAATTTCCTGGCTTTTTTAAAATAATAATCATGTCTAGGGGCTATGTAACTACCATGTAAGATCTATGGCTAAATCTGTCAGGAATAAATGAGAAGGATAAAAGGTTATTTTGGGCACTCTGCTTTCCCCTCCTGGCCTGTTCGGCAATGCTGTTACATCAGTCGTAGACAGGTTTCAGGAGGCATTGAAACAGATGGCGACATTTCAAAAATGTATTCCCACTCATGTCTCTGGAGCAACTGGGCGGGAGCAGCCCCGGCCACCTACAAGCTCCTTGCAGAGTGCAACAAAAACAGTTTCGCTTCCCGTGCGTCCCCGCAGAAAGACTGGGAGCCAGGGCGACATTAAGTAATAAATATATCGCCTTGTTTACTAAGCGTCTGGTTGAGACAGACAAATTTACAGAAAATGCGAAATCCTTTGTAGTATCAATATTGTAGGGGAATGACACTTGACATGAGGTTCGAGGTTCGAATCCACATTTTGCTGAACTCGCTTTACTGCCTTTTCCAATCACATCAGATCGGAAAGGCATTTATTATCAATGAAAATTGAAAATAAAGCATCTAAAGTGTTTAATAAGAAGTCAGTTATGGGTAGATAAACAGACATGTGCTGATGAAGTACAGATGATAAAAGTGAGTGGGTCCAATATCATTGGTCTTAAAAAGTGGGTGGGTCTTGTCCCACCCACATAAAATGGTTCCGACGCCCTTGTTAACACCTCATTATACGGTGTCCACTTCCCCTCAGGGGTCTGTTCTGCCAACCTTGCTACCTCATGTGCTTTGTGACGCAGCAGGTTCCAGTGGTCCTCTGCGGAAGGTCCCAGAGCAGTCTGTTAGGTTGTTCCCTACCTGTGCACCGCTTCAAACTGACTGTTGGAAAAATACCAGAGGCCAGTCACTTCACCATACTCTCTCCATTCAGCTCGGTTCATCATCCATAACTCCGTCCAGGACCTGCCTGTCTCAATTCGAGCAGCCGAGTCGGTAGCCATTTTCAAAAAGTATCTTAAAACGCATCTTTTCCAGCAGCACTTGACTAATAAAGAATAGCACTTATTACTCTATTTATTTTCTGTTTGTCTATTTAAAAATAAAAAAAATAAAATTGTTCTATGTGTTCTGTGCTAGATTAACTGAGACTTGTTACAGCACTTGCATATTGTTGCCCTTGACTGTTTTTAGTTGCTTCTATTGCTCTCATTTGTAAGTCGCTTTGGATAAAAGCCTCTGCTAAATGAAAATGTAAACTACAACTGTTGTTGGCAATAATAACTCTTTATTGCTCCGTCATGTTCAACACTGTTGCCTCTCTCATAGGATGTAAGACTGAACGGACTTAAAGAAAAACATGCTACCCCCCAAATTAGGGTCAAATTAGATTTGAGAGCATCAAGAAGGGAATGATTGTCTGTTACACACACAATAAGCACATCGATGCATGAGCAGCCACCAGTGGTACAGTGTAGCAGGGAAAACCGCATTTGCAAGTGCCTTAAAGTCTGCTAATGTACTCCGTACAACTCTCCTGATTCATTTTGACTGCCAAGACGTAGATTAAAATTTTCCATTTTCTCCCATAAGCATAATGAAATGTCCATCCTATGTTCCACCGTCTGGAAGATTTCCCATTGAGGAATCACTGTACACCACCAATTTAACAGAACTGTTTTTCCCAAAGTACTGGAACCTCAAGATGACCTCTTCTGATTTCAGTTTTCTGATAAGTTAATTTGCACAATGAGTCTGAACAGTAGCATGCTTTGTGTTAGATGCCAAGATGGATATGTCATATATTATGTCAGGTCTGTTTAGCCTGGCGACCCACAATATTTGTCCAATCTTTGATTTCAGCATGTCCATCTCAATGTCTGTCAATGAAGCTTCATGCTGTGTTGCTCTGGTGGAGTCCACTAGGTTAGGTTGCAGATTTTTCATTAATTCATCTTTGTCATTAGGATATGTACCGAAAACTTTTAAATTAGCTCTTATTAAAAAAACGCAACTTGATCTGACAGAATTAGTCAATTACAGACCAATCTCAAAGCTACCCTTTCTGTCAAAAATACTAGAAAAGGCAGTGTACTCATAAGTATGCTCCTTTTTAGAAAGAATTGGTATTGCTGAGGATTTCCCGTCAGGATTTAGACCGTATCATAGTACCGAGACTGCTCTCATCAGAGTTACAAATGATTTACTCTTATCATCCGATCGTGGTTGTATCTCTCTAATAGTGTTACTCGATCTTAGCGCTGCATTCGATACTATCGACCACAACATTCTTCTGAATAGACTCGAAAATTATGTTGGCATTAATGGAATTGCATTGGCATGGTTTAAATCATACTTATCTGACCCCTATCAGTTTGTAGCAGTAAATGACGAGATGTCACACCGATCACAAGTTCACAAGGCTCAGTGCTAGGACCATTGCGCTTCACCCTGTACATGCTACCACTGGGAGATATCATTAGGAAGCATGGTGTTAGTTTTCATTCTTATGCTGACGATACTCAGCTCTATATTTCTTCCTGCCCTGACGAAACTTACCAATTCACAAGATTAATGGAATACATAGCCGATACAAATCTGCACATCTGCAACTTAATTTAGAAAAAACTGAATTATTTAATTATTGGACAGTAACCTAGAATACTGTTTAACACTCGATGGCTGCTTTGTCAAGTCCTCGTCATCAGTTAGGAACCTGGGTGTGCTCTTTGATACCAATCTTTCATTTGAAAGCCACGTTTCTAGCATCTGTAAAACTGCATTCTACCATCTTAAAAATGTATATAAATTACAGCACATGCTTTCAATGCAAAATGCTGAACAGTTAATTCATGCGTTCATGACCTAGATTATTGTAATGCTTTACTGGGTGGTTGCCCTGCTCGCTTAATAAATAAACTCCAGCTGGTCCAAAACTCAGCAGCTCGAGTTCTTACTAGAACCAGGAAGTATGATCATATTATCCCGGTTCTGTCAACACTGCACTGGCTCCCTGTTAAACATTGTATACATTTTAAAATCTTGCTTATTACTTACAAAGCACTAAATGGTTTAGCTCCCCAGTACTTGAGCGAACTCTTAACGCATTATACTCCATCACATCTATTGCCGTCTCAAAACTCTGGCCAGTTGATAATAAATACCTAGAATATTAAAATCAACTGCAGGCGGTCAATCCTTTTCCTATTTAGCACCTAAACTCTGGAACAGTCTTCCTAGCATTGTTCGGGAAGCAGACACAATCTGTCAGTTTAAATCTAGACTAAAAACACATCTCTTTACTATGGCATGCACACAGAACATTATTTCTGTTATTCAAATCAGTTAAATTATTGTTAGGCAGCATTAACTAGGTCAGCCGGAACCGGAAACACTTCCCATAACATCTGATGTACTCGTTACATCATAAGAAGAATGGCATCTATGCTGACGTTAGTCTCTCTGTTTATCCAGAGGTTTACTGCAGTCAGCCGGATCCGGCCCATATCCAGATCAGATGGTGGACCTGCGCCTGGACATGACCAATGCATCCCTGAAATGTTTGCAGAGTGTGTCAAATAAACTATTTACCTAATATGAATTAAGACCTGCAATGTTGCCAGAATTATAATCATACACTGTTTGTTCGTCAGTCAGAGGAGAACTGGCACTCCGACTGAGCCTGGTTTCTACCAAGGTTTTTTTCTCCATTTTGGCTCTGAAGGAGTTTTGGTTCCTTGCTACCATCACTTTTGGCTTGCTCAGTTGGGGACACTAAATTTTCAACTGTAATACCGATCTGCCCGCTTTGACACTATTTGATAATTGAAATTAGCTGGATAACATCACCGTTTTCACCAGAGGGGCTGTACAACCGAATCAAATTCTGTTGCATTATTTTCCTGTTAACACTGTGAAGCTGCTTTGAAACAATCGCCATTGTAAAAAGCGCTTTATAAATAAAGATGACTTGAATATCAGGTTCTTCCATTTGGTCTAGCTTTATCACCCCATTAATTCATGAAGTGTGTGGATGCAGTTCTGGCTCCACTACTACTACAGGGCATTCATGTGCTCAATTATACAGACGATTGCAGATGACGGTTCAGCATCGAGAAGACCTTTCTAGGTGTGAGTTGGCGATTCAATGATGATGCATGCGCTCTTTCTCCTGCTCGCATCGATACGATTCTCCCAGCTGTAAATTGGTTAAAGCTAGTCAAGTCACTGTTTCAAAGACTGTTGGGAGTATGGTCGCTTCTAAAGTTTTGCTTTCGGGGGTTTCTCTTTAAGATATCTGTGATGCGACGGGCTGGTCCTCTCCACGTACTTTTGTGAGGTTTTATAACCTGGATATGGGCTCCACTCCAGGGTCTAGGGTGCTTTTGTCTTAGTGTGCTCTATAGTTATTAGTGTGCACTCGCTATTATGGAGTGTGGGTATAGGGTTCCAACAGCGTATCGACGCAGTTCGAGTTCCCTTGGTGTGACACCACCCGCCTATTCTGTCACTCCATTGGACTGATTTCACACGTTTCACGATGCAATCACACAGAGCATTCCCACAGTGTCACTTTTCAGTAAGTGTGTGTAGTAAGTGAAAGTGTACGTCAGTTCTATTCATTCACACAGACACGCAGAATATACAGGATTCATATTTAAAGATTCTTTTTGTGGTTTAATATTCACAGACACAAGTCTATATTGTGAATGATTATAATAATGGAGAATAAATTTAACTGTCACAATCCTCAGCTGGCCCATTAGCAGATGAGGCAGCACAGGAACAACTGACTTCTACTTTTAAACAGATTACGTAAACAGAATATTTGAGTTTGATTTGATTTACATTATTTAAAACCTGACATTTCAACATTTCTTTAGAAGTAGGTCTCATGTTTGTGTGACATGTATTCACTAAGTTGCAGTTCCTTTTCTCAAGAGTATCAGAATGGACTTCATTGAGCGAGAGGTGGCAGATCACACATTGTTTATTTATTTTTGTGCATATAGTACAACAACATTGTTTTTTATTGTGAGTGCACAGAAATAGAAAATTAACAGATTTGAATGATGTATAACAATTGCCTGTATGACTAAAATCAATGGAGTGTTTTGAGTCTCTTTTACACTATGAAAAAAGTGAGTTGGTCATGCCAGACCTCTAGGGGTTAATGCTTTGCATGTATCAATGTTTTGATGCCTGCTGTGTTGTGCTATTAAACTGAGGTTATTTTTTTGTCTTTTTTCCTTAGACTTAATGCCGTTGAAAGAGGAGTGTGAAATACTAAAGGAAATGGAAGAAAAAGATCACTATGAGAATTATCATGATAATCAGGGTGGAAAGAGTTTGAATCAACAAGGAAATCTTACAGACCACATGAGAATTAATGATGGAGAGAAACCCTACACGTGCCCTCAGTGTGGACAGAGTTTCAATCATAAAGGACACTTTCAAAACCACTTAAGAATTCACACTGGAGAGAAGCCTTACCCCTGCCAACAATGTGGAAAAAGTTTCAACCGAAAAGGAATTCTTATTATGCACATGAGAACTCACACTGGAGAGAAGCCTTACCCCTGCCAACAATGTGGAAAAAGTTTCAACCGAAAAGGAGTTCTTATAATGCACATGAGAACTCACACTGGAGAGAAGCCTTACACCTGCCAACAGTGTGAAAAAGGTTTCAACCAAAAAGGAAGTCTTGATCGGCACATGAGACTTCACACTGGAGAGAAGCCTTTCACCTGCCAACAATGTGGAAAAGGTTTCAACCGAAAAAGGCGTCTTGAATATCACATGAGAATTCACACTGGAGATAAGCCTTACACCTGCCAACAGTGTGGAATGAGTTTCACTCTAAAAGTAAGCCTTGACAGACACATGATAATTCACACTGGAGAGAAGCCTTACACCTGCAGACAGTGTGGAAAGAGTTTCAACCGAAAAGGATGCCTTAATCGGCACATGAAAGTTCACACGGGAGAAAAGCCTTTCACCTGCCAACAATGTGCAAAAAGTTTCAACCGAAAAGGGCGTCTTGAAGTCCACATGACAACTCACACTGGAGAGAAGCCGTTCACCTGCCAACAATGTGGAAAAAGTTTCACTCTAAAAGTAAGTCTTGGCAGGCACATGATAATTCACACTGGAGAGAAGCCTTACACCTGCAGACAGTGTGGAAAGAGTTTCAACCAAAAAGGATGCCTTAATCGGCACATGAGAGTTCATACTTGAGGGAAGGAAGCCTTACACCTGCCTGACGGTGTGGAATAAGTTTTGATCATAAAGAAAACCTTAAAGTTCACTTGAGAATTCAGTCTGGAGTGAAACCCTACACGTGCCCTCAGTGTGGAAAGAGTTTCAGTCATAAAGAACACTTTCAAAACCACTTAAGAATTCACTCTGGAGAGAAACCTTTCACCTGCCAACAAGTGGACATTTTTGAGGTTTTGAGCCATCTCTCGCCATGAGTTACAACTCATGTAAATATCTTTGTATTCTTTCATGCTAGGGGTGTAAAAATGTGGGTACTTTCACAATCTGTGTAAGTACCCTCTATTGTAGCTGGCATGCATTCTGGTCTGTTCTGTTTAAACAGTTTTATTTTGACTACCTTGTTAATCAATGACCCCAGAGCACGGTTGCCACCTTGTGAATAAACAAATTACTGCAAAAATAAAATAAAAGCACGTTACAAAAACAGTACAGTACGCGCATACTCTTCTGATGACTAAATTCGTGTCACATGCACTGTACACTGACCCTCACATACGCATACAAAGTGAAGTATACTTTGGCCTTTAGGGTTCATGTAATAACTTATACTGGAGAGAATAATTTCATGTGGCATCACTGTAAAGACTTGCAGAAACAAAGCCAACCTTGAGGTTCACATCAGAGCTTGTTATAGAGAGGCTTTCACCAGCCCTCAAGGCCCTGATATGCGGTAGAGTTCTTTTTAGATTTTTGCTTAGGGGCAGGTGAACATCCCAAGTGACATTTAAATTAACGTATATGTGTGCTATGCATTTTCCTTTTAGTAACAAAATAAATGCAATGAGAGAACTGCAGTTGTGAACGCATCAGATCATAGTAATGTGGATTTGTTTGCACCAGATCTGCAATTCAGCTCCCCACACAGAGAAGTTTAACCCTTAAATGCATGACTGTTTTGCCAAAAATTCTTACATATTCGGGTCGTTAGCGACCCAGATCTATATCTAACATGGATAGATCTCTACCTGCCGCGATAAGATATTAGAGTAACAATTACAGAAGAATAAAATAAAACATATTTCATTACCTTTTGGAGCTTGGAAGGGTTCAGTTTGAGCAGATGTTTTATACCATCATCATATGTCCTCGTCAGAGCTCATTTGCCAGTACATTCAGCATCTGGCTCATATTCGCCATCTCACGCATATTCTCAAAACTCATTTTCAACGTCTTCAATAAAAAAAATATATATATTTTGATCACTGACAACTTCTTGACCAGATCCTTCATCAAGTGACAGTGACACTAATATTTGATTGTGTTTAGTATTTGCTCTCTGCAGTAAATCACAGAGCCATTTCAAGTTTTGCAGATTATAATTATTGTTTCGTTTTCTGTCTGAGGTAACTATGAGTGAAACACTTCATCATTGCGTATCAGACATTGCCACCTTGTGGAATAAAGGTGAATTGCACTTATTTTGTCATTGTATATTCATTTATTATTGTGCAGAAGAAAAAAAAAGTACAATCTTACACACCTCGGGGTCATACGGTTTTGACCAAAAACTAGTGGAAAAACAGGCATTCAATTATAATTTTATTTTGTTCTTGTTATATTGTTTGTAATGGGTTGATTTAAGAATACTAAGAAGGTTGATGTCTAACTTTAAAAAATGAATGAGGAGGGTAGTGAATGATGTCCCGGGATGATAAAGACCCGAGGTATGCATTTAAGGGTTAATATCACTAAAGTTAAATACAATCCATAAAATTTGTCCATACAACACAATGTCTACAAGACTTGAATATAGTGTAGAATGTGGATGGTTTTATGGTGCCTTTTAGAGTTGTTCCGATTCCGATACTAGTATCAGAAATATCACCTATACCACAACAAATTCTGGCATTGGTATCGGCGAGTACTTGAACCCATGTACCGATCCGATACCATTTTCTTAAACAAGATCTTGTTATTATGACCACAAGCTTTGCCTAACATAGATGGATAGATAGATAGATAGATAGATAGATAGATAGATAGATAGATAGATAGATAGATAGATAGATAGATAGATAGATAGATAGATAGATAGATAGATAGATAGATAGATAGATAGATGATAGATAGATAGATTGCAACTTGCCCTTTCCATTGGGATCATGTACTCATCCCAGAGTACTGAGTTTTGGACAAGGGATGAAAATTAAATATGATAGATATGAAAATATGTATATATGACATTATTTAGTATCAATGGCAGTTTACTATCACAACACATCTATTGTTTTGGTTGTTATTCTATTAGTTTTTATGTTGTTGTTTGTTTTTAGATAATATAGCTTATAAAATTTTTTAGGGCAATTCTAATTTTTTTAAATATATTTGTCATCTTTTGTGAAAAAATCTTAAATTTAATTGACAAATTCAATTAGAATAATAAGACAATATGCTGTTACCAATCAAATCAAATCAGTATCAACTAGAAGCTGCATCTGAATTCTGAAGTGGCATTTAGAGCTTGAAACTGTTTTAATGCTGCTCGGAGGATTTACACGTAATTACAATTACGTAGTGTTATGAGATTAAAGATTTAAATATAATATTTTGAATAGGCCTAGCCTTTTGAAATACGAAATTAATGAAAAAATGAAACGATACTTAGATTATGAGAGTCATTAAGAACCCAGCAGTTGGCAGCACATAACTGTCTTAATAATAGGCCTAGTCAGTCAGTGAGTCTATGGCAAGCCGTTTTGACTTTTATTAGCAGGATATGAATTCTTGATATCAACAAAGCTAATTATTGATATCAGAAATTGGATTTCGACTAGTAACAATGGCAATTTTTGATATCAGGAATTACATTTCCACTAGTAAAAATATTATTCTTGATATCAACGATTAATACCCTGGGAATGGCAATAAGCAAGCCGTTTTGACTTTCGCAGGATATGTATTTGTGATATCAACAATTACATTTTCACTAGTTAAAATGTTAATTCTTGATATCAGAAATTAGATTTCTACTAATAACAATGACCATTTTTGATATCAGAAATTACATTTCCACTAGTAACAATGTTAATTCTTGGTATCAACAATTGAATTTTCACTAGTGAAATGTCACCATAGGCGCCATTCAAATTCAATTGTTGATATCAAGAATTGATTTCTTACTAGTAAAAATGTCTGATATCAATAATTACATTGTTACTAGTGCAAATATCTATTCTTGATATCAACAATTAAATTGCCACTAGTAACAATGTTCATTTTTATATCAATAATTCGATTGTCACTAGTAACCACGTTCATTTCTGATATCATGAATGTGATTGTTACTAGTAAGAAAGCCATTTTAGATATCTGAAATTATATTGATATCACAAATACATTTTCAGATATCAAAAATTAACTTTTTTACTAGTAGCAATTCAATTGTTGATATCAAGAATAGACATTTCAACTAGTGACAATTGAATTCTTGATATCAGAAATCCGCATTTTTACTAGTAAAAATGTAATTATTGATGTCAACAAAGGCAGTTGATATTTGAAATTGCCCTTGCAACTAGTGGAAATAGAATTACTGATATCTTAAATAATATTTTAACTAGTAAAAATACTATTACAGATATCTAGAAATGCCATTTTTACATGTAAGAATAGCTATGGTAATGAGTTCATGAATATTAATCAGATCTGGTTTTCCATAATCCTCTTTAGGCCAAAGATGGAGGAAGAACATCCATGCAGTGAAACGGCTCCTTCTTTATTTATTTGTATAGTTAATGAAACATAAAAAGGTATTATGGCTTTATTTTTCCTTTTCTGTTAATTCTTTAAAAAAGTAATTTAATCCTGTTTATTTTTATGGGCCACTGGGTCCTTCGGAGAATTAACGGAAAAAAGGCATTCATTTATCATTTATTTTACCATTGTCCTGAACATAACCTCATGTCATTTTTTCATATGTTTATTTTTGTTTTCCTTACACTTTCTAATGCATCAAATAAAAATACAACCAAAACGAAAGATAATGTGTAATGAGTCAAACAATGTTAAAACGTTTTGCTGGATGATTTTTATATTGTTCCATAACATTTAGGGCCTACATATGGATATAATACAGAATGAGTCGTCATAATGCGTGCCCAAATTCTCCGGTTGCAAGTGCGCTAGAACACAGTGTAATGCAATGTTATTGGCTGAACTTTTTTTTTTTTCTGTAAATTTTGATGTATTCTGTACACCGACACTTTCTCTTATGGGATAGCCTAATGATGATACAAAATATTTACACTCTCTACCCAGTTCGGCTCTGATTTTCTTGACCATTGGGACCAATGTGTACGTAAAATATGACGATACACTGTACCTAATGTGCTAATAACTTGCATTAGAATATTTTTATATAACATGTCCAGTTAGTAGGCCATATATTGGACAAGAAGAAAGATAGCCATTTTACGGACACTGGATCTGATACACTAACCTGTCTGAGTTGCTTAAGACATAATCCTATAGTCTATTTAAAAAAAAAAAAAAATGCTACAGAAACATCTCTGTTTTGGAGTGGAATATGATTAAATCATCATCAATAAATAAACAACATCACAATCATATCTTTTCTTGGCTTTTTATTTTTGCTATAGCAAACGTGTCTTATAAACACATCGCAGCAGCCAAAAGAACTAAGAAATAAAAGGTCAGTAGCCCAACTAAAGCAAATACTGATCACTATAATGGTAACCAGACATTTTCAAAAAACACTAAATATCTGTTATTTCCCACTAAGAGCTTCTATAGAGTTATGAAAGAAAAAGTCAAACTGGGGGTGTGTTTCCAGTAGCCAACTGGGCACAAGTTCTGTCATTACTGATGGAATTCAATGGAACTTGCGACCATAGTTTGCTAATGATGCTTTTGGGAAACGCTGGTAATGCTGTTTGTGGACTGGAGTTGTTTAATCCTCCTCTGCTGAAATGTATTTTAACAGTAATAAACTGTAGAAAGCAGTACTTTGTAGGTGAAGCTGCTGCCAGTAAAATTACTGTGAAGTAAAAATGTATGTAAACTCAAGGACTAATCAGGAGAGTAAATGTTGGTGTGTTAATTCATGTGTTTTTACACACACACACACACACACACACACACACACACACACACACACACATGATGGGGTTTGTGTTTAATGTTGTTCTGTTATGCCAGAATCGAAAGTGTTTCTGTTATCTGAGTTTTGTGTCACCACTGTGCTGAAGAGCCTGTGCTTCAGTCCAGGATAAGCAGAGAAACACTGATGATATGCTGCATGTTGCTTTATCTAAAAGCAGTAATGTGTAGCCTAGTTGCTGATGCAGTGATAATCTGTTTCCTAGTTAATTAACAAGTAAAAAAAAAAAAAAAAACTTAAATTAATTAAATTGAGTTTTAATTTAGTGCAACTGTGCTGCCAGCATTTTAAAATATTCATAAGCGACGTAGGCACTTGTCATTAAATTTTGCTCATATCCAAAAAGGAATTCATGATATCTGAAATGCGAGTGATGACGTAATTCTTGATCTCAACAATTATATTCGTGATATCAACAATTATATTCTTCTTGATCTCAACAATTATATTCGTGATATCAACAATTATATTCTTGATATCAACAACTGAATTTGAATGGCTGCCTATGGTGACATTTAACTAGTGAAAATACAATTGCTAATATCAAGAATTAGAGTTGTTACTAGTGGAAATGTAATTCTTGATATCAATAATTAACATTTTAACTAGTAAAAAAAAGGCAATTGTTGCTGAGTCTAAAGGTTTTCCCATCATGCGCTCACTTTTGGCGCCTGCACGTTATTTAGCAGTCTGTTGTAAGATGGAGGAAGAAACAGTTTCAACAGAGCAGGTAACGCTAGATGCCTTTGTCCGAATTTTTAATGTCGCAAATAGAGCAAGAATTGAACTTATGCAGAGTTCGTCAAACGAGAACTTGCTTGCTGCTACAAGGAGGCTGTTTCAACAGTCTTGAAATCGACATTCAGGTAGGCCTATCTTTAGCTAATGTTTTGAAAAGCTTTATTTTTTTTTTTAAGTTAATACCATCACACTTATTAGGACTCATTAAAATGTGATTTTTTTTATGTTGTTGGAGAAATTTGAACACTGAATTTGGTAATTCATGTAAAAAATTTAAATTAGTCCCACAATTGCCACAAAATAATTTTGAAAAATCGGCATGTTGTGAATTTACAGTGATTTGGTCTTGGCCAGGGTTGCGCTTGCAAAGCATCTGCATGCTCGCAAGCTGTAACACCCCAGTCCCCAGTGCAAAAAAAATATTAACGCTGTGTCCTGTGACCATTTTGAAAAAAATAAATAAATACACATAGTGCCCTGATGAATCTTCATTAGTGAAGAGGGCTCAAGACAGTGATTCAGGGCGTGCATCATAAGCCAAGTGCTTTCAGTAACGATCTCTGTGAAACCACAAACCAGTCTATTCTATATGATTTTTTTATACCTGAACTCGGATTATACATTTTATAGACATTTAATGACACGTTTGTATAATACAACGGAAGAGTTGTAGTAAGTCTTAAAATATCATAAATGCACTTCATGTAATGGTATTGGATGATTTGTTAATTGCATGTAAGATTGCACATTTAAGAAAACGTGCAATTGTTTTTGTACATGATTTGGCTGAGCTTTAGCTGCATTTTCGCTGTTCTGACCATTAGGGGGGTCACCAGCACATGATGTTTCTAGTGCTTCGAAACGTGAGTCTTGTTCGAATTTTGTCCAACACCCTCCTTGTAGAACTTCTTTATATAATAAAAAAAACTTTAACTTTTTTTTTATTAAACTATTTTTGTACCTTTTTTCACCTTCCTTGTTGCTTTTTTTGCTACTTTGCCTTTTTTTTTTTTTATCATTGAAGAAGGAACAGGTAACAAACAGCATAACATACAGTAGTGCACAACAATGTGTGGCATTAATTGGTAGCAGGGGATCCGAAAATTCTATCATAATATTTTAAACATGTTAATGACTTTTTTTTTTTTTTACAATTTCAAAGACGATATAAAAGAGTCAAATTCCACCATATGCATGACATCACAAAGCCATAGAGCCGTTCAAAAGCATATGGATCTGTCTGCTCTCTAATCGATCCTGTGGTACTTTGATGTCATACAATCAGTCTGTGCAGCACCACTTCAAGTTGAAAAAGCCTAATGATTTTGCAAAGCAATTGGTTCAAAGCTTCGAAAAGCTTAATTTCTCCCATCACTGCTTGTCATGAATTGACATCTGCGTGAACCGGAAGTTTCAACCTACTTTACTTCAGTGCTGTGAGGTATTTCCAAGTGAAACTGAATAGTTCAGAGTGCATTTTACTATAGCACACCTCCTCTCTATCCTTTGGTCATAGCAGACTGACGATTTGATGGGAGTGGGTAAGGATATTCAACCCAAGCTGTCAAACAAGCCGTAGCAAATTTTCAGATTTTGCACATTACCATGACAATTACAGCTTTCCTGTCGCTCAAACAATACAGTGTGGTGCTAGCAACGCCAAGGTCATGGGTTCGATTCCCAGGGAAAGTAAGAACTGACAAAATGTAAAATGGGTACCTTGAATTCAATGATGTCGCTTTAGATAAAAGCGTCTGCCAAAAAGTAAAACCATTCTCAATTTCTCGTTATTCCTTTCCAGAAAGATTATTAAGCTGGTAAAATGTAAACATTGATCAGAGATCTGATTTTTTTATTTTTTTATTCAGTCTTTTATTCTGTTTCAAAGGTACAGCCGGAAGACGAGAAAACCTTTGTTGGAATGTTGGCCTTTTTTTGCTTCTTGGCCCAACCTTTGCAAAGCTACCTACACTGGCAGAACAAAGACAAATGACACAAACTGGATTTGGTAATTGCACTGTGAATTATGAGATTGGGGGGGGAGTGAAATCTACCTATATTTCATGAACTTCTTTACAGATCTTATTTGACTTTGTTGGTCAGGATGACCTGTCCAGTGAAGTATTCTATGTTCAAGATGCGACATCATCTACACCTCTTGAAAATAACCTTTCAGGAAAACTTAATGATTATAACATCCAGAGTCATTCAACACTTTATGTTGTTTGGGTTTCATCAATGAATGCACACGTAAGTAACCCTTCTAGTTGAAGTTGAAGTTTATTTGTCATTACACATGTACAAGTACAGTATAACGAAATGAAGTTTGGAGCAAGCCTCCGGGCCGCAGCCGATTATTCAGGCGCCAACCATTCTATGCAAAGTTTCCAAGTCTCTGAAACTACTTTAGGTTTTATATAGTTTTTCTGTTCTTTTTTTATATTTAAAATATTGGTCTGTATTTACAGGAAAGTCAAGTTAAACAGAATGAGGCAAGCATTCAAGTGAATAATGGTGAAGTCCATTTCACCTCATCCTTTTCCAACCAGTCACCTGTATCATCACCACATGAACCAACTTCTTTGCCAGTTGTAACGGCCACTTTATGTTGGGAATATACCTTTAAGATGTGTACGTTGTTGTGTGCACACACGCACAGGGGAGGAGTTTTTGTTTTTAGGAGTGAAGAGAGTTTTGAGTTTGAGAGAGATGGCTGCTCTACCGCTGATTGTTATAGAGTAATCTACTGTTTCTATTCTCCTTCTTTTATTTGTGATGTTTGTCGGAGTGTTTCCTTTTCCTTGTTTTGTACCTCGCTCTTTACATGTCTGAGAGGAGCGTGCTGGTACGAAACCCATCTGTAAAAGCTTGTGTGACCAGTTTAATCGCCTCGAGTTTTCTTTTCGTTTCCATTTTCCATCTGGGCAGTTGTCAACCACTCTGACAGACGTTACACAGTGAATGATTGTCATTCCCCTACACCCCCAAACTGGTCACCTGTTCCTTCACCTGCACATTGGTCACCTGCTCCTTCACCTTCTCACACATATCACCACTGGTCACCTGAACGTTCTCTTCCCACTCAACCTTCCTCTTTAACAACTGACAATTGTGAAACGATTTCAACACAGTATGTTATGTTATATTTTAAAGGAATTTTAAGCACTACACTTTTTCAGACACATTAATGCTAAGTTATTTTACCTCTTTGTGTTTTAGAGTTGATCTCAAGATTCAAGATTCAAGAGTTTTATTTGTCACATACACAGTTATATACAGAATATACAACCGGCAGTGAAATGTAAACAGGTCCGCTCCATGGACAGTGCAAATTCACAGTTAAAAACACAAGGAGGAAATTATAATAGAAATAGGATAAAAAAGTACTAATATATATATATATATATATATATATATATATATATATATATATATATATATATATATATATATATATATATCTGTAGAATTATAAATAATCAAGACAAGTAGAAGAAAAAGTAAAAAATAAGAATAAAGAAGTGGAATAAAATAAGTGAGGTAAACTGTGCAGTGAGTAAACTGTAGACTTATAAATATGTGGTTAACAAATGTATAAGAGTATAATGTGCAAACAGGTTTATAACAGGTTGTTACACCATAACAACGAGAACAGAAAGTGCAGTGCAATGTCAGTGTATCGATGTTTATCCAGAAGTGAAGTCACGTGATGTTAAGTGACTGAGTTCAGGAGTCTGATGGCCTGGGGGAAGAAGCTCCTCCTGAGTCTCTCAGTTTTGGCCATCAGGCTTCGGAAGTGCTTACCAGATGGCAGCAGCGTGAAATGAGGGTTTGCAGGGTGATTAGAGTCCTTGATGATCTTAGTAGCTCTACCTTTGCAGCGTTTGGTGTAGACGTCCTGCAGAGACGGGAGAGCTGACCCTGAGATACGCTCGGATAAGCACACAACTCTTTGCAGGGCTCTGCAGTCATGACTGGTGCTGTTCCCATACCACGCTGTGATGCACTGGGTTAATACACTTTCTATCGCCCCTAAATAGAAAGTTTTCAGGATAGCTGGTGAAACCCTGAATTTCCTCAGCTGGCGCAGGTGGTACAGTCTTTGCCTGGCTTTTTTCACCTGTGTCTGAATGTGAGCAGTCCAGGTCAGGTCCTCGGAGATGTTTACTCCCAGGTACTTGAAGCTGCTCACTCTCTCTACTGGTGACCCGCTGATCATGAGGGGGGATCTGCAGATGATTTTGAAGAAGCTTCATAGCAGAGTTGATCTCTCATGTTGTCCCACAAGCAATCAAATTAATGTAAGTCAGGACAACATACTACAAGGTAGCCTGCAAGCTTTCAAACGAAGGCACTTTAATCCAGAAGCAAGGCTGGATGTGATTTTTGTGGACTCTGATGGGGTTGGAGAAGGAGCTGTAGATGATGGGGGACTGACCAGGGAATTCCTACGCATGCTGATGAGGGAAATCCAGATGTCAAAAATATTTGAAGGGCCAGAAGATGACAGACTACTGGCTCTCGATACTCATGGTGAGGATTATCTAATTTTGTGAGGATTATAAAAAAAGCAACAATACAGTTAGTCCACGGTTTAATACATACCTTGGTTTTTAACCACGGTTTTCGGTTTGGTTCTGATGGCTAGTCACATTTTTAGTCACAGTTTTTTGCTATTCCATTCTTAGGCGACAGGAACAGCAAGAGGTTAAGGACAAAATGTTTTATTGCAATACACTTTCTTTATTTTACTTAAAAGACTTGAAAAACCTTACTTAAACTTAAAACTTTACTAAAAAAAAAAACCTTGTACACATTCCTAGTGTATTGTATAATATAAAATAAATATATATAAAGATTTACAGTGGCATCTCAGAGCTGGACAGCAGCATTTAAGTATGAGATTGAATGAATAAATGTAAAACTAAAACACTATATAGTCTTCAATATAAAATATACATTGTTTCTTATTAAAGCTACTGTATTAAAGTTTTTTGTTTTGTTTTAATCAAGAGCAGTGAGTGATTTGTCTTTTGTTGTTTTATTAATATTAAAGGGATAGTTCACTCAAAAATGAAAATTCTGTCATTGATTACTCGCACTCAAGTTGTTTTAAACCTGAATAAAGTTCTTTCTTCTGTTGGACATAGAAGAATGTTGGAAACCAAACAGTTGCTGGTCCCATTGTAGGAAATAATAATATGGAAGTCAATGGCTACCATCAACTGTCTGATATTCAACTGTCTGTGTTCAACAGAAGAAACTAATACAGGTTTGGAACAACATTAGAGTGAGTAAATAATGACAATTTTAGAGTGAACTGTCCATTTAACTGTCCCATGTTCACTAGGCTGCGCTGCTGTCAATTTAAGACTGCACGCATCTAATATACAGACACACGCCGATTTTACTTTCACTTTAGACATAACTGACTGTGTTTGTTAACCTTGTGTGTATTTGACAGTGTTAGACTACTTAGTCCAGTGGTACATGTTTGACAGGCTTTAAAAATAATAGAGAAATAAAATAAAAATTATTAATTAAATGCAAAACGCAATTCACAAGCGCGTATTGAACCGTGAATGCTGTAAAAAAATTTTAAAAAAATGCCTTGGTGATGCTAGAGGTCAGAAGAGAATGGGCTGACTGATTCAAGCTGATAGAAGAGCAAATTTGACTGAAATAACCACTCGTTACAACCAAAGTATGCAGCAAAGCATTTGTGAAGCCACAACATGCACAACCTTGAGGTGGACGGGCTACAACAGCAGAAGACCCCACCGGGTACCACTCATCTCCACTACAAATAGGAAAAAGAGGCTACAATTTGCACGAGCTCACCAAAATTGGACAGTTGAAGACTGGAAAAATGTTGCCTGGTCTGATGAGTCTTGATTTCTGTTGAGACATTCAGATGGTAGAGTCAGAATTTGGCGTAAACAGAATGAGAACATGGATCCATCATGCCTTGTTACCACTGTGCAGGCTGGTGGTGGTGGTGTAATGGTGTGGGGGATGTTTTCTTGGCACACTTTAGGCCCCTTAGTGCCAATTGGGCATCGTTTAAATGCCACGGCCTACCTGAGCATTGTTTCTGACCATGTCCATCCCTTTATGACCACCATGTACCCATTCTCTGATGGCTACTTCCAGCAGGATAATGCACCATGTCACAAAGCTCGAATCATTTCAAATTGGTTTCTTGAACATGACAATGAGTGTACTAAATGACTGTACTAAAATGGCCCCCACAGTCACCAGATCTCAACCCAACAGAGCATCTTTGGGATGTGGTAGAACGGGAGCTTCGTGCCCTGGATGTGCATCCCACAAATCTCCATCAACTGCAAGATGCTATCCTATCAATATGGGTCAACATTTCTAAAGAATGCTTTCAGCACCTTGTTGAATCAATGCCACGTAGAATTAAGGCAGTTCTGAAGGTGAAATATTTTTTTTACCTATACCCATACATTTTGTTAATATTAAATTTATCCTGTTAAAATTGTCTATTGGCTCAGTCTGAACATGTTAAACAATGATTGTAAAATGAAACAATATTGTTGATTATTAATTTTTAAACGCTTCAAATCCATCCTTTTTTCAAAAAATTGTTGGTTTGTCTTTTTTTTTTTTTTTTGCATGCAACATATGACATCAGGGACTCAAATAAATGCAAATGCATGAAATAAATAACAGCCAAATAAAATAAATAGTAACAAACTAAATAAAATAAAATAAATATTTTCAATTTCGTTTCAGTATTGTCCACCACATAAAACAAATAATTTAAAAATAACACAGTATACATTATTTATAGTTATTTAGTATACATTCAGTCTTTTTTTTTGTAAAGTGTCAAACTTTTTTAGTAATTGTGTGTGTGTGTGTGAGCATGGATCACTCTGCATCTTCATCACTATGGCCTGCATTGTCAGTCACCTGATACAGTGCATCATCATAATGGGGTACAGATACATCTGCCGTGTACATAAACGGGTACAGATACATCTGCCGTGAGTAATAGGCCTGTCCTATTGGGGTTTTTGGCAGGACCATGTTTTGTATCATATCAAAACAGAGGGTCATTGATCTTCAGCAACCCTGCCTAATGGGTCATAAAACATGTGCGCTCTGCGACAATGCAAGATGAATGATACAGATTCCATCCTCTTCTCTGTCAGTTAGGTTTGGATCTGTAATCCTGATCTTGTACTTGGCACAATCAGAGTGTGATAAAGTCACATTAGCTACCCCGCTGGGGAAGCAGCACTAACGCATACACGCACGCACACACACACACACACACACACATCCACTAACCTCGTTTATCCCGATCTCGTTGCTGCTATCATAGGAGCGGGTGCACACGCAATTCTGATAGCACATGGACATTCACTCATTTCCCACTTCCCCTTCCCATATCCATTTCCCAGTCATTTCATACATTTACACTGCACTGTTTGTAGTCCGTGTTGTTTGTCTGTGTGGGCGTAGTCAGTCTTCCCAGGAAAAGTTGCGGTGACAAACAGAGCGTTCGAGTGGAGGCCGCTTATGACGTCACGGCCAATGTAGTGCCGGTGCGAAACAACCGGAAGCTGACGAAACCATTGTCTAGTGTGAATGGGTGTTTGTGCGCGTTTAGGTAAATGCCAATAATGGTTATAAGTGTATTATGGGTTTAATTAATTATGTGTTTCAAGTGTGGAATTGAGGATTATTATTATTATTATTAATTGATTGATTATTGAACGTTAAGTTAAATGTGGTACTTTCATTGATGTATAATTAAATACTTACCTAGGAATGGTATGGCCTGTGGGTCGGGCGGGGTTTGGCCTATAAAAGCCAAGGCCAAACCTAACAATGGGACTTGTTAACCAAGTCAAAGAGTGCAACTGCGGTGCCTCAGTAAAACCTCTCAACCGTTATATTGTGGATATTCTGTTTGAGTATTTTCTGGTTTATTTTCCCTTTTTTGTTGTTTCTTTGATACTTTTAGGATTTGTTTGTTCGGTTATTTTGTGGCACTTGTATATATTTTTTTCACTGTGGATTATCCTTTTGGACACGGTTAATAAATTTCACCTTAAGTTAAGAGCTTCTACGAGTGCGCCATCCTTTTTTACATCCCTTACGAACTCACCCTTATCCCCGAAGGCGAGCTGGTTTGCTCGTCTTCATCACATTTGGTGGCAGCGGTGGGATGGCGACTCGTCGCAAGACAGTTCCAAAAGGTAGAAAACCCAGGATGGGTCTACGATCTGCGGCGAAGACAGTGCCAGAGGAAGAGACCTGGAATACTGACGAGACTACGGAGGATGAGGAGGAACCCACAAGTCTTCCCAGAGTCTCAGCAAAGTCCAGTTCCCCAAAAAGCAAACCAATCACTGCTGATGCTACACCTGGTGAGAGTATGGTTTCCCTGATGCGCAGATTTCTCGATACTCAAGAGCAGAAAGAGGACCGATATCTGCGGGAGCTCCGAGGTCTTCATGATTCCATCTTGCAGTCGGTTCGTTCTGCTGGGACCTCGCTTGACGCAGAGAGCGTAAGAATGGAGCTACCAATGCCAGGATCAAAGGTATCCACAAGACCCAGACCAGCCTACTTCCAAGACTCTCCGAGTGTCACAGCATCGAGAGAGCCTAAGCATTGGGTGGAATCAAAGATACCAAGCTTCCAGCAGGGGGAAGATCTCGAGAATTCTCTTCGGCGGTTTGAACGATTGGCCAGGACCTGGAGGTGGCCTGAGGAGGAGTGGAGCTATCGTCTGGTTCCGTTGCTGACAGGATGAGCATTGGAAGCATACCTGGCAATGGACGAGGAAGAGGCTGAGGTCTATACCGACCTGAAGGAAGCACTGCTGAAGAAGTTCAACATATCTCCAGAGACCTACCGGCAGCGGTTCCGATCATCCACAGTCCCAGCTGGGGAGTCACCAACAGAGACTTACCACCGAATAGAGAATCTGTACAAGCGTTGGGTGCAACCGGAGGACCACTCTAAGGAGGAGATCGGTGAAACCATCATCCTTGAGCAGCTTTTTCGGGTACTACCCTACGATGCACGCACCTGGGTGAGAGAGCACGAGCCAAGGTCAGGACTGGCGGCAGCAAAGTTGGCTCAGCAGTACCTGAACGCTCATCGTGGAGGTCTTCGTACTCAACCACCTAAAGGTACTGTACGTGGTGTTCCTCATGATACTGGGTCTGAAAGGGTTCCTGTAGGCCAAGCTAACAATGCACAAGGTCCAAAGTCAACAAAAGACTGGCTTTGCTTTTACTGCCAGCAGCCGGGCCACAAAGCAGCTGTGTCCCGCTCGCAAAGCAAAGCTAACAGGATTCTGTTACGTCCCTAGACAAGGGGACAGTGATTTTGACTCTGTGGGGGAGGGTCAGAATGTATATGAGGTGACTGTTAATGGACAAACGCTAAAAGCACTCTTGGACACTGGAAGCTCTCTGTCAATGTTGAAATCATGCTTTGTAAACAATGTCAATTTATGTGAACACTACCACTGTTCAATGCGTGCATGGGGACATACAGTATCCCAGAGCTGAGGTAATAGTGGAGGTACAAGAACAGATGTACTTATTGAATGTTGCTATAGTTGACAATTTACCCGTAGACATGATTCTAGGAAGAGACTTACCTGTGCTATATGAACTCTTGCACCCCACCACCAAGAACTCTGAGTTTTCTGTTACAGCTGCCAAAATTAACTTGTCATGTCCTGCTCTTACATGAGCCCAAGCCAGAGCAGGTCTGCAGCCTCTGCCAGACTTGGACTGTAGTCTGTTGCAAGGCGGGACCAAAGGCCCTAAAAAGTCACTGCGCCAAAGGCGGCTTGCAAAGTACCTGGGTACCCCAGCCTCTGAAGCCTCGGTGGAGGGCCTTGAAGTTAATGGCTGGAAGGTCCCAGGGAACATAGCACAACTTCAAAGGGAAGATGACACCTTTAAAACCCTTATTTGTCAAGGCTGAGTGTGGAAAGAGTTCTATTCTGTGCAATGAAGAATATGTAGTGTTGAAGGGTGTGTTATATGTGCGAACTAATGATTTGACTCGTGTAATTGTACCATCTTGTTGTCGTCCATTTGTTCTGCACCTAGCACACACTATTCCATGGGCTGGCCACCTAGGCCAACAGAAAACATATATGCACGCATTAGCACACGCTTTTACTGGCCCACACTCTACACTGATGTACAGACACACTGCAACACCTGTGCCATTTGCCAAAAGACAAGTGCTGTATCCCAGCGGGGCAGAGCACCCCTGCAACCCCTCCCTCTCATTTCTGCACCTTTTAGGAGAATTGCCATGGACATTGTGGGGCCACTGGAAAAGAGTAGTGCTGGACATCGTTACATCCTGGTTGTCAGCGACTACGCCACAAGGTATCCTGAGGCCTTCCCACTCCGCTCCATCACTACACCCAAGATCATCCATGTCCTGGTTCAACTTTTCTCCAGAGTTGGGATACCCGAGGAGATTCTGACGGACCAAGGAACGAACTTTACATCGCGACTGATGGGTCAGCTGAACAAGCAGTTATGCATCAAAGCCATCAGAACAACTCTTGTAAACGTTGATTCAGGCTTCTTCAGGTAAATCCTCTCTTTCTCAAACTCAAACGTATCTACACTCAATAGTGTTTGATAAGACGCACTTTCAAAAGATTAACGCTCAATTTTGCCGTTTTTTTCTCTCTTATTTCTATCTCTTATTATATCTCTGCAACCCAAGCAGACTCGCTTGACTTCTCCATCAAAACGATCTCTAAGGGGCGGGACTAACCTCTAGTTCAACCAATACGGGTTCTCAGATCGCGCCAACCAGTTTCAATTTGCATAAAACAAAAATATTTTTATGTATCAATTTCTCTTATTATTTGAAGTACGTTTTAAGTTGTATTAATGACATTTTTTTCTACATATAAGGCATGATGCATTTTCTTCTCAAGATTCTATTTTTAACCCTTTAGTGACCTGGGTTACAATCTGATTGTGAATCTGCATTTTCATTGTTCACGTGCACTTTTATATCCGTCTTGATCTGTGTTAATTTCCAGATGGTTGAATTGCACATCACAGTTTTCTGATCTGTGTACGGTTTCAGATCATATGATTTTACTTGGTTGTAGGATTTTGGATCAGAAAATGTATAGCAGTAAATGCCGCACGCTCGTGCCCCTGACATGTGTCATTCCTGCTCTGGCTGTGTGTGCCGCAGACATGCAGAGACTGACGCCACAACCACCGCCTCAGAGGAGGGTAAGAAGGCTATCAATGTGTTTCATCATCGGTCATTATTAATATTTAGCCACACACACACACACACACACACACACACACACACACACACACACACACACACACACACACACACACACACACACACACACACACACACACACACAAACATCAATAACAGCTTTAAGTTGTCAATGCTGGTAAATGACCATGGTATAAGCGGTATAAACTAAAATTGTTTAATGCACAGCTAGTGTTGAAGAATTCTCTTCTTGTAAAAATCACTTCTCAAAGGATCGTTGTTTTCAGAAAAGGGTTTAATCACACCTACCAAAGCAACAAAACCTGAGTGGCTTTTGCAAAAGTCCCTCGCGTCCCTTGGTTTGCCTAACATATATACTATAGCTGTCTTCCTAACATGGTAGTTGTTTTCCTGGCTCATTCCAAGTTCTTTTTCTGTCATTCATACATCTTATGTATGTCATTTTGAAGTACGTTCTCAAAGTCAGCACATAGTTGACACATAATAGTATCTTTACATACAGCTTATTTAGCCTTAATGTATTAATTTTTAAATAATAAACTCTTCTACATTAGTCATGGATTAACCCTTACTTATTTATCGTCAACAGGAGCTGCCTCGCCTGAACACCATTACTATCAGAGAAAAGGCCACGATCTCCAGCCGACCGCAGTCTGTCCAGCTTCCTCCTATCTTTGGCAGAGGTGAGCTAGTCGAGCAATCTCAAACCGGTTTGCTACATTTGAATTCAAACACATATCACTTGAGGATGAAGTAAACATAAGTTCCTTCATGAGAATCATATTAACATGAAATAAATGTGATGTTTTATGCAGGACTGTGTCCACACCCACCAGCTCAGAGGAAGACAATGCCTTCAGTTAAATACGGCATTCGTGCTGTTGAAAGAGCCCATCAATCATTTGACAAGGCTAGAATGCAGAGAAACCTTGCAGAGAAGGTGACCGAGCACCACATTGACCGTGACCTAGCCAAATGCCACAGATACGGTTTCCTGGAGGCTCGGAGGACAGACTAACATCTGCGGCATCAGCGTGAAATGGCGGATATGGAGAAAACACTCACCTTACAGAGAGCAAAGCTGGAACAGGAAATCCAGCAAGCACGTCAGAAATATGCCCAGTTCCTGGAAGAGAAGACGAGGATCCAGGAGCAAGAGAAGGTTGGCCATTTCAGCCGACAGCACATCTCTCTAGCGAGGGCTGCACTCAAACACAACACATATGAACATGGTAAACAGCAACAGGTGCCTCCGGGTTCGGACAGCTGGCAGCGAGTCCTCCCCGTCATGGCGGACGGCAGCAGGCTCCGACCTCAGGCAAATGGCAGCGACCCTGCTCCCTCCTTCCTCCTGGGTTTTGGCCCCAATGTAACAATGTTCAGGGAAGAAGGAGGCGGGACTGGCAAACCTTCAACATAATACTTTAATCATAAAGTCCAGGCCTGACAACAGTTAGACAATCTTAGGTCTTAACTTAAGATATGATAAGTTAATTTAGGATTTTTCACAATTTCTTTTTACAGAAGCAAACCTTAACTTGATTTAGGATTCTTATCCTATCTTACAAAGTCTCATCTATAGTTGGGCAATCTTAAACCGCTCCATCGAGTTTGGTAATCAATTGTCAGGTCTGTTACCAAGCAACCAACAACACGCAAACTGCTTCTGAGGTAAACCTAAAATCAAAATGGAGAAACAACGTGTGCTTTTAATTTCAGTACGGCAGAGATTTATATTTTGATAAGCTCCATTGAAAAGTTAAAAGCGGTTTTATAAATTGCCTTTTGCACAAAAAACAAAACGTAAGGTGTTAGTCACTTGAAGAATGACCAGTAATGCTCTGTGACGGCTCGTTGGCCTCTGTAACGTTGGTCGCAATTCATCAACTAACTGCAAAATCATATGTCGTGGGAGTCTGTCATTATTTATGAGTATTTTATCATCAAAGCACAGCACATCCTGGGTCCTCCAAAAATCAAGAAATAATCAATAAATGTATAAATAAATGTAACGGCAATCTCGAAAAAGGCTTTTTGCACTGTGATTTTTACCGTTGGATTTCAACAAGGTTTGAAGTTAGGACACCAGTGGGGTTGTCCTAAAGTTAAGACAGCTTTTAGGATTTTTTGTCGAGCAAGGATGCTTCTGTAATACCCGTTTCCTATCCATAGTTAAGATAAGATTATGCACTTTTTTGCCAATTGCCATGGTTACCAAACAGATCAGATAGGATTCTAGTTAAGATGTTTCTGTAATACGCCCCCAGATGTCTATTTCATGTTGTGATGTGCTCATCTGCAATACTTATCGAAAATGTTCCTGTCAGATGTTAAATAAACATTTAGTAAGCATCTTTATCTTTAAGATATATATGGTTTATGTAAATCCACTTTGGAGATGTATATGTGTTAATGGAGCTCCCCTGTTCGCTATACATAATAAAACAATCACAACTATACTATATTGTCTGTCGTCTTTACATCTTCAACAAGTTTCTGTGATTTTTAAGAACTTGTTTTCATGTAGGCCTCTTTCTATCGATGCTTATTTCAGTTTTGAGGTTTTAGCTTGTGAAGTTGATTTACCGAAACCTTTGCTGTGTGCCCTGATTTACAGAACGGCAAAATCCAATAAGGACTTTTTAACAGATTTCTCTGATATTTTATCCAATTTGGCCACAAAAGCTGATGATATTCTGCTTCTGATATTCTGCACACAAAAGCCATTTGTAAAAGAGTTTAATCAACTTTTAGACTCTTTCAACTTTACACAATTTATTTCTGGTCCTGCACATATGCAGGGCCACACACTTGTTATGACCTCAGGTCTTCCCATAACAAACAGTGATATTCGGGCCGCTGGCCTTTTCTGATCACCTGCCAATATTATTTGATTCTCCTATTGCGGTTTTAAAATCTGAACGCAGGGCTACTTACCTGTCTAGAGTTATAAACTCTTCTACCGCTGCACAGTTTATAAACGGGTTTACAGAACTCCCAGCGGGTGTCATGACACAGTATTCTGATGTTGATGATTTGGTTGATAGTTTTAACACATCATGTATGGGGATTTTAAATGAAATTTCCCCCTCAAAGTCAGGAAACTAAAATCTAGGAAACAGCCTTGGATTAAAAGAGAAGTTTGGGCTGTAAGGAGGGAGTATAGAAGGGCAGAAAGAAAATGGAGAAAGGACAATTACAAGTGTCTTATCAGCATTACTAAAGGAAGTGTTGGACTCCATTGCACCAAATATTATTTCTGTTATCAACACAGATTCCTTACAGACAAGTTCTGTTCCATCTTGTTTTAAACATGCAGTGGTTCATCCTCTGCTTAAAAAAAGCATGTCTGGATCTATCTGATCTTAACAATTACAGACCTATTTCAAAATCGCGTTCTTATCAAAAGTATTGGAGAAAGTGGTTTTAAATCAGTTATCCCCTTACTCAATTGTGAATAATATATTGGATCCTTTTCAGTCTGGTTTTAGATCCAAGTGTAGCACTGAATTGGCCTTGTTAAGAGTGGTAAATGACTTATTCGTGGATTCGGGAAATTGTGTTGGTAATGTTGGATTTAATGCGGAATTTGATACAGTGGATCACTGCATTCTTTTAAACAGGTTAAAAACTGAGGTTGGCATCTGTGACTCACAGTGTGAGTCTTGAGTGGTTTGAGTCCTATTTCACTGAGAGGAGTTTCTCTGTGGAGGTCAGTTTCACTCATCGCCTGCTTCTGTCACTGGTGGGGTGCCGCAGGGCTCCATTTTGGGCCCAGTTTTATTTTCTTTATATATGCTCCCTCTTCATTACATTTTTGAATATTGCAAGGTTCCATACCACATCTACGTGGATGATACCGGGATCAAAGTCCTTATCGGATTTGTTAGCCTGTATAAATTACCTTAAAAGTTGGATGGGTGATAGTTCACTTCATTTGAATGAAAACAAGACAGGCTCCCCCATTTGGTAGATGGTCTGACCTCTAGTATAGGACCTCTACAAGCAAACATCTGCTGCACTCATGTAAAGAACCTGGGTGGTTTTGTTGATTCAGAGTTAAAATATGACAAGCAAATAAACTCTGTTGTCAGAGCCAGTTTTTTCCAATTTAGGGGTTTTACAGATATTTAAATCTTTTCTATTGTATAGAGACCTAGAGACAGTCATTCATGCCTTTATTTCAACAAGGCTTGCTTATTGCAATGCTCTATATGCTGGTATTAACCAGTTTTCACTATCACTCTTGCAACTCGTTCAAAATGCTGCAGCTCGTTTCTTAATGGGGACGAAAAATCATATCACTCCTATTTTTCAACATTTACATTGGCTACCTGTCAAATACAGAATCGATATATATATATACATATACATATACACATACACTCACCTAAAGGATTATTAGGAACACCATACTAATACTGTGTTTGACCCCCTTTCACCTTCAGAACTGCCTTAATTCTACGTGGCATTGATTCAACAAGGTGCTGAAAGCATTCTTTAGAAATGTTGGCCCATATTGATAGGATAGCATCTCGCAGTTGATGCAGATTTGTGGGATGCACATCCAGGGCACGAAGCTCCCGTTCCACCACATCCCAAAGATGCTCTATTGGGTTGAGATCTGGTGACTGTGGGGGCCATTTTAGTACAGTGAACCAATGAACCACAGTGAACATGTTCAAGAAACCAAATTGAAATGATTCGAGCTTTGTGACATGGTGCATTATCCTGCTGGAAGTAGCCATCAGAGAATGGGTACATGGTGGCCATAAAGGGATGGACATGGTCAGAAACAATGCTCAGGTAGGCCGTGGCTTTTAAACGATGCCCAATTGGCACTAAGGGGCCTAAAGTGTGCCAAGAAAACATCCCACACCATTACACCACCACCACCAGCCTGCACAGTGGTAACAAGGCATGATGGATCCATGTTCTCATTCTGTTTACGCCAAATTCTGACTCTACCATCTGAATGTCTCAACAGAAATCAAGACTCATCAGACCAGGCAACATTTTCCCAGTCTTCAACGGTCCAATTTTGGTGAGCTTGTGCAAATTGTAGCCTCTTTTTCCTATTTGTAGTGGAGATGAGTGGTACCCGGTGGGGTCTTCTGCTGTTGTAGCTCATCCGCCTCAAGGTTGTGCGTGTTGTGGCTTCACAAATGCTTTGCTGCATACCTTGGTTGTAACAAGTGGTTATTTCAGTCAAAGTTGCTCTTCTATCAGCTTGAATCAGTCGGCCCATTCTTCTCTGACCTCTAGCATCAACAAGGCATTTTCGCCCACAGGACTGCCACATACTGGATGTTTTTCCCTTTTCACACCATTCTTTGTAAACCCTAGAAATGGTTGTGCGTGAAAATCCCAGTAAGATTGTGAAATACTCAGACCGGCCCATCTGCCACCAACAACCATGCCATGCTCAAAATTGCTTAAATCACCTTTCTTTCCCATTCTGACATTCTGTTTGGAGTTCAGGAGATTGTCTTGACCAGGACCACACCCCTAAAATGCATTGAAGCAGCTGCCATGTGATTGGTTGATTAGATAACTGCATTAATGAGAAATTGAACAGGTGTTCCTAATAATTCTTTAGGTGAGTGTATATTGACCAAAGCGATGAAGTCTCCCCATATACAGTGGTATAAAAGCAATATCAGTGTCAAAAACATTTTTTTCCAGTGTTTGCTGACATATGCTGGAAACAGCCAGAACTGTCTGCAGGGTGCTAGAGCACACAGGGGCTGAGATACACACTTTCAGAAATGAATTTATAACCAAAAAAAAATCAAAAAGCTTTTCGGGGGGTTATTACAGCTCAGACAGCATATACTTACATGTTTATCACTTTTAGCAGTGTTTTATGTAACTTCAAAGAGTTTCCTGTAAAATGACACCAAAAGTGTGTATTTAGAGACCACTGTGTGTGTGTATGGGAATCAGGTCCTTGGAATTTAAGAGGTTATCCTAAAACCCAGGAAAACTATGTTTTTTGAATTTAGTATGTTTTCATGTCGTTACATTGTTTGGAGCATAAGAAACAAATGGAATTTTTTTTTTTTTTTGAAAAATTCTATTTTATTCGTGTTATGCAATGTCCTTGTAATTAGACACCAGTTGAAATGACATGTATAGGCAAAAACAATGGGATTTTTATAAATTTGCCGATCAAATTTTAGGTGTCAGGGGTTTTTTTCCTTACGGTTTCGGGACGGTAAGTGACCGTAAAATTTAAACGAGTGAAGAACAGAGACCAGTGCCTGCCTGGGATTGAGTCTCTTGGCTGTTCTGAAGTACTCCATGTTCTTATGATCAGTCAGAATGGTGAAAGGGTGAATAGCCCCCTCTAACCAATGGTGCCACTCTTCAAAAGCTGCCTTCATGGCTAAGAGTTCCTTGTCCCCAGCATCATAGTTCCTCTCTGCTGCATTCAACTTCCTAGAGTAGAAGGCACACGGATGTAGTTTAGGAAGTGTACCTTCACTGCAAATTATTTGGTTCTTACCAAGATAAAAAAACAAAAAGAGAACTTAGATTTAGAAGTGTTAGATAATTTATCTTTATATATTTACACTATAATATTAAATTAAGCACAACCTTATCTTTTTTTGTCTCAAATAGGCAGGGAATCTTAAAATGAGGTAAATAACTGTTAAAATAAGATATTACATGTCTCCCCAAATTCTCATCAAAATAAATCTTGTTTTAAGATTCAGTAATAAACAAGTTGCTTGATTCAAGAGTCACACAAAAATATCTCAAAGAAACTGTCTTCAAGTAAGGTGAAGAAAGCGTTGTTTCAAGATAAACCAGCTTGAGATTAGTCATCCTTCACCAATACGGAGTATTCTTTCTCTAAATTTAATTAATATATTTTTACTAATCTTCAACTGAATTTGCTAAAAGAAAACAAAATATGTAATTGCTTATATTTAGTACATTTCATTTATTTTGAGGCTGTAAAAGTAAAAATTTAAGTAATCTGATTTTAAAACCAGCATTTTCTGCTTATTTTAAGTCTTCCAAATACCTCTGTAGACATGCTTATTTCTAGATTTAACAATCTTAATTCAAGAAATCTTGTCAAGTTAAATTATCTTGCTGCATGGACAGATAATTTCACTTGTTTTGAGTACCTTTTCCCTCAGATTTAGTGTTTTTATCTTGTTTTTAGACACTCCTTTTTTGCAGTGTTGTCTCTGAGAGAGGACGGCACCCAGACCTGTGTTGATGCATCTACTTCAACGATGAAGGGGAGATCAGAATCGGGATGACGCAGGATGGGAGCGGAGACAAACCGTTGTTTAAGATGTTCGAAAGCCTGGATGGCTGTGTCAGACCATTTGGGGCGGTTGGCTCCCTTCTTTACCATGGAAGTTAGGGGGTTGGCCACAGAGCTAAAGTTCCTTGTTGAAGGTCCTTCAAGGTGGCGGACTGTGGCCAGCCAAGAACTGATTTGACTTTACGTTCATCCATAGCGACCCCTTCTGGACTAATGATGTATCCCAAGAATGCTGTTGACGTCTGATGAAATTCGCACTTCTCCGCCTTGGCATACAGCTGGTGCTGAATGAGTCGCTGGAGAATGGCCCTGACATGTTGGACGTGTTCCTCGTAAGTGTCTGAAAAGACCAGAATATCATCAATGTATACAATAACAGTCTTACTGAGCATGTCTCTGAATACATCATTGATGAAAGATTGGAAGATGGAGGGACTGTTGACCAGGCCGAAGGGCATGACCAAATATTCATAGTGCCCCATGATCATAGAAATGGCAGTCTTCCGTTCATCCCCCTCTCGTTTGCGAATGAGATTGTACGCATTGCGCAAATCAAGTTAGGTGTAGTACTTGGCCGTTCGGAGCCGTTCCAGAGCTGCAGGGACCAAAGGTAGGGGATATTGGAACTTGACCGTTATTTTGTTCAGACCTCAATAATCAATGCATAGCCGCAGGCCCCCATCCTTCTTCAGGACAAAAAAGAAACCAGCAGACGCAGGAGATGTGGAAGGTCAAATGAAACCCTTGGCTAACTCCTCCTCTATGTATTTCTTCGTGGCCTCTGATTCAGGCTGTGAGAGGGGAAATATGCGACCTTTGGGAGGGGTAGAGCCAGGGAGGAGATCGATGGCGCAATCGCAGGTCCAGTGCGGAGGAAGTTTGGATGCTTTGGCCTTACTGAAGGCGACTGACAGGTCAGGTTATTCGATTGGGAGGTTGAGGTCAGGGGTTTTCTTTTCCAAGACAGCAGGAGTGAGATATGACAGAGACATTTGGGCTAACAGGACCGGTTCCACTGGACGATCTGACCATCTCTCCAGGAGACATGAGGATTATGTCGACGAAGCCAGGGTAGACCAAGGATGACAGGTGTGTGTGGTGTAGTCAGGATGTAGAACTGAATCTTTTCAGAATGGAGTATACTGGTATGCATCAACAGTTCTTCTGTGAGGAATGACACCTGCCCGGAGCCCAGTGGATGTCCATCTATCGCTTCCACTGTTAGGGAAGAAGAGCAGCGGGTGAGATCAATATTGTTCAGTTGAGCAAACTCTTTGGACATAAAGTTTCCAGCTGCTCCTGAATCCAATAGAGCAGTAGTGAAATTTTTGCGACTATTGGCAGTGATAGTGATGGGTACAGTAACGCATAGGTCTGGATTTAGAGCAGGGGTCTCAAACTATTTTGATATTTTGTGGCCTCCTACTTGACAAAGCTTGTGTTAGTGCGGCCCATGCGTTGTTCTGAAAAGCACCTTTTTTGCAGAGTCATTGTGTGTGTGTGTGTGTGTGTGTGTGTGTGTGTGTGTGTGTGTGTGTGTGTGTGTGTGTGTGTGTGTGTGTGTGTGTGTGTGTGTGTGTGTGTGTGTGTGTGTGAGAGAGAGAGAGAGATAGCTCGGCCCTCCCTCATGCAGTATAATTGGTTGACACTGCGTGATTGACAGGAACAGAATTTGAGGCTGATCAGACAGTCAAAATTAATGTGGTCTAACAGCACTCAGATGGTCAATCAAATCAGAGTAGGCGGGTTTACATTCTCTTTTGACACACACACACACACACACACACACACACACACACACACACACACACACACACGAGCACGTCAACTCAGAACCTTTGAGACGATTTACTAAAATTCTACCAGGTATTACCAGTGGATCTACGCATTTATTCGCTCATGCGAAGAATCTCGGGACTAATAATGCATTTGACGCAAATTAATGGAAATATTGTGTGCAATTTTCTATAGGCTATATAAAAAATAAAAAAAAATAATAATTAATAAAAAAACCCAAGTAGGCAAGAGAAGCCTATGAACCATTCATGTTCAGAAATGAATGTTCAAATTCAGAGGAACAGTTCAGAAGAAACATTTATGTTGAAGAACTGTTAATAATAAAGATTGAGAAAATTGGATCAGTTGTGCTTTTTTTTTTGTGGAATACTTGATGCGGCCCAGCCTGACCCAGAGTCTACCTCTAGCGCTCTTGAGTTTGAGACCCCTGATTTAGAGCATCTATGGCAACACTCACTGACTTCTGGGATTCAGGATTTGGCCTGGATGGACAGGAGATTCGTAGATGACCCGGTTGTCCACAATACAAACACAGGCGCTGAGCCAATCACCGATCTCTCTCTCTCTCTGCAGCGGATAAATGGTAGGTGTTTATTTTCATGGGTTCTGTGTCGTCTGAGACTGGAGTCGCTGGTACTTGGAGGGTGCCACGGGTGTTTGACCTTCATGATCTGATAAGTTTATCAATTCGGATGGCAAGCTCAATGAACTGGTCTAAATCCACTTCTGAGAGATACTGCCACTCTGAGAGGCTCTTTTTTTTTTACCCAATCATGTGGCCAATTGACCTAATAAGTTGCAAATTGGTCCTCCAGCTGTTCCTTATATGTACATTTAACTTTTCCGGCCTCTTATTGCTACCTGTCCCAACTTTTTTGGAATGTGTAGCTCTCATGAAATCCAAAATGAGCCAATATTTGGCATAACATTTCAAAATGTCTCACTTTCAACATTTGATGCGTTATCTATATTCTATTGTGAATAAAATAAGTTTGAGATTTTTTTTTTAGTCACAATTTGTACAGTGTCCCAACTTTTCTGGAATCGGGTTTTTGAATTATACTTGCATGGATTAACTATTTTTAATGAACATCCAGCTCACGTGGGGAACATATTGCGCGTTCGTTCCTTCATTTCACCACAGATTAGTTTGTAAACAAGAGATTGGATTTGCAGACAGGATGAGATTACAAGAATAAATGAAACAACACACTAATGTGAGTAAAAATGTTCTTTATATGTGCTAGTATTTCATTGTTACAGATCGTTTGACATCTATTTTGTGTATGTGTCTAACTGAACATACCTGAGCACGCTGTCACAGGCTGGAGAATCCTTTATTTGTGGTGTTGTTGGTTCATTGTGCTGCAATTCGGGATCTGTCACGAATAAATAAAGGAAAAACTGGGTGAGGACTCAAGTGCGGAGTGAGATTATTAAAAAAATAAAATAAACACAAAACAAAACCCACGAGGGGAAAAAACACAGAATCAAAGACAACAAAACCAACTCTAAACATACCAGAAAACATACCAGAAAACAGGATCATAGGGAACAGGAGACGTAGACATAGACAATGAACCAACAAAGACTGCAAAACACCAGGAGACTATAAAGAGGGACAAATCAGGCAGGTAATGAGGGAAGACAGGTGGGGCAAATAATCACTGATAAGATAACAAGAAGGGCAAGGTCAGACAAGACAAGAGCACATGCCCAAAATAACAAAACACCACAAGTGCTACACAAGACAGGACAGGCATGTGACAGGATCAGACTCGAACATTCCAGGGCTCACAAATCCCAATGTCCCGGGGCTGTGTGTTTTCCAGACAGGATACCAAAACGTATCACCGGCCTGCCGACGGGCTATCTTAAATAGTGAAATAACATTCCTTTCTTGATGTGCATTCACTCTTGACTTGATATTTGCTGAAATGTGCCAAGATGTGGCTTTTAAAGTAGTTGGAGCATTTTAATTACTCGCACTCACGTCTCGCCTCCCTCTGCCATTGTGTGTGACAAAGCACGGACATGACAAATGACACCAGAAAATAATCAGTACATTATAATCAGTTATGGTCTATTACTGAACCGATACCGAATCGTCCTCGTCTGCATCGCGATGCATTAAAGAAACGATTAATTTCGACACCCCTAATATATATATATATATATGTGTGTGTGTGTGTGTGTGTGTGTGTGCATTAGGGGTATTCGCACCGAACCGTTTGGGTGCAGGGCTTCCGGTACGGTGCACGTGTGTTCTGAACGGTACCGAATGCAATCTTTAACAGTTAACAGTCGGCTTGTTTTAAGCGTGGAGATATATATATATATATATATATATATATACATGCATACATACATACATAAATCAGAGTTCCCACACAAAGTTAAATTTTTTTATAATTATTGACAGAATCCATAGAATTGTACTGCAGTGGTTTGAGGTTGAGCGGAAAAACTTAGGACTAGTTCGATTTCTTTCAAAATACTTACAGACCGTGAAGCGAGTCTTTGAAGCGAAATAGATGCGCGTTCGAGGCTAAATCTTGTGGGAGGGGCAAGTGCTAGGCGGTTGTCTGTTTGCACGATGGCTGATGTTGATTAAGCATTCATCGAGAGAGTCACTGCTCTGGAGAGCAAAGCAGCGGCTTGCACCGGACCCTCCGGAGGCGTACCCAGTTTGGCGAGTTTCACCACTTGCTCCAGGAGCTGCGTCTGGATGACGGCTGCTATCAGTGGTTCTTTGCCTGTACCGCATCTAGTTTGATGACCTGTTGTCCCGTGTCGGAGCGAGGACAGCAACTACAGGTGCGCTCTCCCAGCTGCGGAATGCGTGTCCATCTGTCTTGACAACAGCAGGCAGGCTCCTGATTGGTTAACGCAGCATGAACAGACGCTAAAGTTCAGATTTTTGAACTTGGGTGTCAGACGTGAATTCACTTCAAACGCGTAAATGCAGCACCAAATAAAATCACTCGTGCAAGACACTCAGTTCGCCTCTTTCACATGAACTGGATGTGCGAATGACGCAAAATCGTGTCCATCGCGCTGCTCTAAACATGTCTATTGCAACACAGGCCCTCCAGACGTGTGTCAACGCGTCTTTACGATGACATGGAAATCACTCGTTCCAGACGCTCAGTTCACGTTCGGTGTGACACAGGACAAAGATGTCGTCATCTGAGACAGCAGAGAGTAGCTAGTGCTCTGTAGAGAAGTTTGTCCCTTTAGGGCTACTGTAGAAACATGGTGGCGCAAAATGGCGGCTTCAGTGTAAGGGGACCCGCGTGTGTGTAGATTGAAATGATCATTCTAAGGTAATAAAAACATAACTACAAATGTGCCATGTGTGGAGTTTTAAACCTTCAAGTAAGTGTATTTTTATGAAAATTATCATTATAATGGGGTACTAATCAAATGTAGGCTAATATTATGCTTTTGTTTTTATTTTTAGTTTAGGCAATTATTAATTCTGTTTTTAGATTGTAATGATAGAATGCAATGTGATTATAACCCTTTTTGCACATATTGCATTGCCTACATTACATTCACTGTATTTGTTTATAGCTCAATATCAACATTGTTTTTAGGACATCATTGGGCAGGATGTGAAATAAATAAATAATTATTAAAATAAATACAGATTTATTTATTTTTTTAATCCAAATAGAAAAACGTAGAAAATACTGGGATATATACCGTGTATCGCCATTCAACCAAAAAATACCGAGATATGATTTTTTGGCCATATCGCCCAGCCCTACGGCACAGTAAATCAAAATTATCAAAATATTACAAATGTACATATAGGAAGCCACCTCTCGGACAGCGCGGGATCCCCAATTCAGTTCTCTTCCGCAGCTTATATGGCCAATGCCCGTTCTGATGAGTAATCAAGTGAACACAGTCCGTTATGTCTTAAGTGAGGGGGAAAGCGCACGTGTAACTATATAGTGGATCCATGCGGCTCTTAAAGTGACAGCTCTTGAGATTTCCTGATCATTCCCTCACCCCCATCTCATCCAAGATGTCATCCAAAAAATCTAAATATTGAGAAAATCTCCTTTAAAGTTGTCCAAATGAAATCCTTAGCAATGCATATTACTACTAATACTACATTTCTGATATATTTACAGTAGGACATTTACAAAATATCTTCATGGAACATGATCATAGCCCACAACACACTCTCACACGTTAATCTTTTTAGCATTGTTGCGAGGAGTAAAATTTACATATGTGGTTCCAACAGCCAGATGCATTTAGACTTTAGCTTTGACTGTAATGCGGCCCAGACCACCTCCTGAAGTGGCTTTTAGTATTTGTGTATTTGCTCTAAATGCTCCTGCTGTATTCTGTGCCCAGACTTGAGCTTTGTTTGATACAAGAAGCGTGTTTTCTTTGAGAAGGTAAAAAGGTTCAGTTCATATATCTGACTGCTTGTATTTATTGACAAAATTGTATACATGAGGATGCAGTGCATCGTCAATGCATTGTGATATCGAATTGAACTGAATCGATGACATGATAATCGGAATCGAATCGAACCGAACCGTGAGACCAGTGTAGGTTCACACCCTTTGTGATGGAAAACACAGAATTTGAGAAAATAAATTTCATAGGGCCCTAAAATAAATTTTTTGGTAAACTTTTAATAAATTGCTGTTAAATTGTAAGTTTCATGATTTAAATTAATTATGCATGCCTTTTGACCAGTACAATATAATGTAGCCATTAAACCACAGGGTGAGCACCCCCTGCTGGCCTCACTAACACCTCTACCAGCAGCAACCTTGTTCGCTTTTTTGCAGAATCTGTTAGTTGAGATCACGGAAAAACACGGTTGAAACATTTTGGGGTTGAAATCAGCTTGTTTTTCTGAGATTCTAGCACACAGTAGGGGCGTGTCATTGTCTGTGTGTATTTCCATTGCCCCCGCCCTCCAAGGTAAGCGTGGCTACTTATTATGCAGCGCTCTGGCCGGCTCTAGCTGATATCAAAATTCAATGAAGATGGACACCGCAAAGAGTATCGCATGGCTATATCAGCAGTAACATTTGATGGGGATAAAGACAGAGAAATGTGGAAAATCCATAACTTTGACTGTAAATGCTACACAAGGAGAAAAGAGAACTCTCTGCCCGAAGACCCCGACAAAGAGAAAGTGTGCCCGAACAACTTATTTCATTGGAGGCAACGAGATCTGCAAGAATACTTTTCTGTTTCTTATGGGGTGAGTTTCCATAAACAAAGTTTGTCGTTTTGTGTTCATTCTAAGAACACGTACATGTTATCTCATGTTTAGTCCATGTTTAGACCTTCTCATACCTACCTATTGTTATTAGCTAGCTCAGGACTGTCGTTTTAATTGTAATCGTTAGCATCGTATCACTTGCCAAAAACCCCCATTACTATAATGAGCTTTTAGATGGTAATGTTAGCATCTGCTATTAATTTGAATAATGCTTCAGTTGCTTGAATTGACTGGTGTGAATGACTTAGCTCACGTAAACCTGCCTGTTAGCATCCTAGAATTGAATGTGATGCTAATAATTTTAGCCAGTGGTGGAGGAAGTGTTACTTAATATTCTTAACAAGGATTTACTAACGCAATAGTAAATGTATCAGATTACATTCCTACTTAAGTAAAAGTATAAAGTATCCGTAGCACGTAAAATGTGAGTTATAAGTCAAAAGTAAAAATATTTATGAAGAGTTTAATGTACAGGATTTTTTAATCCTTTGACTCAAACCAGGTCTAACCACTAACTGAGGTCTAAATCAGGACTAAACCAAGACTAAACCAGGAAGTACAGATATAGACTCTAAAATGTAGTAACGTAAAAAGTATTCATCATAAAATTTACTTTAGTAAAGTAAAAGTACCTATAATTTGTACAATACATTCTGATATAGGTGACAAGATGCCTGTTAGCATGATGTTAAACAAATTATTTATTTTTTTTTTTTTCAGCATTGGCAGAGACATCCTGGCTGATATAGTCAAACACTATGAGGCAAGACCACGTTTGAGGAAGAAGCACTCACTTCCACGTCCACCAGCCAGGTTCATCAGCCTTGAGGATATCAACAGAGTTGTGGGCTTTATAAAAAACTATGCAGAAGACAATGCCATCATAGCATGGGTATAAGGATTGGCATGTGAAGTTGCTGCCAACTCATGTGTCCAAGGCCTCAGTGTGGCTTCTCTACGTGAAATCTGCTAAGGAGCTTCATATGTGTAAACATTGATTTAGAATTGAGTGCTTATAATGTGAAATAATGCAAAGCACTATTAGCAATTACAATACAATTAACCATAAGCAATATCTGTTTTTCAGGTGAGCGTGCAGTTTGTAAAACCAGCTTCAAAGCACTGTGGAACCGACTTCTCCCACACATCAAAAGTTGCTGGCCGCGCACAGATCTCTGCTGGCAGTGCCAAAGCAATAACGAGCAGCTGATATGAAGTGCAAACCTCCCAGATGATAGAAAGTCTGAAGCAGTAAAGAAGCATCAAGATCATCTTTCCCTTGTGCAGAAAGAGAGGGCTGTGTACAACGACATGACTGCTGCCTGCAGAAAGATTTGCTCTGGCTCTAACCTGTTTTTTGGACCGTCCCTACCAGCAAGCAAGAAGATTAGGAGGCATTACAGTTTTGATTTTTTCTCAGCAGGTAATGTCATACACATTTACTTTACTTTATTAATGTCCCTTAAAGGGCAATTTGGTGCATGAGAATAAGCAACCTGATAATAGCGCAAATGCAGAATAGCATCAATATATTTTTTTTTATCTTTATTAGACAGTTATGAATATACACAAATTTAATTTAATCTAATCCAAGTTCCCTCTCTCCCTCTGTCTCCTACATTTGCACTTTCCCTCAAACCCTCTCCAGCCAGGACCAATGTACCACAGGAGAGGATGCAAATGTGATATCATTGGACTGTGTCATATAGACCTTTGTCTTATGCTTGTGAATAAAGTTTGTGAATCTGAAAAAAACATTTCAAGGCCCTGGAAAGTTTTTGAAAATAAACATACATAGATACAGGATCTTGAAAGTGCTTGAATGTGTTGTTACTAAGCTCTTTTCAATAAAATCCATGCAAAAGATAATATCAGATCATTTTAGGATACAGTATAGGATGTACCGAATATTCTATGCAAAACAGAAATACGACAAATAGAATATCAGACCTCTGTCATATGGCCAAAAATAAATGCAAAAAAAAAAGAAGCTTTTTGCATAGTTGTGTTTGACACATGAAAACTGTAACGTCTCGGTTACATATATGTAACCCTCGTTCCCTGAGGAGGGAATGGAGACGTAACATCAGTGACTGACGAATGGGGGTTTCGCCTAGAAGCCTATCATCTTTGAGATCTAGAAAAACGTCCAATGGCAGTGCCAGTGCCATGGGCATGCAGAATTTACATAGCGTAACTCCGCCCCACAGCGTGGGTATATAAGGAAGTACGCTGGCACATCGCATTATGTTTACCTGATGAGGAGCCAAGACTGAAGACGGAAGTGGCAGAGGGATGTTACATCTCCGTTCCCTCCTCAGAGAACGAGGGTTACATACGTAACCGAGACGTTCCCTTTCGTTCAGTCACTCCGAGTAATGTCAGTCCTCCTCGCGCTCCCCTCGTACCCTCTTAGGAAACTGATGACCAGGTCGTGCTGACTTACCTTCTTGTTCCCCAAGAGGTCGTGGTGGGCAGATATAGCGGCCATGTATACCTTGAGGGTGGAAGGAGACAGCCTTCGTTCCAACCCTTCCTGAAGAAACAAGAGCACGGACCCAATCAGGCATTTCCAGGGGTCTTCTTGGCGAGAAGAGCACCAAGTGACGAAGAGGTTCCACTTCAACGCATAGGCGTGTCTAGTAGACTCTGCCCTAGCGGAAGTGATGGTAGCCACCACCGGAGGTGGTAGGGTACTCAAACCTGCCGCGTCCCATCCAGGAGCCACACATGGAGGTTCCAAAGACTGGGATGTGGGTGCCATAGGGTGCCTCGTCTCTGAGAGAGGAGGTCCTTCCTCAGAGGAATTGGCCAGGGAGGGGCTGTCGCAAGGAGTACCAGGTCCGGCCATGCCAGTAGGGGGCGACAAAGAGGACCTGCTCCTTGTCCTCCCTGATCTTGCACAGTGTCTGTGCGAGAAGGCTCACTGGGGGAAACGCATACTTGCGCAGGCCCCACGGCCAGCTGAGCACCAGTGCATCTGTGCCGAGCGTGCCCTCAGTCAGGGAATAATACAGGCAGCAATGGGAAGAGTCGTGGGAGGCAAACAGGTCTACCTGCGCGTCGCCGAACTGTTCCCAAATCAGCTGGACCATCTGGGGATGGAGTTGCCATTCCCCCGGAAGTGGCTAAAACCGAGAGAGCTCGTCGGCTTGCCGGTTCAGGATTCCCGGGACATGGACAGCACGAAGGGACCTCAGATGCTTCTGACTCCATAGGACAAGATGGCAGGCGAGTTGAGACATAAGGTGGGAGCACAGACCACCCTGATGGTTGATGTACGCCACTGTGGCCATGTTGTCTGATCGGACTAGCACGTGTTGACCCTTGAGCAGCGCTCGGAAGTGGTGCAGGGCGAACCGTACTGCCAGCAACTTGAGGCAATTGACATGCAGGTGGCGCTGGGGCCCTGTCCAGGAGCCCGCGGCAGCATGTCCATTGCACATGGCACCCCAGCCCATGGCAGAAGCATCTGTTGATACAACAATATGCCTTGAAGCTCATTCTAGGGACATGCCGGCCTGTAGAAGCTGAGGTTCGACCATGGGGTGAGGGTCTGCAGGCAGGCCCGAGTCACTGGGACCCGGAGCGTGCCTGACTGCCATGCCCATCTTGGGACTTGATCGCGAAGCTAGTGCTGAAGCGATCTCATATGAAGCAATCCGAGCGGCGTTACCGCAGCTGCAGATGCATAGGCGATGCCATATGCCCCAGGAGCCTCTGACATAACTTCAGTGGAACTGCACTCTTGCTCCCGATTTGACGGAAGCAAGTCAGCAGTGACTGGACTCGCTCGTAAGCTGCGCCCACATGGCGACCGAGTCAATTTCTATACCGAGAAAAGAGATCCCCTGCACGGGGCAGAGTTTGCTCTCCACCAGGTTGACCCCAAGTGCTGGAGCACTAGAGCTCTGTGTTCGCACCCCTGCTCTTGAGAGTGACTCAGTATGAGCCAGTCGTCAAGGTAGTTGAGGATGCAAACCCCGTGCTGCCTGAGTGGCGCAAGGGCTGCCTTGACAATCTTCGTAAAGATGCGAGGGGACAGAGCTAGCCCGAATGGGAGGCGCATACTGATATGCCCGCCCCTTGAAGCAAATCGTAGGAACGATCTGCGAGGAAGGAAGGAGACATGGGAGTAGGCGCCCTTCAGGTCGATTGCTGCAAACCAATCTGCTGGACGAACGCATTCGAAAGGCGTTTGACTGTCAACATCCTGAACGGAAGCCTGTGAAGGGATCGGTTCAGGACGCGCAGGTCCAGGATCGGTCGTAACCCACTGGTTTTCTAGGGTACAATGAAGTAGGGGCTGTGGAAGCCGGACTTCATTTCGGCTGGAGGGACAGGCTCGATCAGACCCTTCGCCAGCAGGGTGGCAACCTCCCCACTGAGTGAATTGGACTCCCCGGAAGAGGGGAGGAGCCTGAGCGAACTGAATCGTAAGCTGAGCCTGATGGTCCTCACGACCCAGCGGGACAGTCCTGGAAGCTCTAGCCAGGCTACCAGCGAGGTCATTTGGACCACAGACATACCCTGGGTGGGGCAGCGAGGCACCGTGACCGGCCCGGACGTGGGAGGCGTAGCATCCCGGTGTGGGGGCATGGTCAGCAGCTGCGACCTGACAGAGGAGACCAGGGAAGGAGTTGTCCGCATCATGACTGCAGGCTGTGGGGCTGGAGCGGACTGGGGCGCCTTCCTGCGACCACCTCCACGGCACGGCCCGGGTGAAGGCTGCTGCATGGGCCGGGCGGGAAGGGTGGAGCTGCAGGAGGGTGCCCTCAGCGGTGAGAAGACTGAGGCGACTTAGCCGGCAGCTGGGTGCAGCAGCTGGCCACCGGGGGAGTACGTGTTTAAGGACCTCAGTCTGCTTCTGGGTGGTCGGGAACTGTTGGGCGCAGTCCCCGACCGCGCTGCCGAAGAGGCCAGCCTGGAATATGGGAGAATTGAGGAGACGGGCCCGCTCAGCCCTTGCACATCAACCAGGTAAGGCCAGGTGTCTCTCCCGGACCACAGCTGTTGACATCGCCCGACCCACCTTCGTCGCCGGGAAGGCGAGGTCGGTGGTGGCACGCAGCCCATTGAGGAGCCCTGGGTCTGCTCTACCCTCGTGTATGTGCAAAGGGCTGGCGGCCTGTCCCATAGCTCAGCAGGACTTCGCCACCGAAGTAGACGAGAGCCCACAGGGGAGGGGTGCTTAGGATAGCCACATTGAAGCACTCCGTGGACAACCGAAATGCGCAACAGAGTGTCCAACAGGGGGGGACCCCAGTGTACCCTAAGGTCGCGGCCCCATCGAGGGCAGAGAAGGCAGAGGAACTTCCAGGACCGTGTGAGCTCCTATGTACCTCGGGGCGAAAGGCATTGGGGGCGGGGCCCGACAGCTGTCAGGTGCCGCCCCAAAACCGATCGTTCAACCGCGAGCGCTCATAATAGGACGGGAAGTACTACACCAGCCTGAGGCTCGCGGCTGCCCGAGATAACATGGCTGTCAACTCTGGGTCGCACCGGAGCAGTGCTGACACGCCCGAAGGCGGAGCACAGCCAAATCTTCATCCCCAAAGGACTCTAGCCCACCTTGGGATGCAGCAATTAACATCTCGTCGCCACTTCAGTCCATGCACTCGCGGGTAGCGATGTGCAAGAGGGGGCGTGGCCCGAGGAATGATCGTCGGGGTTCTTAATACCACAGCACAGCCCTCAGGTCACCCTGGCCACCAGCCAAAGTACCATCTCTCTCGGAGACGGTAAGTTGGGGTGTGGCAGAGGGGACTCTCTCTCCTTTATGGAGATCATTGAGTCTCGACTGCAACATCGCAATGGACATGTTCCCGCAGTGAAAAACATGCACATCCACAAACACTGCCCGAGCGTGCTGAAGCCCAAACACGTCAAGCAGTGATTGTGCCCATCAGATGGCAATGGAGATCGATCGCACCCGGAAGTGCGTGGGCAAACCATCTTTAAAAAGACGTGCCACGTACAAGCTCTTTTTATGAGAGGAAAGCTCGGCAGAGTGTCAAAGCACCCAGGGAAAACACACACAGCTGTTGCAGATCACTGCACAGATCAGCAGGCAGGCAATGTGAGATCGTTGGAACGCGCCGTCACACCAACACCCTGGAGAACCGCTCGTCTCGAAGAACTGAGAGAGAACTCAGAATTCAGGCTTGCAGGAGTAAAGAGATGCTCTTGGCTCCGAAGCAGAAACATAATGCGATGTGCCAGCGTACTTCCTTATATACCCACGCTGTGGGGCGGAAAATTTCACTTTGCATATTATACTATAAAAACACATAATTATAGTTGATTTTCGTTTATCATAGTTGATCATAACTAGAGATGAAATGGCATGAAAATTTCATTTCATGATTATAGTGACCAAAATGATCACGGTTATCACAGAATCCTGTTCAAAAAGTCCTAATGCTACACAATGAAATCAATTCACCAAGTTTTATGTAGAAAACCAGCAAATAACAAATAAAATTAGCTTCAATATGTACTTTTTGTAAATTAAATAATAACATTAAAAATGGTGTGGTACTGTGGTACATTGGTCCTTGCTGGAGAGGGTTTGAGGGAAAGTGTAACTGTAGGAGACAGAGGGAGAGAGGGAACTTGGATTAGATTAAATTAAATTTGTGTATATTCATAACTGTCTAATAAAGATAAAAAATACTATATTGATGCTATTCTACATTTGCGCTATTATCAGGTTGCTTATTCTCATGCACCAAATCGCCCTTTAAGGGACATTAATAAAGTAAAGTAAATGTGAAAAAAGTAAAGGTCTAAAGTAAAGGTTAGAGCCAGAGCAAATCTTGTCGTTGTACACAGCCCTCTCTTTCTGCACAAGGGAAAGATGATCTTGTTGCTTCTTTACTGCTTCGGACTTTCTATCATCTGGGAGGTTTGCACTTCGTATCAGCTGCTTGTTATTGCTTTGGCACTGCCAGCAGAGATCTGTGCGCGGCCGGCAACTTTTGATGTGTGGGAGAAGTCGGTTCCACAGTGCTTTGAAGCTGGTTTTACAAACTGCACGCTCACCTGAAAAACAGATATTGCTTATGGTTAATTGTATTGTAATTGCTAATAGTGCTTTGCATTATTTCACATTATAAGCACTCAATTCTAAATCAATGTTTACACATACAAAGCTCCTTAGCAGACTTCACGTAGAGAAGCCACACTGAGGCCTTGGACACATGAGTTGGCAGCAACTTCACATGCCAATCCTTATACCCATGCTATGATGGCATTGTTTTCTGAATAGTTTTTTATGAAGCCCACAACTCTGTTGATATCCTCAGGGCTGATGAACCTGGCTGGTGGACGTGGCAGTGAGTGCTTCATCCTCAAACGTGGTCTTGCCTCATAGTGTTTGACTATATCAGCCAGGATGTCTCTGCCAATGCTGAAAAAAACTAAAATAATAATTTGTTTAATATCATGCTAACAGGCATCTTGTCACCTATATCAGAATGTATTGTACAAATTATAGGTACTTTTACTTTACTGAAGTAAATTTTATGATGAATACTTTTTACTTTACTACATTTTAGAGTCTGTATCTGTACTTCCTGGTTTAGTCCTGGTTTAGACCTCAGTTAGTGGTTAGACCTGGTTTGAGTCAAAGGATTAAAAAATCCTGTACATTAAACTCTTCATAAATATTTTTACTTTTGACTTATAACGCACATTTTACGGCTACGGATACTTTATACTTTTACTTAAGTAGGAATGTAATCTGATACATTTACTATTGCGTTAGTAAATCCTTGTTAAGAATATTAAGTAACACTTCCTCCACCACTGGCTAAAATTATTAGCATCACATTTAATTCTAGGATGCTAACAGGCAGGTTTACGTGAGCTAAGTCATTCACACCAGTCAATTCAAGCAATTGAAGCATTATTCAAATTAATAGCAGATGCTAACATTGCCATCTAAAAGCTCATTATAGTAATGGGGGTTTTTGGCAAGTGATACGATGCTAACGATTACAATTAAAACGACAGTCCTGAGCTAGCTAATAACAATAGGTAGGTATGAGAAGGTCTAAACATGGACTAAACATGAGATAACATGTAGGAGTCTTAGAATGAACACAAAACGACAAACTTTGTTTATGGAAACTCACCCCATAAGAAACAGAAAAGTATTCTTGCAGATCTTGTTGCCTCCAATGAAATAAGTTGTTCGGGCACACTTTCTCTTTGTCGGGGTCTTCGGGCAGAGAGTTCTCTTTTCTCCTCGTGTAGCATTTACAGTCAAAGTTATGCATTTTCCCCATTTCTCTGTCTTTATCCCCATCAAATGTTACTGCTGATATAGCCATGCGATACTCTTTGCGGTGTCCATCTTCACTGAATTTTGATATCAGCTAGAGCCGGCCAGAGCGCTGCATAATAAGTAGCCACGCTTCCCTTGGAGGGCGGGGGCAATGGAAATACACACAGACAATGACACGCCCCTACTGCGTGCTAGAATCTCTGAAAAACAAGCCGATTTCAACCCCAAAATGTACACTTTTAAATATACCAATACTGCTATCTCAAACATGGAGAGGCTTCTTCGTGATCTCAACTAATAGATTCTGCAAAAAAGCAAACCCACTTCTTTCTCATTTTGCTCGAAAGTTGTGCTGCCGACTTGTGTCACTGGTTTCCGTGATGGGTCACATATGTGTGTGGGACAGAGGGGAACATGGTGGCATCACAGCAGAGTATGCTGCCCAAGTGCCCATCATAAATCAGCCAATGGTCAGAAAGGAAAAGGTGACAGGATGGACGATACTTATTGTATTTGTAGTACACACGCAACGGTTCAGCTGTGCGTGACAAATGCTGCCAGTGTGAAAGCACAACGGGCGCGTGCTGCTCCCGCTCTCCATACACAGTTACACACAGCTTCTGCGCATCATGCTTTAGTACTGATCTAATAATGATAGATGTTTACATCTATCTTTAATGAGTCCCTTGCTACATCTGTGGTCCCCACCTCCTTCAAAAAATCCACCATCATCCCTGTCCCTAAGAACAGTAAACCCTCTTTCGTCCAGTGGCTCTCACGTCTATAGTCATGAAGGTCTTTGAGAGACTCATTAAAAACAACCACTTGCGCCTTCATTCCTGACACTTTGGACCCTCTTCAGTTTGCCTATCGTCCCAATAGATCGACTGAAGATGCCATCTCTCATGTCCTCCACTCCTCCCTCACTCACATTGACAGCAAAAGTGGGAACTACGTAAGGCTGCTATTCATTGACTATAGCTCAGCCTTCAACACCATAGTTCCCATCAAGCTAACCTCCAAACTCCTGGATCTCGGCCTGAATCCTTCTCTCTGCCACTGGATTGAGGACTTCCTCACTGGCAGGCCTCAGGTGGTGAGAATAGGCCAGTCCACCTCCACCTCCATCATCACCGAGTGTGGGAGCTCCACAGGGCTGTGTCCTGAGTCCCCTGCTCTACTCACTCTACACGCATGACTGTTTGTCCACACACAGCTCCACCTCTATCATCAAATTTGCTGATGATACTGTTGTCCTGGGCCTCATTTCCAACAACAATGAGACGGCATACTTGGACGAGGTGGAGCATCTAACATCATGGTGCCAGGACAACTGTCTCTCTCTGAATGTTGGCAAGACCAAAGAAATGATTGTGGACTTCAGGAAGAGACAGCAACGGACATACTCCCCCCTCATGATCAGCGGGTCACCAGTAGAGAGAGGAGCAGCTTCAAGTACCTGGGAGTAAACATCTCTGAGGACCTGACCTGGACTGCTCACATTCAGACACAGGTGAAAAAAGCCAGGCAAAGACTGTACCACCTGCGCCAGCTGAGGAAATTCAGGGTTTCACCAGCTATCCTGAAAACGTTCTATTTAGGGGCGATAGAAAGTGTACTAACTCAGTGCATCACAGCGTGGTATGGGAACAGCACCAGTCATGACCGCAAAGCCCTGCAAAGAGTTGTGCGCTTATCCGAGCGTATCTCAGGGTCAGCTCTCCCGTCTCTGCAGGACGTCTACACCAAACGCTGCAAAGGTAGAGCTACTAAGATCATCAAGGACTCTAATCACCCTGCAAACCCTCATTTCACGCTGCTGCCATCTGGTAAGCACTTCCGAAGCCTGATGGCCAAAACTGAGAGACTCAGGAGGAGCTTCTTCCCCCAGGCCATCAGACTCCTGAACTCAGTCACTTAACACCACGTGACTTCATTTCAGGATAAACATACTGACATTGCACTATACTTTCTGTTCTCGTTGTTACTGTGTAACAACCTGTTATAAACCTGTTTGCACATTATACTCTTTATACATTTGTTAACCACATATTTATAAGTCTACAGTTTACTCACTGCACAGTCTACTTCAATTATTTTATTCCACTTCTTATTCTTATTTTTACTTTTTTCTTCTTGACTTGATTATTTATAATTCTACAGCTATATATATATATATATATATATATATATATATATATATATATATATATATATATATAGTACTTTTTATCCTATTTCTATTATAATTTCTTCCTTGTGTTTTAACTGTGAATTTGCACTGTCCATGGAGCGGACCTGTTTACATTTCACTGCCGGTTGTACATTCTGTATATAACTGTGTATGTGACAAATAAAACTCTTGAATTTTGAATCTTGAATCTTGAATACAGCAGAGGTCTTCAACCCTGCTCCTGGGGACCCACTGTCCTGCAGAGTTTAGCTCCAACCCTAATCAAAGACAGGTGAAGCTAATCAAGATCTTCAGGATCACTTGTTGAAAATACACAGGCAGGTGTGCTAAAGCTTGGAAATAAACTTTGCAGTACAGTGGGTCCCCAGGAGCAGGGTTGAAGACCTCTGCAATACAGAGTAAACTGCAAAAGAGAAATACTTTAAAAGTGTCAATCATTACTACACATCGGGTCTTTAGCGACCCGGATCAATATTTAACATGGATGACTCTGTAAACTCTCAAACTCTTGTGATATTTTACCAATGGGTAAATTTGAGCAGATGCTTTTTATCATTATCAGTCATCATCAGAGCGCGTTTCCCCAGTACATTCAGCATCTGACTCATATTCACGATTTTCATATTCTTCACCAGATCCACCATTAAGCGACAGTGACACTAATATTTGATTGCATACAGTACTTTCGCTACAGTAAAATGCTGTGTCATTTCAAGTTTTGTTGATGATACTAGTGTAATTTTGTTTTATGTCCGTGGTTTTATATCTATATTTGGTATTTGCAGTTTTATAATAATTTTATATCTCATCATCACTGGTATCAGTTTTTTATTTTTATTTATTTACTAAAGAAAAACCATATAACAATGGTAATGAGGAGCATGGTTTTACCTGTGACTACCATTATCTTAATAGGCTAAACGTCTACAGTTAGCCTAAAACCTGGGTTCTATGCAATAAATAATTTTATTAGAGCAACTACAAGGGATAACTTAAAGCCTGGATTCCATGAATTAAGGACGAAGCTTTCTTCTTTTAGTCTTCCTTCTAATCAAAGGTTATTTCAGTAAGAGCCTAATTAAAGTGTCAGTGTATCAACTCTTTACAGATGTTATTTATGTTTAAGGGATGGTTCAACCCAAAAATTAAAATTTAACATTCTTCAAAATATCTTCTTTTGTGTTTCACAGAAGAAAGCTTTTTTTCTCCAGGGTTCTGGAGCAGGGTTTTTACCCCACATTGCAGTGCCAAAACTTGTACAGTGAGAAATGATGCAGTGAATGATACGTCTTGATACTTATAGCAACCGAAAACCAATTGTGTGCCTTTGTTTCGATGTTTGAGGGGAAAATGTTAGCCTGGATGCCAGACGACATTTGAGGTCGGGCAGTTCGGTCTGGACTTGCTCCGTTGTGGAGTAGCTATGCCCGAACAGAAACTGTTCGGACCAATCAAATTGTCAGGGTGGGCTTTATATGATGATGGACAGATGATCAACAGCAACGTAATTATCCACATCACCAAAGAGTGCTTGGGTTGAATTTGTTCTAATCCTAAACGGAGAACTTGTTCGTATATGCATGATTCACCTTTACTATTTCTCTCAAAAATGATGATTGTGTTAGTAAATACTCTGTGTATCCTTAAATTCTTTTTACAACACCGGCAAAGATCATTTACACTCATCATCTTCTTCTACTTCTTCCAATGTGCGTGCAGTTGAGTTCTGTTGACAACTTTAGTGATGTGTCATTTATGAACGATTTGTTCTTTTTTAACTAATCTTAAATATGACTCAGGAACAACGAGTTGTCTCAGAGAGTGATTCATTAATTTTGTGTTGACCATGTATGCGCTACATGCAATCGGTTCTGTTCAGGATCTTCTGCATTCATTCAGTCAATGGGGCTGTGAGTTGGTGAACGAATGACTCGAACCCGAAGACTTGAGAGTTGAACTAATCAATTCTGTTTTCGGGACTGCACGCATTGCATATGGGGCTGTCACAGCCCGGATCAGACACAGATGATGGAACTAACGACACAAACCCAAAGACAGGAGAGGTGAAATGTTACTATTTCCAGGGAACAGATGTGATTAAATGTGAAGTGACAAAAGAAAGAACGACTCTGATTTCGGAGGTGAGGTTATCTAACAGACTGCATAGCCTGAAGACCCAGCTTAGCAATTAATGAATCATTTCTTTCTTAAAGTTTAGCCTTGGCTGCATTAGCTTATCATTTATTTTTATTCCAAATGTGATCAACGTTTGCATAAGTACTAGATGTGTTGGGGAATTTAACATGTGACATATTATATTCTGCTGAAATGAATGAACTTACTTGAAAAATGATTTGTTCATTTTGCTGAACGGGATTCAAAGATCCGAGTCCGTAAAATGGTCTGAACTTCCCACTGCTATGCGTCGCTCAAGATACGTCACTTACTCCATTGCTCTGATTGGTTGTAGGTCTATCCAATTGAATGCAGAGGCGTTTTCTTTCCTGGTTCGGTTGAAACACGCCCCATAATCATTAAAAAAAAAAAAATTACATTCATTCACTGCTATAGGAGAGGAAGAATTGGCTAAACTCGTTAAATCATCTAAATCAACAACATGTATGCTCGACCCTATACCGACTAGGCTATTAAAAGAGATGCTACCAGAGGTCATAGATCCTCTTCTTAATATCATTAACTCATCTTTGTTATTAGGATATGTACCAAAAACGTTTAAGTTGGCTATTATCAAACCACTTATTAAAAAACCTCAACTTGATCCTACAGAATTAGTCAATTATAGGCCGATCTCAAATCTACCCTTCCTGTCAAAAATACTGGAAAGGCAGTGTCTTCACAATTATGTTCCTTTTTAGAAAGAAATGGTATCTGTGAGGATTTCCAGTCAGGATTTAGACCGTATCATAGTACTGAGACTGCTCTCATCAGAGTTACAAATGATTTACTCTTATCATCCGATCGTGGTTGTATTTCTCTATTAGTGTTACTCGATCTTAGCGCTGCTTTCGATACTATCGACCACAACATTCTTTTGAATAGACTCGAAAATTATGTTGGCATTAGTGGAACTGCATTGGCATGGCTTAAATCATACTTATCTGACCGTTATCAGTTTGTAGCAGTAAATGAAGAGATGTCACACCGATCACAAGTTCAGTATGGAGTACCGCAGGGCTCGGTGCTAGGACCGTTGCTCTTCACCCTGTACATGCTACCACTGGGAGATATCATTAGGAAGCATGGCATTAGTTTTCACTGTTATGCTGACGATACTCAGCTCTATATTTCTTCATGCCCTGATGAAACTTACCAATTCACAAGATTAACGAAATGCATAGCTGATATAAAACATTGGATGTCTAGTAATTTCCTGCAACTTAATTCAGAAAAAACTTAATTTTTAATTATTGGACAAAAAAACTCTGCAAGTAGTAACCTAGAATACTGTCTAACACTCGATGGCTGCTCTGTCAAGTCCTCGTCGTCAGTTAGGAACCTGGGTGTGCTCTTTGATACCAATCTTTAATTTGAAAGCCACGTTTCTAACATCTGTAAAACTGCATTCTACCATCTTAAAAATATATCTAAATTACGGCACATCCTTTCGATGCAAAATGCTGAACAGTTAATTCATGCATTCATGACCTCAAGGCTAGATTACTGTAATGCTTTACTGGGTGGTTGCCCTGCTCACTTAATAAACAAACTCCAGCTGGTCCAAAACGCAGCAGCTCGAGCTCTTACTAGAACAAGGAAGTATGACCATATTAGCCCGGTTCTGTCAACACTTCATTGGCTCCTATTAAACATCGAATAAATTTTAAAATCTTGCTTATTACTTACAAAGCACTAAATGGTTTAGCTCCCAGTACTTGAGCGAACTCTTAACGCAGCATTATACTCCATCACGTCTATTGCGGTCTCAAAACTCTGGCCAGTTGATAATACCTAGAATATCAAAATCAACTGCAGGCGGTCGATCCTTTTCCTATTTAGCGCCTAAACTTTGGAACAGTCTTCCTAGCATTGTTCGGGAAGCAGACACACTCTGTCAGTTTAAATCTAGACTAAAAACGCATCTCTCTTACTATGGCTTACACATAAAACATTATCAATTTCTATTACTCTAATCAGTAAATGATTGTCAGGCTGCATTAACTAGGTCAGCCGGAACCGAACACTTCCCATAACACCTGATGTACTCGTTACATCATAAGAAGAATGGCATCTACGCTAATGTTAGTCTCTCTGTTTATACCGAGGTTTACTGCAGTCAGCCAGATCCAGGCCGTATCCAGATCAGATGGTGGACCAGCACCTGGACATGACCAACGCATCCCTGAAGTGTCTGCAGAGAACATGTCAAATAAACTCCCCCCGTAAATGCTGCATCGACACGACATCCTCATTAAACCCGTCTTCGGCGTGACGACTCCAATCTCTCGAATAATCTAACAAATATCTATTTGCCTAATATGAATTAAGACCTGCTATGTTGCCAGAATTATAATCATACACTGTTTGTTCGTCGGCCAGAGGAGAACTGGCACCCCGACTGAGCCTGGTTTCTCCCAAGGTTTTTTTCTCCATTCTGACCCTGAAGGAGTTTTGGTTCCTTGCCACCGTTGCCTCTGGCTTTTGGCTTGCTCAGTTGGGGACACCTACATTTCTTCTATATTACCGATCTGCCCGCATTGACGCTATATGATACTTGAAATTAGCTGGATAACATCACCGTTTCACCAGAACGGCTGTACAAATTCTGTTGCATTATTTTACTTTTAACAATGTGAAGCTGCTTTGAAACAATTGGACTTGTTAAAAGCGCTATATAAATAAAGGTGATTTGATTTGATTTGATAATCACAGCCCAATGGAACAGTATCAGACTCATATTCTGACTAGAATTGAGTATGACAACGTCAGGCTAGAAAAATGTCAAATGGTGACAAAAATGTAAAAACTGGAGAGAAGAGACCATTTCATTCTAACCTTTGTAATCTTTTACAGATAAACTTGATAGTACAGTTGCCAAAATATAATGAGGATGAGTAATGCTAGAGACTTTATGTAAACATAATTGTGTGTGGCGTCTGTCAAATCAACGAGACTGACACAAATATGCAAATAATGACATCAATCCAGAGTTTACAGTGTGAAACATTATTTTATGAAAACTCAGGATTAATTGTTAACCCCAGGTATATTATGAGCAATATGAAACGTAAAGCATGATAACCCAGGATTCAATTTACCCACCCAGGGTTAACTAATTTAAAGGTGGGGTAAGTGCTTTCCATTAACCAATGTTGATTTAAAATCACCAAAACAAACACGCCCCTAGTTTGATAGCTCCGCCCCACACATACGTAACCCAGGCAATGACTATGGCGGAATCTGCTGTGCCAGCTGGACGAGGGTATGATATCATCAATAAGTGAAAGCAATGCGTGTTACTATGGTAATCCAGGTCGAACATCCCATAAACACAAACACAGTTCTCATGAACAACTCGATAGCACGAGCACGAACATATTACAATTATGACAAGATTAGAGGGTTATATCGATCACGAAAAGAGGAACCAAAGGAAACAAACATATATTAGGAGTTTATTATCTTACTTTTCGGATACGCTGTGAGCTCACTTTATAGCATGCCCTTTATAGGGTGTGGAAATGAATGGGTCTTTATCATCGCTGAAGTGAACGACAATACGTTCGCAAATTGGACAAACAAGCAAACAAGACACATGAGCATATTCAAGCAAAAGCCAGCATATATTAGTTCTGTGAAACAAAACAAAATCAATGTTACTCACCTATCGAGAAGAAATAAAGCAACCTCTGCCTTCGCTCCTTGAGTTCTCTAGCGCTGGAAAGCTGATCCGATATTTATCCTACTTCTTGCCTGATCGTAAGCCTTCTTTTGTTCCACAGACATCTTCCACGTTTGTTTTTATCTGCCATCTCTCTCTTTCTGTCATCGCTCGGCTGATGTCCGGCCTGTGTCGTGTCTTTTGAATAATGACGTGCACTGAGCACTCTCTTCTCCCCGTCATTAGTAGACACACCCTTTACTTCTGATTGGCTACAAGCTTGTTTTGGTACTGGACTGAGACACTTTTCTAAAGCAGTTTTGAAATACCACTTACCCCACCTTTAAGTGTGAAAAGCCCTGGTTGTCACACCTTAGGAGGCTTTTCACACTTGAAATAGTTAACCATGGGTCATTCTAAACTGGGTCAATCTGACTCTACTGTCAAGTTTATTTGGAATTTTTCAAATTTGACTTTTGAGACTCTAAAGGTAAGAATTAAATGGTCTGTTCTTCACTCCAATTGTCATGTTTTCTATCACCATTTGACATTTTTCCTGCTGAAACTGTTTATACATTGCACTGTTTCCATGGCTGACCAAATTATGTAAATATGAGGCACATGATTGGTTGTTTGTTGCTAAGTATCTAGCAAATGTGAAATGTTCCTTTACCCAGGGTTTAAAAGCGGGGTTTAAACCGACTATATCCTGGAGTTAAGTGCAGTGTGAAAAGCCTTATTTAGTATATTTGTTTTTTACACACATGGTCAAGGAAGGGATAAAAGAAGATTATAGCTTTGTTTCTGTTTATTTTTTCTGTCTCTTTTCTCTGGCATTCCTGTACAGCTAGATTAAATGCCATAGGGTAAACAGACTCAGGTCTCTCTTTCTCATTCTCAGGTAACATTTACATACATGCTGGGCACAACAAAAGGGTCAGGTTACCAGAGTTATATACATAGATTTTCGAAAAGCCTTCGATACAGTTCATTTATCAAATTTTGTTAAATAAACTTCTTTCTTTTAATTTGTCCTCCCCTGTAATAGACATGTTTATATCATATTTAATTGACAGATCGCAGACTGTAAAAATCGGCTCAGTAACATCACCGCCACGAGTGTGTTCTATGGGAGTTCCACAGGGCAGCATCTTAGGTCCTCTACTTTTCCTTATGTACATTAATGATCTTCCTCATGTGCTTAATTTTTCTAGTTCTTTGTTATATGCTGATGACACTGTTATTTTTCTGTCTGGCCCAAACACTGACACAATTAATCACAAACTTAACACAGATCTGCAGCATTTACATAACTGTCTGCAAGATAACCATTTAACACTTAATATCAAGAAAACAGAATGTATGTATTTTTACTCATTTAGATGACATTTATCCATATCAAATTCCATCACCTTTTCCAATAAAAAGCTCTCAATTGTATCCACGTACAAGTATCTGGGAGTCTCTTTTGACTCACATCTCACTTATTTTGAGCATGTCCGAAACCTAACCAGAAAGTTAAACCAAGTTATTTGTTTATAATAAAATTAGACCATATTTGTCACTTTCTGTCTCTAAAACATATCTTCATGCCATCATTATGTCCACTCTGTTGTATTGTTCACCTGTTTGGTCACTTACAACAAATTAAATACTTGAACCAGTAACAAGACTCTATAATAGAGCCTACAAGATCCACAACAGGCTTCCAGGCTGGACTCACCACTGTATTGCACTATCTTTGTCTAATGCCTTGACATTTCAAAACTATAAAATAAGCCATGGGATAAACTTGTATTGCCAAATCTTAAATGGACACACTTCAGCAGCACTTACTACGTTGGTTCCAAAACTCAGCTCAAGGTTTGAGCGCACTACGAGATCTGTTACAAATGGACTTTTGCCTTTACCGGCCTTTAGGAACTGCTATGGACAGAGATCTTTTTTTCATGTGCTCACTAAAACCTGGAATGAGATCCCACAGCATATCAGAACTATAGCATCAATAAGACTATTTAAAATAACATTTGCTCGCCATCTAATGGACAGGTATATCTGTGACCACTGAGGTGGCTCTATGGCCTCCCCCTAATGCTCTTTCTCTCGGTTTGTGTGTTTGTTGTTGTCTTGTCTTGGAGTTTGTTGTGTGTGTGGTATATATGTTCTGCAGAGCAGGAACCGTTTTATACTGAGTCAGGCCCGATTATTTTAATCCTTTCCTGCTTAAAAATATAAATAAATAAATAAAAATTAACAGTACATGTTTTATCTTATACATCTATTTTGTCATACATCTAGCCAATTAAAATGCAGCCATAACCAAATGCTGTTATTAAACCCTTTGAATTCCAAAGTGTTTTACCTAGTAATGACTCAGTATTAATATTAAAGTGCTACCAGTAGCAATGCAATGTAGCACCTTCTAGCAATGGTTTCCCTCTTATGAGCACCGATGGTGTGAGGACCCTATTGTAATTGCTCTGAATCACATTTTTGAGGGCCTAAACATCCCCGAAAACTCATGAAACTTTGCACATGCGTCAGAAGTGGTGAAAATGTACGTCTGATATGGGTTTCAGAATTAGGTGTGGCAAAATGGCTCGATAGGGCCACCTATTAAAGTGCCCCATTACACTCTAAAAAATGCTGGGATAAAAACAACCCAAGTTGGGTTGAAAAAACAACCCAATTGCTGGATTAGTCCATTTTCAACCCAACTTGGGTTGTTTTTAATCCCAGCATTTTACATTTTAGAGTGTAATAGGGGCATTTTAATTGAAATTTTGTAGGTGGCGCTATCGAGCCATTTTGCCACACCTAATTCTGAAACCCATATCAGACTTTTAACCCAGCATTTTTTAGAGTGTATGGATTTTTGAAAATTACCTTTCATATACTGTGCAACACAGCTCTAAATGAATGAAAACATCCTGCAAAGTTTTAAATCTGAAAATGCACCGTGTGTAAAGTTATTGTCTCTCAAAAATAAGTCGAATCATAACAATTCTCATAACTCATAACGACTCAAAACAATTGGATATGCCAGCCAGCTGCATGAAAAAGCACTTTGGTGGACACACAGCCTAAGTGCTAATGTATGCAATTAACGCCACGAAACAGGAAGTTGTAACTCAGGCATACAATGGCCGTTTCTCAAAACCAAGTATGCAAAATTCAGACTTGCGTCCTTATTAGTAGTTCAGACTTGCCAAGTTCAACTCAGGAGAACGAACTCCAGAGGAAGTCAAATCAAATCAAAATCACCTTTATTTATATAGTGCTTTTAACAAGTCCAATTGTTTCAAAGCAGCTTCACAGTGTTAACAGGAAAATAATGCAACAGAATTTGTACAGCCGTTCTGGTGAAACGGTGATGTTATCCAGCTAATTTCAAGTATCATATAGTGTCAATGCGGGCAGATCGGTAATATAGATGACATTTAGGTGTTCCCAACTGAGCAAGCCAAAAGCCAGAGGCAACGGTGGCAAGGAACCAAAACTCCTTCAGGGTCAGAATGGAGAAAAAAACCTTGGGAGAAACCAGGCTCAGTCGGGGTGCCAGTTCTCCTCTGGCTGACGAACAAACGGTGTATGATTATAATTCTGGCAACATTGCAGGTCTTAATTCATATTAGGTAAATAGATATTTGTAAGATTATTCGAAAGACTGGAGTCGTCACGCCGAAGATGGGTTTAATGAGGATGTCGTGTCGATGCAGCATTTACGGGGGGAGTTTATTTGACATGCTCTCTGCAGACATTTCAGGGATGCATTGGTCATGTCCAGGCGCAGGTCCACCACCTGATCTGGATACGGCCCGGATCCGGCTGACTTCAGTAAACCTCGGGATAAACAGAGAGACTAACATTAGCATAGATGCCATTCTTCTTATGATGTAACGAGTACATCAGGTGTTAATCCTAGTTAATGCAGCCTAACAATCATTTACTGATTTGAATAATAGAAATTGATAATGTTTTATGTGTAAGCCATAGTAAAGAGATGTTTTTAGTCTAGATTTAAACTGACAGAGTGTGTCTGCTTCCTGAACAATGCTAGGAAGACTGTTCCAGAGTTTAGGTGCTAAATAGGAAAAGGATCGACCGCCTGCAGTTGATTTTGATATTCTAGGTATTATCAACTGGCCAGAGTTTTGAGACCCCGATAGACGTGATGGAGTATAATGCGTTAAGAGTTCGCTCAAGTACTGGGGAGCTAAACCATTTAGTGCTTTGTAAGTAATAGGCAAGATTTTAAAATGTATACGATGTTTAATAGGGAACCAGTGCAGTGTTGACAGAACTGGGCTAATAGGGTCATACTTCCTGGTTCTAGTAAGAGCTCGGGCTGCAGCGTTTTGGACCAGCTGGAGTTTGTTTATTAAGCGAGCAGGGCAACCACCCAGTTTACTGGTGCTTTAGCATTACAATAATCTAGCCTTGAGGTCATGAACGCATTAATTAACTGTTCAGCATTTTGCATCAAAAGGATGTGCCGTAATTTAGATATATTTTTAAGATGGTAGAATGCAGTTTTGCAGATGTTAGAAACGTGGCTTTCAAATGAAAAATTGGTATCAAAGAGCACACCCAGGTTCCTAACTGACGACGAGGACTTGACAGAGCAGCCATCGAGTGTTAGACAGTATTCTAGGTTACTACTTGCAGAGTTTTTTTGTCCAATAATTAAAAAAAATTAAGTTGCAGGAAATTACTAGACATCCAATGTTTTATATCAGCTATGCATTCCGTTAATCTTGTGAATTGGTAAGTTTCATCAGGGCGTGAAGAAATATAGAGCTGAGTATCATCAGCATAACAGTGAAAACTAATGCCATGCTTCCTAATGATATCTCCCAGTGGTAGCATGTACAGGGTGAAGAGCAACGGTCCTAGCACTGAGCCCTGCGGTACTCCATACTGAACTTGTGATCAGTGTGACATCTCTTCATTTACTGCTACAAACTGATAACGGTCAGATAAGTATGATTTAAACCATGCCAATGCAGTTCCACTAATGCCAACATAATTTTCGAGTCTATTCAAAAGAATGTTGTGGTCGATAGTAACGAATGCAGCGCTAAGATCGAGTAACACTAATAGAGAGATACAACCACGATCGGATGATTAGAGTAAATAATTTGTAACTCTGATGAGAGCAGTCTCAGTACTATGATACGGTCTAAATCCTTACTGGAAATCCTCACAGATACCATTTCTTTCTAAAAAGGAACATAATTGTGAAGACACTGCCTTTTCCAGTATTTTTGACAGGAAGGGTAGATTTGAGATCGGCCTGTAATTGACTAATTCTGTAGGATCAAGTTGAGGTTTTTTAATAAGTGGTTTGATAATAGCCAACTTAAAAGTTTTCGGTACATATCCTAATGACAAAGATGAGTTAATGATATTAAGAAGAGGATCTATGACCTCTGGTAGCATCTCTTTTAATAGACTCGTCGGTATAGGGACGAGCATACATGTTGCTGATTTAGATGATTTAACGAGTTTAGCCAATTCTTCCTCTCCTATAGCAGTGAATGAATGTAATTTTTTCTCAGTGACACAACAATACTCTGTCTGATGTGATAATGTAGTAGACGGCTGCATGGTTATAATTTTCTTCCCAATATTATCGATCTTACACGTAAAGAAGTTCATAAAGTCATTACTGCTGTGCTGTTTACAACCATCAGAAGTAGAAGCTTAATTTTTGGTTAACTTAGCCACTGTATCAAATAAATACCTAGGGTTGTGTTTGTTTTCTTCTAAGAGAGTCGAGAAATAAGCAGATCTAGCAGTTTTTACGGCCTTTCGGTATGCAATCATGCTCTCTTTCCATGAATTACGAAAAACCTCTAATTTTGTTTTCTTCCAGCTGCGCTCCATTTTTCTGGCTGCTGTTTTAAGGGCCCGGGTGTGCTCGCTGTACCACGGCGTTGGACTATTTTCTTTAATCTTCTTTAAGCACCGGGGAGCAACTGTGTCTAAAGTGCTGGAAAAAAGAGAGTCAATAGTTTCTGTTGCAAAATCGAGTTCCTCTAGGCTATCTGGGATGCTGAGGAGATGAAACTGATGAGGAAGATTATTTAAAAAGCAATTTTTAGTGGCGGCAGTGATAGTTCTGCCATATTTGAAGTGAGGGGATGGCTTTGCAGCCTTAACTAAATTAAGTATACATGATACTAGGTAATGATCTGAGATGTCGTTGCTCTGCTGCAGAATTTCAACGGTATCAACATTTATTCCATGTGACAATATTAGGTCTAACGTATGATTAAGGCGATGAGTGGGTCCTGACATGTGTTGCCTTACTCCAATAGAGTTTAGAATGTCTCTAAATGCTAATCCCAATGCGTCTTTTTCATTATCTACATGGATATTAAAATCACCAACAATTAGTACTTTATCTGCAGCCAGTACTAACTCGGATAGAAAGTCAGCAAATTCTTTGATAAAGTCTGCATTGTGCCCTGGTGGCCTGTATACAGTAGCCAGCACAAATGTCAAACGGGATTTATCAGTTACACTACATAATGCTACATAAAGCACCAAAACTTTTTTTGGCAAAAACCTTTACCTTTCAGACGCGGCTCATGTTTATAACAATAATCTTGTGGGGTGGACTCATTTAAAGTAATGTAGTCGTCAGGTTTTAGCCAGGTTTCTGTCAAACACAGCACATCTAGATTATTATCTGTAATTATATCATTAACAATAAGTGCTTTTGGGGAAAGGGATCGAATATTCAGCAACCCGAGCTTTATCATTTGATCATCTGTATTATATCTGTTGTTTATTTGTTTGACATCAATTAAGTTTTTACTGTTGAATGGTCTTGATGTTTTTTTGTATTTTCTAATTCGGGGAACAGACACAGTCTCTATGTGATAATATCTAGGTGAAAGAGTCTCTATGTGTTGGGATTTATCTGACTTCTGTAACGGGAGACAGCTAGCAGACGGTCGGGTAAGCCAGTCCGTCTGCTTCCTGACCTGGGCCCCAGTTAGTCAAGGTTTAGCTTTAAGACTATATGCCAAATTACTAGAGAGAAGAGCAGCACCACTCCAAGAAGGATGGATGCCGTCTCTCTTCAACAGGTCAGGTCTGCCCCAAAGCTTTTCCAATTGTCTATGAACCCTATGTTATTTTATGGACACCACTTAGACAACCAGCCATTGAGTGATGATAGTCTGCTAAGTATCTCATCACTCCTTTTAACAGGGAGTGGACCAGAACAAAAAACTGCATCTGCCATCGTACTTGCGAGTTCACACACCTCTTTAATGTTAATTTTGGTGATCTCCGACTGGCGAAGTCGAACATCGTTAGTGCCGACGTGAATAATAATCTTAGAGAATTTACGATTAGCTTTAGCCAGCACTTTTAAATTTGCTTTGATGTCAGGCGCTCTGGCTCCCGGTAAACATGTGACTATGGTGGCTGGTGTCTCTATTTTCACGTTTCGTGTAATAGAATAACCAATAACTAGGGCACTTTTAACAGGATTCTCAGTGGGTGCGTCACTGAGTGGGGAGAACCTGTTTGATGTTCTAATCGGACCGGAAGAGTGCTTTTTTGATCCGCGACTATGCCGTCTGACCGTCACCCAAGTGCCCTGCTGCACGGGCTCTACAGCCGGAACCGAGCAATGTACAACGTTCACTAAGCTAGTTGCATCCAAAGCAGTGTCTGAAGCTGTTACATTCTCACTACTCTCAAATAAAGTCTGGATGCGTGTCTCTAATTCTGAAATCTTCTCCGTCAGCCTGACTATCTCCTTACATTTATCACATGTGAAGCCCTGATCGCCAACGGAGACAGATACACTAAACATGAAACATGCGGTGCAAGTGACAATGACTGGAGAAGAAGACATGGCTTACCGTATTTGTTGATTAATCCAATTTACCAAAATTGTTTGATGGAGTCTATTTACTAATCCAACTCACCACAGTTGTTTAGTGAACTCAGAAAACAGGAAACCCGGGTGCAGAGATGGCAAGCTAACAGGCTAGCGAAAAGCTAACGAGTGATAGTGATTTAGATTAAAAGCTAGTGATGTCAGATTTAATGTGGTAGGCAATGTTAGACAATATATGAAGATGAGTAGGTTATAATTAGCAGTTTAAACAACAGAGAATTATATCAAATAAAAATCCCAAAAGAGCAGAGCACATGCGAGCACAGCAGCAATAGCAAACAGGGTAGACGGGAGTAATCGAAGATGGGAGCAATCAATCCAAGGCAGGAGCAATCAATCCAAGGATATTATCGATATAATATTATCGATCTTACACGTAAAGAAGTTCATAAAGTCATTACTGCTGTGCTGTTTACAACCATCAGAAGTAGATGCTTTATTTTTGGTTAACTTAGCCACTGTATCAAATAAATACCTAGGGTTGTGTTTGTTTTCTTCTAAGAGAGTCGAGAAATAAGCAGTCTGGTAATTCTGCAAACGGAACAGCAGCGTTCTTGATCACTCAGCTCTCTCTGGCTACTCTGGTTATCTCTGTATGTATATTTGAGGTTACAATAAAATTAAATATGTTATAAAACACCACTCTGCCTCTTTTCGTTTTCATTTAAAAAAATCTTAAACATATTAATAGCCACACAAATGTCGTCCTCACTGCATATGTTTATAACAAAACGAAATATAAAACACAACCCTGCCTCTTTTCGTTTACATTAAAAAAAATGAAACATTAATAGGTGGTTCATGCAATCAGTGTGCATGAATGATTATCTTCACTGTAATAAAATTAAATATGACATAAAACTCAAGAAAAACTCTTTTTGTTAAATGTCAGTTTTAATGATCAATGAAATAAATGAACCTTCACTTTGCTCTCAGCCAAAATGAATAGCCAGGGAACAAATGATAGATTCATGAGACCAAAAATCACCCATTAGATATACACAAGACGAATTATATCTCATGTTTATCCACTACAGAGACATCAGAGTCAGCGGCAAGCGTCAGAAGGTCTAGCCAAGGAAAGGCTGCTCTCGGCGGGGTTAACGAACGCTGAGCGCCCTGTGGTCGACTGGATCTCACAACTCTGAAAACGGCTGACCAAAATTTCAAATAGATGCTCTCTTTATAAATAAACCACAGATTTGAGCTTTAAACAAGTACATTCTCACCTGAAAAAGTCTTAAAACTACATTTCGTGACACAATAACAGTATTATTAAATTACGTGGGTTTTCTCATCTACTACTGACGCTTTTTGGTTGGTGCAAGATACATTCTGGGATACCGGTCTGTCTGAAATCCACACAAGTCACCTCTCGTTGTATCCTCGATAAAAGGGCGGATCAAGGACACATCCGGGGATTTGAACTGTACTTGGCTAGATGTGAACTTTGAACTGGGACAGTACTTGGGCAGTGACTGATGACGATTCACAAGTTCATGAGAACACAAGTACAGGCAAGAATGCATATTGAGAACTAGCCAATGTCTGATCTGCCCTAGACTTCACATGTTTGAGAAGAGTCCTGCCCTGAACAAATCTACATGACAATATTCAGTTATAGTAATAGCACCACCCACTGGCAACAGGAAGTTTAACACTGTGATGCACTACTAGCAACTTACTAAAATATGCAATTGAGTACTAAACATGCTAGGAACATTCTAAAACATGCTGGCAAAACTTAGCAGAGTGCTAAAGCACACTATTATCATCATGAAACAGGAAGTTGTTATAACTCAAGCATACAATATCCAATCTGCCTCAAACTTCACATGTTTGATAAGTGCCCTGGCCTGAAGACATCTACATGCCAAAATGTAGTTATAGTCATAGTGCCACCAGCTGGTAGCAGGAAGTTTGGCAAATACAAATGACTGATATAGTCCTCCTATTTTTATATACTTAAAGTAACTGTATGTAAGATTGTGGCCAAAACTGGTACTGCAATCACTTTCAAATTACTGTAGAGCAGTGAATCCCCTCTCCCCCTCCCCTTCCCCCTGACTCGAGGTTGCCAGATCCAGGATCCAGCAGGAACGTAGGCTGCTACAAGGAGCTTCCAATGGCAAGTGACGAGTTCTACACAGTACGTTTCTTTTCTTCTGTTAATTATGTTCATGCTTCATGAGAGATGTTTTGTGAAGTAATTATGTATCGCAAAAATGTACTAATGGCAATTAGCCAAATATAATCGTAATATGAACGCTCGTATGTGACAGTGCATTGTTTGAACAGTAAGTTAGCTGTTAGTCTAACTTGTAACGGTAGGTATCTGTCATTAACGTAAGTACAAGCACAAGCCTAAGTCACTATGTGTAACAGATATCAAAGATACAGCTATTCATTTAGCTGAAGCTATAAGTGAAAGCGACCAGCTGTATTTTTTAACTTACCCTGCAGTACACGTCCATAATGTTGTTTTCCTCAGCGTCTCAGCATAATGCATTACTAATGATAGCAATGATGACTCGCCATTTTTATTTCCCAAACAATTCCTTAACGTTACCTTTTCAATTCAATGACCCACCTCCTCCATATATGCGCTAACCTAACGTTACTTTGCACGAACATGCATAACTTTGTTCGACTGTCATGAATATTTGAAATGTCCATTTACATTAAGTACAAGTTAGCCAAACATAGATGAACCTTACCTGTCCTGGAGAAAATTAGCGACGTTGGCGTCTGTCTTCAAATTCTTCTCCGTTTTCAGCCGTCTCCATCTTTCAAAGGCATCTCCTATACAAATCCTTGTTTTATTTCGGACATTGTCACAACGTTTTTCTGATTCATAATGAGGTCTTTTAGGTTTCGTAAAGTTAGACATTTTTTATCCAAAAAGTTTGTAGCTGTGGTAACTAGAGGAGACCTGGCAACCCGGATACCGAAACACTACTGACTTTGTGGAGGGTGGCGCTTCAGGCCAAAACACAACGTGTCAACATCACTTTTAAATGACAATATCCTGGCCGGACTACTGTTGTCAGTGATATGAGTATTTGAAATTAACATGATTTTTTAATCTCTAGTGACATATCAGGACCATTTTATGATTAATTGAAATACATTTCTTACATACAGTCCCTTTAAATGCATATTGCCCACCATGCTCTGTTTTCCTAAAGTCACCAGGTGGTGGTGGCCACAGGTGCGAGGGCCCTTTCATTGTTGCTTGCAGCTTTAATTTTGCAATTCTAACTGTTTATTTCTGTCATTGGTATGTAATGCAAGTAACTGTGGGTGGTAATAGAGAAGAAATGTACAGTTTTACACCATCATGTTCAAAACGATTCTTTAGTCATTCGTCAATCCTGCAGCCTGAACCACTGTAGTGTAATCAACCTTACATTATATGACAGAAAATATGATGCATATTTTAAAGAAGACACATCAAAATAAACATTAAAGTTTCAAGTATGTTTTATTTATAGTAAGTATAGTAAGTAAACATTGACCAACACATTTTTTGTTTATTAACATTCTATTTTAATTGTATTTATAATATTTATGCATTCATTATTTTAACAAATTATATTTAATGTAACTTCAAATCTCTTTCAAAATACAAGTGTACATTTTCATTTCTACCATCAGTAAATAATGTTGGAAGATCATTAAAACACCACAATATAAATGTGTCTCATACCTAACACCATGTATATATCAAACACGCATATACGTTTTTGAATATTCATATAGAAAGAATCAGATAAAGAAAGAAGCCAATGGGAAAAGAATATTTTTGAAAAACATGCCAACATTACTATATATCCATATATTTAGGTTAGTTTAGTTTATTGATTTATAAAGCACATTTTAAAACGAAGGTGCTATAAAACAGAAAAAGAAAAAGGTAAAATGAAAAAAATTACACCCTCAATTAAAACATAAAGAATACAACTAGGTCTTCAAAGAGGATTTAAACATAGAAACAGAAGTGGAAGATCTAATGTGAAAGGGGGAATTATTCCAAAGCCTAAAGCCCCGTTCACACCGGCAACATTAATCCCATTCGTTTCAATGAAGCTCTGGCGACAAGAGCGACAGTGACCATTGGCGACAGAATGTAGGCTTGTCAAGCGACGCAAGACACGCAACAAAAGTTCAAAAATTTCTACTTCATGCAAATAAGAAGCGAATTTCACGAGCGACAACCAATAGGAGTAGATTGTGGAGCAGTCACTTTGTCAGAGTTCCGGAGCGATTTCACTGTGTTTTATATGATTTGACTGTAACCACATGGATATAATAAAATGATGCGTGGAAAAGAAACTATCGGCAGTCTTAGTGAGTATGATTCATACACTGATAGTTTGTGTTGTTAGTTATATGATGCAGAGAGCTGTTTAACACTGCTGCAGTTCATATTACAGTTTCCCCTGCATTATGTTCTTCAATTTTCAATTGGCCTGTATTTCAGTCTTTCGACGCAGGCCACAACAACTTTGCCATGCTTTTCGGTCCCTGGCCAGACCCATCCAGTCTCTGCCGATGTCTTGTCTGAGTGAGTCCCGCCTTTAGGTTGCGGGGCGGCCGAGCGGTCCTGCATTATGTTGATTGTTAGAAACAAGAAAATTTATTATTTGTCAAATTCAAATGACGTTTTAGTCATTTTTAGTAAATTAAATTTGTTGATAGCTCGATCGTTAATCTGGTTAATGATTTAAGCACTTAGTTAGTGCTTAGTGAACTAGCACTGCTGTGGTTTATATAACAACCTTCTCCAACAGCAGAAAGTTACTTTTAATTATTTTAAACCTAGTCAAATTCAAATGATATCTATATATATCTATATCACTTGTGATTGCGTTTTCTAAAGAAATGGTCAGATGTGCATCCTACCAATAACATTAGAGTGACAGCACTGAACATTAGAGTGACAGCGTTCCGCCAGAGTTTCACAGTTCAGAGACAAGCGACAAACAGTGAAAATTATTTTTCACAGGAAGATAAAGCTGAGTGTCATCGGCATAGAAATGATATGATAAGATGTGTCTCTTAATGATATGACCTTGAGGAAGCATATATAAAGAAAAGAGGACCCAAAATGGAACCCTGGGGAACACCATAGGAGATTTGAGCACAGGGTGAGAAACACTTCCTTACTTTAACAGAAAAAGTCTCTCCTTGAGGTAAGAGGCAAACCACTCCAGCACAGGCCCCTGAAACCCAACTACATGATTGAGTCTTTGCAAAAGGACATCATGATCTACTATGTCAAAAAAGCCTGAGTCAAGAGTCAAAGAGCTGTGAAGGTGACACTGGTTGAAAAAGAGAAAGGGAGCTCTGACAAGGAGGCGTTTCTAGGAGAAGAACTATGTTACGTTAACCCAAATACTCACAATTTTATGAGTAAAATTTGTTAAACACTGATCACACAGGTCAGTAGACATCTTGAATGGGAGAGTGATTTAGAAAGGCATACAGGGATTTAGAAAAGCATATACTACTCTAAAGAATGATTAGTCCTCAGGTCTCTCTCGGGTCTCATCAGATCAGATGCAAGAAGATACTAAGAAGGCAAATTGCAGCTGTAAGTCATAAGAAAAGAGAGAGTTATTTGAACTGTATGCATTGAGAAAAGAACATAAATGTTATTGTTGAATAAATTTGATTTAACATGTCATTGGAGAACTTTTGAGAAATGTATTTACCATGACTCAATAGGCTGGTGAGTGAGATGCTGGCATTTGACTTAGCTGTGGTTCTAGCTGTGGTGTTAGCTGTGGTGTTAGCTGTGGTGCTAGCTGTGGTGTTTGCTGTGGTGCTAGCTGTGGTGCTAGCTGTGGTGTTTGCTGTGGTGCTAGCTGTGGTACTGACTGTGGTGCTAGCTGTGGTACTGACTGTGGTGCTAGCTGTGGTGCTAGCTGTGGTGCTAGCTGTGGTGCTAGCTGTGGTACTAGCTGTGGTTCCAGTTGTGGTGCTAGCTGTGGTGCCAGCTGTGGTGCTAGCTGTGGTGCTAGTTGTGGTGCTAGTTGTGGTGCTAGCTGTGGTACTAGTTGTGGTACTAGCTGTGGTACTAGTTGTGGTGCTAGCGGTGGTGCTAGCTGTGGTACTAGTTGTGGTACTAGCTGTGGTGCTAGCTGTGGTACTAGCTGTGGTTCCAGTTGTGGTGCCAGCTGTGGTGCCAGCTGTGGTACTAGTTGTGGTGCTAGTTGTGGTGCTAGCTGTGGTGCTAGCTGTGGTACTGCCTGTGGTGCTAGCTGTGGTGCTAGCTGTGGTGCTAGCTGTGGTACTAGCTGTGGTTCCAGTTGTGGTGCTAGCTGTGGTTCCAGTTGTGGTGCTAGCTGTGGTGCCAGCTGTGGTGCTAGCTGTGGTGCTAGTTGTGGTGCTAGTTGTGGTGCTAGCTGTGGTACTAGTTGTGGTACTAGCTGTGGTACTAGTTGTGGTGCTAGCTGTGGTGCTAGCTGTGGTACTAGTTGTGGTACTAGCTGTGGTGCTAGCTGTGGTACTAGCTGTGGTTCCAGTTGTGGTGCCAGCTGTGGTGCCAGCTGTGGTACTAGTTGTGGTGCTAGTTGTGGTGCTAGCTGTGGTGCTAGCTGTGGTACTGCCTGTGGTGCTAGCTGTGGTGCTAGCTGTGGTGCTAGCTGTGGTACTAGCTGTGGTTCCAGTTGTGGTGCTAGCTGTGGTGCCAGCTGTGGTGCTAGCTGTGGTACTAGCTGTGGTGCCAGCTGTGGTGCTAGCTGTGGTGGTTGCAAGATTAGTAGAATTGACATCAGCTAGATTAACCAGAACAGAGGACTCGAGTACACTTGTTGGTGCTCCCAGCTCAGGTCCTTTAAAACAAATTGTAAAATGGCAGTCTGATAAGCTCAGATTTTATGTATGTACAGTTGGGACCAAAAGTCTGAGGCCACTTCACGAGTTCACACAAATAATCAGATGGTAAAGTAGTACAGCATAAATCAGTAAAGTAGTAGGGGAGAGCGGGACACAACCTAACGCTTTTTGACTTTCTCAGTTTGTGTAAATCCACTTGGGGTTCAGAGTATTTATTTTTTCCCACATTCATTTCCCACACGTCTATTACAAATATGTGGTTTTGTTTCATTGATACAGTGTATAGTTTTTTCTTGATTTACCCCGAACGAATGGAAGTGAAATGTGACAACATGCCCCATAGGAGGGTTGACAGCTTGTCACCAAATGACAGCTTAAAATGTTAACTGATATAATAAAAAAATATCCAAGACGAACTAAAATATTTTGTCAATAAAATAAAATTATTATTAAAAAAATAATATTAATGGTATTTTTAATAATTAAAAATAATTTTTTTTTAGTTTGACAACAAACACATCATTAAATACAGTTATACAGCAGAGTTAAAAACATAATAATAAATGAATAATTTCTGAACATTGACTCTCAGTCTTTATTCACCCTTTTCTGGTGGTTTCTCAATAGAATAAATAAAAGTATAGAATATAATAGCGTAGTTCTAATAGGGGCTCATTGTAAAGCAGTGTTACAACACACACCACCTGAGCAACTGGGATTTAAACCACGGCTCGTGTCTTCTGCTGTTAGATCAGCATTAAAGAACCATCTCAGCTGTTAAATAACAGATATAAGATTACAATAATAAAAAACAGAGATGAAAAATAAACTTAAGAAATTTACTTTTGCTATGGTTAAATAAATGTTCAGCGATATCTTCCAAAGATTTCTTAATTTTGGCACAATTTTTTTCTCTAAATAATGTTAATATGGCAACTAGTAAATACACAAAGTTTCGTCATCCTGGCATGTGTGGAAAGTTTTAAACTATGCGTTTACTATAGTTTATGTGTTGGAGCTTTGTGCGTTAACTATGCACAAAGCTCCAAGATGGCGCCACCGTGTTCGGACGCCATTCAGGTCGCTCCGTGAAGACTGTGCTTTTATTTATTATTTTACTCTCTTTTGCTCTCAATTTTTACAAATTTATCATCTGCATTGATCTGCTATGACAGCAAAACACTTTTGGACATTGGTTACCGCTACACTGGACTGTTTCAGGACACTTTCACCAATCCTCTGTGGCCATCTGAGATTCATCGGAACGCCGAGTTGAACAATGGCCAGACGAGTCGATGGCGAAGAATCAAGAAACACCGCGGGAAATGTGCTGGGATCCGCAACAGACTGAGAAAAAGGGCATTCAGCCCATCTCTCCCGAGCATTCTGCTCGCAAATGTCCAATCCTTGGAGAATAAGATGGACGATCTTAGAGCCAGGATAAGTTTTCAACGGGACATGAGAGACTGTAACATCTATTGTTTGTCTGAAACATGGCTCACGCCCGCGGTCCCGGACACAGCTGTGACGCCGTCTGAGAACTTCTCTGTTTTTCGGATGGACAGAACAGCCGAGGCCGGTAAATCTAAAGGCGGTGGAGTGTGTTTCATGATCAACAAGAAATGGTGCGACCCCAGGAACATCACCATTCTTTCGCGATCCTGCTCTTCTCATCTGGAACATTTAACAATCATTTGCTGCCCATTCTATCTGCCGAGGAGTTTTCCTCGGTCATCTCCACTGCCGCTTACATTCCACCACAGGCAGACACAGGGCTGGCTTTATCTGGCCTTCATGATGTTACCAGCGGCTTCATAAACAAACACCCGATGCTGCTGCTTCATCGTTGCGGCGATTTTAACAAAGCAAACCTAAAGAAAGTCTTGCCAAACTTTCACCAGCATGTCTCCTGTCCTACACGAGGAGCAAACACACTGGATCACTGCTACTCATTGCTACTGCTACTTGTTTAAGAACGCCTATAAAGCTCGTTCACTACCAGCTTTTGGCAAATCGGATCATGCCGCCATTTTCCTCACACCTGAATACAGACAAAGGCTCGTTCAGGAACCCCGGTGAGCGGGAAGTTAAACGCTGGTCACCCCATTCAGAGACCGCGCTACAGGCAGCTCTTGATGACGCCGACTGGGACATGTTCCCGCGAGTTCATCTGACATCAGCGAGTTCACAGATGTGGCGCTTTGCTTCATCAACATGCTTACAGAGCAAGCCACACAAACAATAACAATAACATCCTTCTCAAATCAGAAACCGTGGGTGGACAATTCAATCCGTGCTGCAGTGAACACGCACTGCCTCTTACAACGCCGGTCTCCTAACGGGGAATATGAATGACTACATATCATCCTGCTATGCTCTCCGATGTGCAGTTAAAGCCGCAAAGCTCTGTTATAAGGATCGAGTGGAGTCTCATTTCCAACTCAACGACTCCCGCGCATGTGGCGAGGACTGAGGACCATCTGTGCTTTTGGATCTAAATCCTCTGCGGAGGTGAGAGCTGATCCGTTCCTTGTGAACGAGTTAAACTCTTTCTACGCTCTCTTTGATTGTAATCGCGCAGCGCGACTCGCCAAGTGACACGTCAGAGGGAATTACTCAGAGCAGCAACAACCACGTGATCTCTGTCTCGGAGGATGCCGGGCCGGATGGTATTTCAGGTCGTGTTCTGCGGTCCTGTGCTGATCAGCTCGCCGGGTTGTTTACATCCATCTTTAATGAGTCCCTCGCTACATCTGTGGTCCTCACCTCCTTCAAAAATTCCACCATCATCCCTGTCCCTAAGAACAGTAAACCCTCTTGCCTAAATGACTATCGTCCAGTGGCTCTCACGTCTATAGTCATGGAGGTCTTTGAGAGACTCATTAAAAACACCATTTACTCCTTCATTCCTGACACTTTGGACCCTCTTCAGTTTGCCTATCGTCCCAATAGATCGACTGAAGATGCCATCTCTCATGTCCTCCACTCCTCCTCACTCACATCGACAGCAAAAGTGGGAACTACGTAAGGCTGCTATTTATTGACTATAGCTCAGCCTTTAACACCATAGTTCCCATTAAGCTAACCGCCAAACTCCTGGATCTCGGCCTGAATTCTTCTCTCTGCCACTGGATTGAAGACTTCCTCACTGGCAGGCCTCAGGTGGTGAGAGTAGGCCAGTTAACCTCCACCTCCATCACCCTGAGTGTGGGAGCTCCACAGGGCTGTGTCCTGAGTCCCCTGCTCTACTCTCTCTACAAACATGACTGTTTGTCCACACACAGCTCCACCTCTATCATCAAATTTGCTGATGATACTGTTGTCCTGGGCCTCATTTCCAACAACAATGAGACGGCATACTTGGACGAGGTGGAGCAACTAACATCATGGTGCAAGGACAGCTGTCTCTCTCTGAATGTTGGCAAGACCAAAGAACTGATTGTGGACTTCAGGAAGAGACAGCAACAGACATACTCCCCTCTCATGATCAGCGGGTCACCAGTAGAGAGAGTGAGCAGCTTCAAGTACCTGGGTGTAAACATCTCAGAGGACCTGACCTGGACTGCTCACATTCAGACACAGGTGAAAAAAGCCAGGCAAAGACTGTACCACCTGCGCCAGCTGAGGAAATTCAGGGTTTCACCAGCTATCCTGAAAACTTTCTATTTAGGGGCGATAGAAAGTGTATTAACTCAGTGCATCACAGCGTGGTATGGGAACAGCACCAGTCATGACTGCAAAGCCCTGCAAAGAGTCGTGCGTTTATCCGAGCGTATCTCAGGGTAGGCTCTCCCGTCTCTGCAGGACGCCTACACCAAACGCTGCAAAGGTAGAGCTACTAAGATCATCAAGGACTCTAATCACCCTGCAAACCCTCATTTCACGCTGCTGCCATCTGGTAGCGCTTCCGAAGCCTGATGGCCAAAACTGAGAGACTCAGGAGGAGCTTCTTCCCCAGGCCATCAGACTCCTGAACTCAGTCACTTAACATCGCGTGACTTCACTTCAGGATAAACATCGATATACTGACATTGCGCTGCACTTTCTTCTCGTTGTTACTGTGTAACAACCTGTTATAAACCTGTTTGCACATTATACTTCTTTGTACATTTCTGTTAACCGCATATTTATAAGTCTACAGTTTACTCACTGCACAGTTTATTTCACTTATTTTATTCCACTTCTTTATTTATTTTTTATTTTTTTCTACTTGATTTATTTATAATTCTACAGATTTGCACTGTCCATAGAGCAGACCTGTTTACATTTCACTGCCGGTTGTATATTCTGTATATAACTGTGTATGTGACAAATAAAACTCTTGAATCTTGAATCTTGTTACAACTAACGCCACTGGCGTGCTGTCCAAGGAGAGGGCTCTGAGCTAGGTATTTTGGCCCGAACCCAACCCAATGGGCAGCACAATGGTACATCTACTGTATCTTATTATTTCTCTGTTATTTTGTTTTGCCTGCATGTTATTTACATTTAATTTATTGTTCCTGAACTTCTTTCCTTCAGTAGGCATGAAGGCAGATGAGGATAGACAAATAAAAAAATGAGAAGCACCCTCCTTATAATGCTGACATTGCATCACCTGCCTTATCTCCTGCTCTCTGATTACTGCTTAATCAGTTAATCATTCATGTTCCTGAATCTGTATTAAATTTGAGGAATGTAACTGATCTCCATTCAGTTTAGCCTGTCCTCACTGAAACAGTCAGAAAAAAACTACACCTTGTGTTTATGAGAAAGTAACACGGCTATTTTGTAGGGCTGTCAACGTTAATGCATGCGGTTAATTTAAAGTCCTTAACGCGTTAAAATAATTTAGCGCAATTAATGCAAATAAATTACAGAAGTACGTGAAGCTGCTTCTTTAACATAGTTTTGCTAGCTGTGGTACTAGTTGTGGTACTAGCTGTGGTGCTAGCTGTGGTACTAGCTGTGGTTCCAGTTGTGGTACTCATCTGAGATTCATCGAACGCCGAAGTTGAACAATGGCCAGACGAGTCGATGGCGAAGAATCAAGAAACACCGCGGGAAATGTGCTGGGATCCGCAACAGACTGAGAAAAGGGCATTCAGCCCATCTCTCCCGAGCATTCTGCTCGCAAATGTCCAATCCTTGGAGAATAAGATGGACGATCTTAGAGCCAGGATAAGTTTTCAACGGGACATGAGAGACTGTAACATCTATTGTTTGTCTGAAACATGGCTCACGCCCGCGGTCCCGGACACAGCTGTGACGCCGTCTGAGAACTTCTCTGTTTTTCGGATGGACAGAACAGCCGAGGCCGGTAAATCTAAAGGCGGTGGAGTGTGTTTCATGATCAACAAGAAATGGTGCGACCCCAGGAACATCACCATTCTTTCGCGATCCTGCTCGCCTCATCTGGAACATTTAACAATCATTTGCTGCCCATTCTATCTGCCGAGGGAGTTTTCTCGGTCATCTCCACTGCCGTTTACATTCCACCACAGGCAGACACAGGGCTGGCTTTATCTGGCCTTCATGATGTTACCAGCGGCTTCATAAACAAACACCCCGATGCTGCTTTCATCGTTGCGGGCGATTTTAACAAAGCAAACCTAAAGAAAGTCTTGCCAAACTTTCACCAGCATGTCTCCTGTCCTACACGAGGAGCAAACACACTGGATCACTGCTACTCATTGCTACTGCTACTTGTTTAAGAACGCCTATAAAGCTCGTTCACTACCAGCTTTTGGCAAATCGGATCATGCCGCCATTTTCCTCACACCTGAATACAGACAAAGGCTCGTTCAGGAACCCCCGGTGAGGCGGGAAGTTAAACGCTGGTCACCCCATTCAGAGACCGCGCTACAGGCAGCTCTTGATGACGTCGACTGGGACATGTTCCCGGCGAGTTCATCTGACATCAGCGAGTTCACAGATGTGGCGCTTTGCTTCATCAACATGCTTACAGAGCAAGCCACACAAACAATAACAATAACATCCTTCTCAAATCAGAAACCGTGGGTGGACAATTCAATCCGTGCTGCAGTGAACACGCACTGCCTCTTACAACGCCGGTCTCCTAACGGGGAATATGAATGACTACATATCATCCTGCTATGCTCTCCGATGTGCAGTTAAAGCCGCAAAGCTCTGTTATAAGGATCGAGTGGAGTCTCATTTCCAACTCAACGACTCCCGCGCATGTGGCAGGGACTGAGGACCATCTGTGCTTTTGGATCTAAATCCTCTGCGGAGGTGAGAGCTGATCCGTTCCTTGTGAACGAGTTAAACTCTTTCTACGCTCTCTTTGATTGTAATCGCGCAGCGACTCCGCCAAGTGACACGTCAGAGGGATTACTCAGAGCAGCAACAACCACGTGATCTCTGTCTCGGAGGATGCCGGGCGGATGGTATTTCAGGTCGTGTTCTGCGGTCCTGTGCTGATCAGCTCGCCGGGTTGTTTACATCCATCTTTAATGAGTCCTCGCTACATCTGTGGTCCTCACCTCCTTCAAAAATTCCACCATCATCCCTGTCCCTAAGAACAGTAAACCCTCTTGCCTAAATGACTATCGTCCAGTGGCTCTCACGCTATAGTCATGGAGGTCTTTGAGAGACTCATTAAAAACACCATTTACTCCTTCATTCCTGACACTTTGGACCCTCTTCAGTTTGCCTATCGTCCCAATAGATCGACTGAAGATGCCATCTCTCATGTCCTCCACTCCTCCTCACTCACATCGACAGCAAAAGTGGGAACTACGTAAGGCTGCTATTTATTGACTATAGCTCAGCCTTTAACACCATAGTTCCCATTAAGCTAACCGCCAAACTCCTGGATCTCGGCCTGAATTCTTCTCTCTGCCACTGGATTGAAGACTTCCTCACTGGCAGGCCTCAGGTGGTGAGAGTAGGCCAGTTAACCTCCACCTCCATCACCCTGAGTGTGGGAGCTCCACAGGGCTGTGTCCTGAGTCCCCTGCTCTACTCTCTCTACAAACATGACTGTTTGTCCACACACAGCTCCACCTCTATCATCAAATTTGCTGATGATACTGTTGTCCTGGGCCTCATTTCCAACAACAATGAGACGGCATACTTGGACGAGGTGGAGCAACTAACATCATGGTGCAAGGACAGCTGTCTCTCTCTGAATGTTGGCAAGACCAAAGAACTGATTGTGGACTTCAGGAAGAGACAGCAACAGACATACTCCCTCTCATGATCAGCGGGTCACCAGTAGAGAGAGTGAGCAGCTTCAAGTACCTGGGTGTAAACATCTCAGAGGACCTGACCTGGACTGCTCACATTCAGACACAGGTGACAAAAGCCAGGCAAAGACTGTACCACCTGCGCCAGCTGAGGAAATTCAGGGTTTCACCAGCTATCCTGAAAACTTTCTATTTAGGGGCGATAGAAAGTGTATTAACTCAGTGCATCACAGCGTGGTATGGGAACAGCACCAGTCATGACTGCAAAGCCCTGCAAAGAGTCGTGCGTTTATCCGAGCGTATCTCAGGGTAGGCTCTCCCGTCTCTGCAGGACGCCTACACCAAACGCTGCAAAGGTAGAGCTACTAAGATCATCAAGGACTCTAATCACCCTGCAAACCCTCATTTCACGCTGCTGCCATCTGGTAGCGCTTCCCAAGCCTGATGGCCAAAACTGAGAGACTCAGGAGGAGCTTCTTCCCCCAGGCCATCAGACTCCTGAACTCAGTCACTTAACATCGCGTGACTTCACTTCAGGATAAACATCGATATACTGACATTGCGCTGCACTTTCTGTTCTCGTTGTTACTGTGTAACAACCTGTTATAAACCTGTTTGCACATTATACTTCTTTGTACATTTCTGTTAACCGCATATTTATAAGTCTACAGTTTACTCACTGCACAGTTTATTTCACTTATTTTATTCCACTTCTTTATTTATTTTTTATTTTTTTTCTACTTGATTTATTTATAATTCTACAGATTTGCACTGTCCATAGAGCAGACCTGTTTACATTTCACTGCCGGTTGTATATTCTGTATATAACTGTGTATGTGACAAATAAAACTCTTGAATCTTGAATCTTGTTACAACTAACGCCACTGGCGTGCTGTCCAAGGAGAGGGCTCTGAGCTAGGTATTTTGGCCCGAACCCAACCCAATGGGCAGCACAATGGTACATCTACTGTATCTTATTATTTCTCTGTTATTTTGTTTTGCCTGCATGTTATTTACATTTAATTTATTGTTCCTGAACTTCTTTCCTTCAGTAGGCATGAAGGCAGATGAGGATAGACAAATAAAAAAATGAGAAGCACCCTCCTTATAATGCTGACATTGCATCACCTGCCTTATCTCCTGCTCTCTGATTACTGCTTAATCAGTTAATCATTCATGTTCCTGAATCTGTATTAAATTTGAGGAATGTAACTGATCTCCATTCAGTTTAGCCTGTCCTCACTGAAACAGTCAGAAAAAAACTACACCTTGTGTTTATGAGAAAGTAACACGGCTATTTTGTAGGGCTGTCAACGTTAATGCATGCGGTTAATTTAAAGTCCTTAACGCGTTAAAATAATTTAGCGCAATTAATGCAAATAAATTACAGAAGTACGTGAAGCTGCTTCTTTAACATAGTTTTGCTAGCTGTGGTACTAGTTGTGGTACTAGCTGTGGTGCTAGCTGTGGTACTAGCTGTGGTTCCAGTTGTGGTACTCATCTGAGATTCATCGGAACGCCGAGTTGAACAATGGCCAGACGAGTCGATGGCGAAGAATCAAGAAACACCGCGGGAAATGTGCTGGGATCCGCAACAGACTGAGAAAAAGGGCATTCAGCCCATCTCTCCCGAGCATTCTGCTCGCAAATGTCCAATCCTTGGAGAATAAGATGGACGATCTTAGAGCCAGGATAAGTTTTCAACGGGACATGAGAGACTGTAACATCTATTGTTTGTCTGAAACATGGCTCACGCCCGCGGTCCCGGACACAGCTGTGACGCCGTCTGAGAACTTCTCTGTTTTTCGGATGGACAGAACAGCCGAGGCCGGTAAATCTAAAGGCGGTGGAGTGTGTTTCATGATCAACAAGAAATGGTGCGACCCCAGGAACATCACCATTCTTTCGCGATCCTGCTCGCCTCATCTGGAACATTTAACAATCATTTGCTGCCCATTCTATCTGCCGAGGGAGTTTTCCTCGGTCATCTCCACTGCCGTTTACATTCCACCACAGGCAGACACAGGGCTGGCTTTATCTGGCCTTCATGATGTTACCAGCGGCTTCATAAACAAACACCCCGATGCTGCTTTCATCGTTGCGGGCGATTTTAACAAAGCAAACCTAAAGAAAGTCTTGCCAAACTTTCACCAGCATGTCTCCTGTCCTACACGAGGAGCAAACACACTGGATCACTGCTACTCATTGCTACTGCTACTTGTTTAAGAACGCCTATAAAGCTCGTTCACTACCAGCTTTTGGCAAATCGGATCATGCCGCCATTTTCCTCACACCTGAATACAGACAAAGGCTCGTTCAGGAACCCCCGGTGAGGCGGGAAGTTAAACGCTGGTCACCCCATTCAGAGACCGCGCTACAGGCAGCTCTTGATGACGTCGACTGGGACATGTTCCCGGCGAGTTCATCTGACATCAGCGAGTTCACAGATGTGGCGCTTTGCTTCATCAACATGCTTACAGAGCAAGCCACACAAACAATAACAATAACATCCTTCTCAAATCAGAAACCGTGGGTGGACAATTCAATCCGTGCTGCAGTGAACACGCACTGCCTCTTACAACGCCGGTCTCCTAACGGGGAATATGAATGACTACATATCATCCTGCTATGCTCTCCGATGTGCAGTTAAAGCCGCAAAGCTCTGTTATAAGGATCGAGTGGAGTCTCATTTCCAACTCAACGACTCCCGGCGCATGTGGCAGGGACTGAGGACCATCTGTGCTTTTGGATCTAAATCCTCTGCAGAGGTGAGAGCTGATCCGTTCCTTGTGAACGAGTTAAACTCTTTCTACGCTCTCTTTGATTGTAATCGCGGCAGCGCGACTCCGCCAAGTGACACGTCAGAGGGAATTACTCAGAGCAGCAACAACCACGTGATCTCTGTCTCGGAGGATGCCGGGCCGGATGGTATTTCAGGTCGTGTTCTGCGGTCCTGTGCTGATCAGCTCGCCGGGTTGTTTACATCCATCTTTAATGAGTCCCTCGCTACATCTGTGGTCCTCACCTCCTTCAAAAATTCCACCATCATCCCTGTCCCTAAGAACAGTAAACCCTCTTGCCTAAATGACTATCGTCCAGTGGCTCTCACGTCTATAGTCATGGAGGTCTTTGAGAGACTCATTAAAAACACCATTTACTCCTTCATTCCTGACACTTTGGACCCTCTTCAGTTTGCCTATCGTCCCAATAGATCGACTGAAGATGCCATCTCTCATGTCCTCCACTCCTCCCTCACTCACATCGACAGCAAAAGTGGGAACTACGTAAGGCTGCTATTTATTGACTATAGCTCAGCCTTTAACACCATAGTTCCCATTAAGCTAACCGCCAAACTCCTGGATCTCGGCCTGAATTCTTCTCTCTGCCACTGGATTGAAGACTTCCTCACTGGCAGGCCTCAGGTGGTGAGAGTAGGCCAGTTAACCTCCACCTCCATCACCCTGAGTGTGGGAGCTCCACAGGGCTGTGTCCTGAGTCCCCTGCTCTACTCTCTCTACAAACATGACTGTTTGTCCACACACAGCTCCACCTCTATCATCAAATTTGCTGATGATACTGTTGTCCTGGGCCTCATTTCCAACAACAATGAGACGGCATACTTGGACGAGGTGGAGCAACTAACATCATGGTGCAAGGACAGCTGTCTCTCTCTGAATGTTGGCAAGACCAAAGAACTGATTGTGGACTTCAGGAAGAGACAGCAACAGACATACTCCCCTCTCATGATCAGCGGGTCACCAGTAGAGAGTGAGCAGCTTCAAGTACCTGGGTGTAAACATCTCAGAGGACCTGACCTGGACTGCTCACATTCAGACACAGGTGAAAAAAGCCAGGCAAAGACTGTACCACCTGCGCCAGCTGAGGAAATTCAGGGTTTCACCAGCTATCCTGAAAACTTTCTATTTAGGGGCGATAGAAAGTGTATTAACTCAGTGCATCACAGCGTGGTATGGGAACAGCACCAGTCATGACTGCAAAGCCCTGCAAAGAGTCGTGCGTTTATCCGAGCGTATCTCAGGGTAGGCTCTCCCGTCTCTGCAGGACGTCTACACCAAACGCTGCAAAGGTAGAGCTACTAAGATCATCAAGGACTCTAATCACCCTGCAAACCCTCATTTCACGCTGCTGCCATCTGGTAAGCGCTTCCGAAGCCTGATGGCCAAAACTGAGAGACTCAGGAGGAGCTTCTTCCCCCAGGCCATCAGACTCCTGAACTCAGTCACTTAACATCGCGTGACTTCACTTCAGGATAAACATCGATATACTGACATTGCGCTGCACTTTCTGTTCTCGTTGTTACTGTGTAACAACCTGTTATAAACCTGTTTGCACATTATACTTCTTTGTACATTTCTGTTAACCGCATATTTATAAGTCTACAGTTTACTCACTGCACAGTTTACTTCACTTATTTTATTCCACTTCTTTATTTATTTTTATTTTTTTCTACTTGATTTATTTATAATTCTACAGATTTGCACTGTCCATAGAGCAGACCTGTTTACATTTCACTGCCGGTTGTATATTCTGTATATAACTGTGTATGTGACAAATAAAACTCTTGAATCTTGAATCTTGTTACAACTAACGCCACTGGCGTGCTGTCCAAGGAGAGGGCTCTGAGCTAGGTATTTTGGCCCAACCCAAACCCAATGGGCAGCACAATGGTACATCTACTGTATCTTATTATTTCTCTGTTATTTTGTTTTGCCTGCATGTTATTTACATTTAATTTATTGTTCCTGAACTTCTTTCCTTCAGTAGGCATGAAGGCAGATGAGGATAGACAAATAAAAAAATGAGAAGCACCCTCCTTATAATGCTGACATTGCATCACCTGCCTTATCTCCTGCTCTCTGATTACTGCTTAATCAGTTAATCATTCATGTTCCTGAATCTGTATTAAATTTGAGGAATGTAACTGATCTCCATTCAGTTTAGCCTGTCCTCACTGAAACAGTCAGAAAAAAACTACACCTTGTGTTTATGAGAAAGTAACACGGCTATTTTGTAGGGCTGTCAACGTTAATGCATGCGGTTAATTTAAAGTCCTTAACGCGTTAAAATAATTTAGCGCAATTAATGCAAATAAATTACAGAAGTACGTGAAGCTGCTTCTTTAACATAGTTTTCGTCACGCAGTTAGATGATCTTAGAAGTCGGGAGTTTATCACAATCACACTGAGCATCTACAAGCACCTGTAACCCTGGTAGGTCCATTCTGTAACTCTTTAACCCGATTCTGCTTCTCTGTTTGTGATCAGGCCATTTAAAGCCGTTAAACTGTGGGAAAGTGTTCAGTGATCCAGTAATCGAAATCATTCAAACAGTCCAAAACAGAGCTAATCTAAAGAAGGCCAGGCTGATTACAGCAGACATATCAGAGAGAACAGAGAGACTCGCATTGTGTTTATAGTGAATTATTCATTCCAGTGTGTGCTTTGCGTTAAAACACGAGCTCTGTCGTATTCTGCGATTGTTTCTGAAACGCGCATCTCGTTGTTGTTGTTCTGTACACACACTATACACTGTGAATTCTGTAATGTTTTTTTTTTTCTTCTTTTTTTCATGGGCGCTTAGGTGTGTATAAATGTATTATATAATATAATTATATGGACTCCTTATATTTTGTTATTTGGTGTCATTTTGGAGTCTCCAATGATCCTTGAAGCTTGCAGAAAACAGTTTTGTGAGAATCACCCTTCAATCTGATCGTTTACTTTGGATATAGCAAATTATGACAAAATGAATGTATTTAATGATATAAATGGCATATTAGCAATTTCACGATAAGTGTGTGATTAATCACACAACAAAGATGCGATTAATCGTGATTCTTAAAAAAAATCTATTGACAGCCCTAAGACATTAAGGTCTAAGGTCTTGTCCACATGGACACGGGTATTTTCTTTTTCTATGCAGTTTGGCCATTACTTCGTCCACACGCAAATGCAGTATCTGGTCACTGAAACCAAACTTTTTTGAAGTTTAGATTTTTAGAAACTGGTTGTAGTGTTGTTGTGTAGATAGTGAAACTGGAGGTTTTGGCTTGTGACGTCGGAGTGCGTGCAGTTACCTCCTTAGTTTGACATCAGATTTGCACCGCTATCTCCTTTGTTTATTTGAAGTGGGTCTGTGCAATGGTGGACGTGGCCAGGACTTATGCTGTCTTCACGTGCTATTGGAATTATCATATAAACTAGTTTCCTAGGTAAAAGTTGGACATGAACGCCCTTCTCAAGTCAAAATCTGAATGCGATGAGCTCAAGATTCAAGATTCAAGAGTACATACAGAATATACAACTGGCAGTGAAATTCACGAAGCTTGTAATCACGACTTCAGAAGTGGGAAGTAGGAAATTTCCAATATCACATGAAGGAAGCATCATAATTTCTGATAGGCCAAAATGGCTTTATGGTTAGGGTTATATCGCCACCTGTTGGTTTGGCATGCTCTTAACAGCACTTCATAGTGTTTTTGCGTTTTCATGTGGATGGAGATTTATTTTAAACCGTGCTTGTGTGGACGGGATTTTTTGTAAAACTCAGTTTATAAAAAATAACCGTGTACGTGTGGAATAGGCCTAAATGAGGTGAATGAATTCCTGCGTCTTGCCAGGAGATGGTGCCCGCAGCTGAATCAATCATCCATCCATTTTCCAAACCATGCTGGTCCAGCGTAATATAATACAAGTATACATCCCTTTTTAATTAATTATTTAATTTTTAATTACAGTTTATACATGCTTGTTTCTATGTTGTTTCTATGTTGTTCCATGCTTGTTTCGAGTTCAAGATAATTCTTTTCATTACTACTGAAGCTGCCAGTTTGCTACATTTTCAAATGATTATTAAACAGCAAGCAGAAACTATGCAAAAGTGGGAGCCCGTCCAGCACACTCAGTGTCCGAATTCACTTAATCGTTTTCATTAATTTCTTCAAGTGGACTATATTAGTGGTGTGATGTAGGGAATAGTGAATGAGGGTATAGGGGCGATTTTGAACACAGCATTTGCCATACTGCTTCATTTGATAGTGGTGTTAACAGATTTTAGATAATTATACACAATTTAACAGTATTATGAATATAGTTAGATTATTTTGAGCAATTTCAAAAAGTTAATCAAATTGTGTTCAGCATATGAACATATGCATATTACTGTGACAACTGAATTGATTTTTACGTAACTTCATGCTTTTTTTTTTTTGAAGAGTTCAGAGAACCCAAAGGAAAATAGGCTGGTGCTAGTCAGAAATTTAAAAACTTGAACTGTGGGATCGCTTGTAGTTATAATGACATCAGATTTCTGAAAGTAGGCCTAATGTTATTTTTTAAAGGTTGTTGTCCTTTTTGTCCCTTTTTTAAAAAAAAACTTTTTTTTTAGAATTTTATTTTATATATTTTTTTGTCATTGATTGTGTTAAACTGTAAAATAAAATACATTGACTCAACTGCTGGAAAGGTGTCATTTATATTTGAAAAGGTTTTCCCCAAACTTTGAAAGGGTCAGGAATTTGTTGACGTACCATTGAAGTGTAGCTGAAATATTAATGTTGTTTCAACATTAACTTGGTACATCAGATGGCAACATTGTTTTTATGTTGACATTAAATTTCAGTTGTATTTTCAATGTTTCAACAAAAGTGACTTAGCAACATTAGCGACATTGTAACATTGATCAAACGATATTACTAATGATTTTTTTTTTTTTTTTTCAATATTGATTCAACAGCAGTGATGAAGAATCAACATCACAGTGTAGCATTTTCAATGTCTTAGACATTTGGACCCCACTGTATTTGCATTACATATCTTTTTATGAAACATATTTCTTTCAGCATTAGCTACATATCCTATAACAACCTATAATGTGTTTGAAATATGAACAAACTCACCATTGGTTGAACCCTTCAAGATGTCAAGGAATACGAGAATTTGGGAATTAGCAGTGTTGACATTTTGTTGGAGCCATGTGTTTCCATCATTGGGGATGCTGAAAACACACTGAATCAAGCTTGGCTCTATCAAACTCTGGATAATGCTTGCATTATACTGGGGAAGGATATTGATTCATATATCAAAATCTGATCATTTGATAATTTTGAATTCTTGTAAAATCGTAAAAGACCATTGGTCTGTAGAAGTGCTCAAACAATATCCTTACTGTGATCTCCAGTGTATTACTGTAGAGTTTTGGAGTTCTGAAGAAAAACGTGCTATAATTATTGCCACAGACAAAGATGGAATTACGACCCTGCAAAAAAATTTGTGAAAGGAGGTCATTTTGATAATGTTGTCATCTGTACAAAGACAAAAGGTTTTCCATTTTAAGTACATCATTGTTGTGTAAATGTTGTGTAAACTATTGGAAATAAACACAGGAACTGGGAACATCTAAAACGAAACCAAAACGGTCTCACACTCTCGCACATTTTCTGCGGTCAAAGGTGGTAACTTTGGCTCTGGGTATGGCTGGGTTCTGAATCGGGGCTGTACGCACTCCAGACACCTCGCTATGGCTTCCCTCCAACTCAGTCCAGTGGTGTCTGGGAGGTTGATGGCCCCGATCCAGAACAGGTTCTTTAGGGTCTTGTCATCAAGTGGACTGGTGACAGCAAGGTGGAAAAAACCCACAGTGAAGGAGAAAAAGTGGCTGTTCTCCTGAGCCAGGACAATAAACTTTGCCCATTCGTCCATATTGGGCAGTCTGATCATCAGTCACAGTTGGCTTGCAGGCAGACAGATGAATGAAGTTTTTTTCATTTAATCTCAGGAAATCCAAAACAGGCAGACAGGCAAATTTTTATTTTATTTTCTTCCAAGAAAGGAAGTACTCACCAAGGCTGTATTCATTTGATTAACAATACTATAACAACAGTAAATAATATTGTAACATTTTATTACAATTTAAAAGAACTGTTTTTTTTCATATATTTTAAAATGCGGTTTTTCCCTGTGATGGCAAAGCTGAATTTTAGCGATAGAACGCAATCCCATTAAAGCACTGATGGAAGTAGAAAGTTCTGCACGTGATCTATATCGACAAGTAGCATATTAAAGAAGCAGGAGGCACTACAGACTCTGGAGCGAGAACATGAGGGACAGGAGACGGAGTCCTCTCTGGACTCAAGATGGAAGGAGACGGAGCCCTCTCTGGACTCTAGTCACAGACTGGAGTCCTCTCTGGACTCTGGTCACGTGCTGGAACCCTCTCTGGACTCTGGTCATGGGCTGGAGCCCTCTCTGGACTCTGGTTATGGGCTGGAGCCCTCTCTGGACGCAGGTCAGTGGCTGGAGCCGTCTCAGGATGCTGGTCAGTGGCTGGAGCAGTCTCTGGATGCTGGTCAGTGGCTGGAGCCGTCTCTGGATGCTGGTCAGTGGCTGGAGCCATCTCTGGATGCTGGTCAGTGGCTGGAGCCGTCTCTGGACGCTGGTCAGTGGCTGGAGCCATCTCTGGACACTGGTCAGTGGCTGGAGCCATCTCTGGACGCTGGTCAGTGGCTGGAGGCATCTCTGAACGCTGGTCAGTGGCTGGAGCCATCTCTGGACGCTGGTCAGTAGTTGGAGCCATCTCTGGGCTCTGGATAGAGACAGGGGACGTCACTGGGCTCTGGGCGAAGACTAGGACAGGACTATACTCTGGACTGGCGGGTACTGTGGGAGTGCAGTGTTCCTCTTCCACAACACCCACAGTAAGTGCGGAGCCACTCAGTTGCAATGCAATTTCAATATAATGTTCTTTCAGTTGCAAGGGCATGCGCAAACTGAGCAGCTCAGATAATCCCCCTCGAAAAAAATATTATATGGCATACCTCGTCAAATTTTTTTTAATTTGCCAGTCCAATAAATTCCTCGACAAAGTCCTCAATGGATCTATCTTCTAGACGGAGACGCATTAAGTGTGATACTGGATTCATTTTGGTCGGTCGATCTGTAACGTATGAGCAGGGATGAAGCTGAGTGAGAATCCAAGTGCAGCATGAATGATTTAATAACAAACAACATACAAAAAGTCCAAGAACAAGGTTATCCAAAACAGGCAGGAGCATGACGACAAGAACACACATGGTTTTATTTTTTGATCAGCTGTGTGTAATGAGTGCTTCCACACATAATGCAAATGTATTGCGGCAAATTTTTTTTTCTTTTTTCGCTTTGATGTTGATTTTTTTATATATTTTCAACATATCAACATTAACCTTTGCCAGGTATCACATTTCTCACGAGATTCCAGCTCCTGTGAAGTACATGCAAGTCGCTGTAGACTAATGATAACATAATCTTTTGAGTTAAAACTTTTTTTTTTTAATAATTTAGATTTTTTTTCTAAACCTTGTGTCCATGACTATAGAAAGTGAATGTGTTTCCGTCAGTACGACTGTGGCACTTAAATGTTTACGTTGTGACTCAACTGGCTCCGGATCGATTGGTTCCCTGAAGTGTGTGGTTTGTCTCGTCAGATGCGGTGCTACTGTCTCTGGAGTAGCTCCTCAAATTGTCCAACGGACATTCGAAAGTAAGTGCGGAACCGGCCATGATAAAGTTTTAGCTCCTGTACAAGATTAGCATACTCCCCTTCAGACTCTTTGTTCTTTTAAGACTGGGTGCCCAAAACCTTCTTTTCTGTTTTTAAAGAAAATGAGAAGCTCGTCTTAACTGGATGATGAAGTGACCATGTTTTCTCAGCTGTCGCCACAAATGTTTTGGAATGTTGGAGCTCTGAAATGTCACAAACGTTGCAAATTCTCATCACGGCTGATGTGAATGGTTTTGACACAAACCATTCGCACGCAAAATATTTGCTTTTTTGATTCGCTTTTGTGTTACGCGTCCAGTGTGAAAGGGCCTTAAAAACAGTGTTCTAAAGCTTGTTGTTTTGCAGAACATCACAGTTATATATGATATGAGAAGAGCAAGGCCTGTAGTTAGGGATTACTTGTTATTTAAGGAAAATATAATTATATTTTTAGAATGACCCTAAAACCGTGATACGAAGCGAACCGTGCCACTCATATATATATATATATATATATATATATATATATATAGAAAAGGTTGATTTTCAGCATGGTTCATTAATACATTTATTGTTTTTATTTATGGTTCATATTTATTTTGGCTTGTCTTTTTAATTTTAAGCTAAAACATGCTTGTACTCTGATTTTGTTTGTAAACATAGGCTATAAAGCAAATAGCTTTGTCATTGTGGGGGCATACCTTGGTACGAATTTAATTTTTGTTAAAAATCTAATAACATGAAGACTCATGTAATAACATGAATAACTATTCTAGACACATTTAACTTTTGATTCACAGAAAAGTTAAACAGTCCTTAAGGAGCGCGTTTTCCCCACTCTACTCTAATGGTTCTTATCATCAATGTTGATGACCTTGATAAATAGAACAGCATTTATATGAAATAGAAATCTTTTGTAACATTATAAATGTCTTTACTGTTACGTTTAATCAGTTTAATGTGTTGCTGAATAAAAGTGTTAAAATGTAAAAGTCTCTAATGTAATGTAAATAATGTACAAACCCAATTCCAAAAAAGTTGGGACACTGTACAAATTGTGAATAAAAACAGAATGCAATGATGTGGAAGTTTCAAATTTCAATATTTTATTCAGAATACAACACAGATGACATATCAAATGTTTAAACTGAGAAAATGTATAATTTTAAGGGAAAAATAAGTTGATTTTAAATGTCATGGCATCAACACATCTCAAAAAAGTTGGGACAAGGCCATGTTTCCCACTGTGTGGCATCCCCTCTTCTTTTTATAACAGTCTGCAAATGTCTGGGGACTGAGGAGACAAGCTGCTCAAGTTTAGGAATAGGAATGTTGTCTCATTCTTGTCTAATACAGGCTTCTAGTTGCTCAACTGTCTTAGGTCTTCTTTGTCACATCTTCCTCTTTATGTTTGCTATGGGTGAAAGATCTGGACTGCAGGCTGGCCATTTCAGTACCCGTATCCTTCTTCTACACAGCCATGATGTTGTAATTGATGCAGTATGTGGTCTGGCATTGTCATGTTGGAAAATGCAAGGTCTTCCCTGAAAGAGACGACGTCAAAAAACAAAATGGCGCCGCCGGGTTCGGTTGCCGTTCAGGTTGCTCCGCGAAGACTGTGCTTTTATTTACTATTTTACTTTCTTTTACTCTCAATTTTTACAAACTTATCAACTGCATTGATCTGCTATGACAGCAAAACTCTTTTGGACATTGGTTACCTCTACACTGTACTGTTTCAGGACACTTTCGCCGATCCTCTGTGGCCATCTGAGATCCTTTGGAACGCTGAGTTGAGCAATGGCCAGACGGGTCAACGGTGAAGAACCAAGAAACACCATGGGAAACGCGCTGGGATACGCAACAGACTGAGGAAAAGGGCATTCAGCCCTCCCCTCCCGAGCATTCTTCTAGCAAAGGTTCAATCCTTGGAGAATAAGATGGACGATCTTAGAGCCAGGATCAGTTTTCAATGGGACATGAGAGACTGTAACATCTTTTGTTTGTCCGAAACATGGCTCATGCCCGCGGTCCCGGACACAGCTGTGACGCCGTCGGAGAACTTCTCTGTTTTTCGGATGGACAGAACAGCTGTTGGATGTTGCCAGCGGCGTCATAAACAAACACCCCGACGTGGCGTACATTTTCACGGGCGATTTTAACAAAGCAAACCTAAAGAAAATCTTGCCAAACTTTCACCAGCACGTCTCCTGTCCTACACGGGGAGCAAACACACTGGATCATGGCTACTCTCCGTTTAAGAGCACCTATAAAGCGTGGTCACTTCCAGCTTTTGGCAAATCGGATCATGCCGCCATTTTCCTCACACCTGAATACAGACAAAGACTCGTTCAGGAACCCCCGGTGAGGCGGGAAGTTAAGCGCTGGTCGCCCCATTCAGAGACCGCGCTACAGGCAGCTCTGGACGATGTGGATTGGGACATGTTCCGGGCGAGTTCAGCTGACGTAAGCGAGTTCACAGATGTGGCGCTTTGCTTCATCAACACGCTTACAGAGCAAGCCACACAAACAATAACAATAACGTCCTTCTCAAATCAGAAACCGTGGGTGGACAATTCAATCCGCGCTGCAGTGAACACACGCACTGCCGCTTACAACGCCGGTCTCCTAACGGGGAATATGACTGAATACAGATCGTCCTGCTATGCTCTGCGGCATGCAGTTAAAGCCGCAAAACTCTGTTATAAAGACTGTGAAATATAAGTGTATATATGTGTATATAAAGTGTATATAACTTTCTGTATTAAGCGTGGTATGGGAACAGCACCAGTCATGACTGCAAAGCCCTGCAAAGAGTCGTGCGCTTATCCGAGCGTATCTCAGGGTCAGCTCTCCCGTCTCTGCAGGGCGTCTACACCAAACGCTGCAAAGGTAGAGCTACTAAGATCATCAAGGACTCTAATCACCCTGCAAACCCTCATTTCACGCTGCTGCCATCTGGTAAGCGCTTCCGAAGCCTGATGGCCAAAACTGAGAGACTCAGGAGGAGCTTCTTCCCCCAGGCCATCAGACTCCTGAACTCAGTCACTTAACACCACGTGACTTCACTTCAGGATAAACATCGATGCACTGACATTGCACTGCACTTTCTGTTCTCATTGTTACTGTGTAACAACCTGTTATAAACCTGTTTGCACATTATACTCTTATACATTTGTTAACCACATATTTATAAGTCTACAGTTTACTCACTGCACAGTCTACTTCAATTATTTTATTCCACTTCTTTATTCTTATTTTTTACTTTTTTTCTTCTACTTGACTTGATTATTTATAATTCTACAGATGTATATATAGTACTTTTTTATCCTATTTCTATTATAATTTCCTCGTATTTTTAACTGTGAATTTGCACTGTCCATGGAGCGGACCTGTTTACATTTCACTGCCGGTTGTATATTCTGTATATAACTGTGTATGTGACAAATAAAACTCTTGAATCTTGAATCTTGTCTGGATGGGAGCATATGTTGTTCTAGAACTTGGATATACCTTTCAGCATTGATGGTGCCTTTCCAGATGTGTAAGCTGCCCATGCCACACGCACTCATGCCACCCCATACCATCAGAGATGCAGGCTTCTGAACTGAGTGTTGTTCAGCGTTGAACTGTTCCATTACAGTAGCGTTCCTGTATGTGATGCAGTGCCGTCTAAGGGCCCGAAGATCACGGGCATCCAGTATGGTTTTCCGCCCTTACGCACAGAGATTGTTCCAGATTCTCTGAATCTTTGGATGATATTATGCACTGTAGATGATGATAACTTCAAACTCTTTGCAGTTTTTCTCTGAGAAACTCCTTTCTGATATTGCTCCAGTATTTTTGGCCGCAGCATTGGGGGAATTGGTGATCCTCTGCCCATCTTGTCTTCTGAGAGACACTGCCACTCTGAGAGGCTCTTTTTATACCCAATCATGTTGCCAATTGACCTAATAAGTTGCAAATTGGTCCTCCAGCTGTTCCTTATATGTACATTTAACTTTTCCAGCCTCTTATTGCTACCTGTCCCAACTTTTTTGGAATATGTAGCTCTCATGAAATCCAAAATGAGCCAATAATTGGCATGACATTTCAAAATGTCTCACTTTCAACATTTGATATGTTATCTATATTCTTTTGTGAATAAAATATAAGTTTATGACATTTGTAAATTATTGCATTCTTTTTTATTCACAATTTGTACAGTGTCCAAACTTTTTTGGAATCGGGTTTGTAAATGACTTTTGGTCAAAACAAGTTAAACATGTTTAACATGTATCACATAGGCATTGAAGCATGAATGTGTGTTGCTAAATGTGCTTTGCATACCTGAGACACATTAGATGTATTTCCAATTACTAAAGCGATGTAACCAGTAGAGTTGCCACTGAGCTCAACCGTGAGGCTGATGTTGGATAAGGTAACTGAGCTGAAGTAACACTGAGAGCTGCCTGAAGGATCACATCCTTTAGGGTTGTCCAAACAGTTTTTGGTTTTTCCACACTCATCGTGGGTGATTGTGGACTATGAATAAGAAAAATCAGAAAGAAAAAGCCAGGGATGCCTTTGTCAACATCAATACCCTAAACTGCTTTCATCCATTATTGTTTAAAAGGAAAATAATAGTTATCTGAACCAAGTAAGCAAAATGTAAAAAAAAAGAGTAAATGGTATTCTTACAGTCAAATTTGTTGGTGGTGATAGGTTGTCTTCAGCCCTAATGCAAGACACTCCACAGCAAATCACGCAAACCACCAAAAACATCAGCTTACTCTCCATGACTGAAGAAAAAAATTATATATGAATTTAATTAAATTAATCTGAATAAGAATGATAAATCTGAAATCATGCATATGGAATTAACTGTTTTTGGGATTACAATTAAGATAAAAAAATTTATTTATATTATTTAAACTAAATGTTAATAATAAACAAATACAAACAACAATTAGAAAATTAGTTTAGGGTAGAGAGATCTGATTCAAAATCTAACTTAAAATAAAGTTTTAGGGTTCTGGAATAGGTCCATTAAAGACACATTAGAAGCACAAGATTCTCTCTTAAGTTCTAATTCTGAAATTCTTGTACATTTTTCAGGTCAATATCTCAAATGTTTATGCCGATAATTCAATTTATGAAAACACGTATTTCTTATATATTAATTATACTGTAATTACTTTTGTTTATTAGTATATTAAATTGCAAAATATAAAAATGTAGTTTACTATTCACTACACTGCAAAAAATCTTTAAGTACACTAAACTTAATTTAGTGTGTTTATCCAACAGATTTTTCCAAAGTAAAATTTTTTTGAAAAAAATGATTTTTGAAAAAGTTAAAAAAGTTACATATAAGTTCAAATTCAATATGATTAATCATATTTGTGAATTCAAATAAACTTTACATATATGTTTATTTTACATTACCTATCTGTAGATGTGTCTTTACTAGTAGATATGTTGATCTTCACACCCTTGGAAAATGAGCAGAGAAATCATTCCTGCTCATCTTTTAAATGTAGAACACAAACCCCTGCAGAATCAGACTGAGAATGAGCACACCCCATTCACTGCATATGGAAATACACCTGTGGTCAACTCAGCAGCAAAAAAAAAAAAAAAAAAAAAAAAAAAAAAAAAAATATATATATATATATATATATATATATATATATATATATATATATATATATATATATATATATATATATATATATAAATGTCTCTTTTTGAGGATACTGTTTTTTTAAAGATATTTTTGTAAAATCCAAATAAGCCTTACATATCTTTTTTTTTTTGAAAGGGTTTAAACAAACCTTTTACCTTCATACATATTGTACATGCACCTGTGGACCTGTCCTTAAGACACTAACAGTTTACAGACAATATTTAAGGTCACAGTTACAATGACTTAGGACACTCTGAAAAACACCAGGTACCAGCTTGAACATATACATTTAATCATTTAGCAGATGCTTCTATCCAAAGTGACTTGTGTAAAAGTGGATGTGACAAGTCCCAGTTAGTCTAACACAGTACATGACGTATTGTGTGTGTGTGTGTATATATATATATATATATATATATATATATATATATTGACTCAGTGTCTCAATTATTCATGAGACTGCGTGTCTTTATCCTATGAGAAGATGCAGATTCATGACAGCGCGCGTTGATAGGCATTTTCCTCTGACTGGCGCTTCAGTGAGATTGCATACAGTAAGTGAGAGATACATTAATGGATCAAAAACAAATTGCGAAAGGCTGTGCATTTAATTTTGCATTGAATTTTAGGTGTCACAGGATATATGTATTTGTGTAATGGTGAACTTACAAATCCATGTGTATATTGTGTTGAGTGTAACTTAATGGTCAGTTGCAGCATGCATTTGTGGGAAGCTTTGATGCTTTTATTGAGAGCAAAATAAAATTGTCTGAATCAGAAGCCGTTGATGTGCTGTCAGTCTCCCCTTGTCCCCCTCCACTCCGCCGCTAAACCACGCCCACTTTTATAGCATTTTTCAAAACTGTGGTGAGAACTGATGGCTGCTGAAACAGGGGGTTTCATGACTCTTTAAGCTGAATTTCCACGTCGGTGTAACACTTATCTAAGTAAGACGAAAACATTTTTCGATCAGGCGGGGCTGCTTTTGTGCCACACCAGGTATTTTTACAAAATCTTACATTTTACTGTAATGTTCTTGTCTACCTGAGACAAAAATGTGAAGCAATTTGAATATTTCCATTTGTATATGTACATATATATCTTGCTACGTGGACTATATAATAGAAAAGTAAGTGTTAGTATTAATGGGTTGAAAAAGATGCATCTTTAGCGCGTTCTTAAAAATGGCTAAAGACTCAGCTGATCGGGTTGAGTTAGGCAGAATGACCACCAGCAGGAAACAGTCAGGGTAAAGGTCCCAGGGTAAAGTGATTTTGTGCCTCTTTGGGATGACACCATGCCATTCACTTGCAGAGTGATGACATGTAGATGGAGAAGTGAAGTGGTCCAAGCACTGAGCCCTGATGCACCCCAGTAGCTAGATATTGCAACTCAGACACCTCAACCCTCCAAGACACTCTGAAGGACATACCTTTTGTATGGTTTGTAGTGGAGTAACCAGCGTATTATCAGTGTGTAAGGTCCATCCGTTAGCCCAAGGACGGAATCTAACGGCCTGGTCGAAGGACTTCTGCGTGTTCGTCTTCTCAGCACTTCTGTTGGATTCACTTAATTTATGACCATCGAATTTTAAATCTGACTCCATGAATAATTTGATCTTACTCCAATTCTTTTGTAACTTTGTTACATTTGTTACATTTGTAACTTAACAGCTGATCATAAGTTTAGTTGTGATTTAATTTAGATCTTTGATTTCTCTTAGTATCTCTTAATTTCAAATACTCGTTCCTCCATGGGACCCGGAGTCGCTCAGAGGATAATGCTCGCGATTATAATTACATTACCTCACGGACGCAAATTAGTCAGTTCTGATATTACAGAGGATTACAGAGTGAACTATTTTACCTTTAAGTGAGTCGCAAATGCTTACTCATAACAGAAAGTGTAATTTTAGCAATAGTCACGAAAGCTGCAACTTGTTAATAACAGTGACAGTCAGAAATCAGATTGCCCCTCATGCTTAGCGCCATGCTCCGGTCATGGGGTCCTCGGTATGAATCTGCCCTGACAGAAAGATTTACGGAAACTCCTACAAAACTCCTCATGCGACACTACTTGAGTAATGATTTATGAAAAATACAGAATAAATCAAGATTAACATTTATTTTGGCCAGACAGAACTTAAAGAACATAATTAAACATGAATCCATGGTACACAACTTTCAGCATAAAATACAATTAAGTAATATGAAAATAGTTTCAAAGAGTCATATCTGGCACAATACATACAGCGTGTGTGAGTGTCTCTTATGACACTGACACAACACTGCATGGGGCTTCTGTCTACAGAATATTCCCCAAATGGCAGCCCTGCTACCCTTCCTTAAATACCCAGACCAGAACAAAGGGTTGTAACTATTTGCAACACAAACACCTAGTTTGGGGGGAGAAGATCAGATATCTTTGGAGAGACCACTCAAAAAGAGAACACAAGTCTCATATGTTTCAATCTTTCTAACCCTATCAGTGACTTCAGTGATGTTGAGACCATTTTACCAATCGCACTATGACCTTTAAAAAGACACCAGACATGAAAGGGATAAAACAATAGATTCACAAGATAAATCATATGTAGTATATCTGCATTCTGGGACTTGAATCAGGGGGAAGGGGGAAAGGGAGGTAGAGAGGGGGAGAGGGTTTTGGTCAGGGCGGTGTCCTACAGTTTCTCTGTGAGATCTTCTCTTCAGATTGAGTTTTATTGTTTTAATGCAGGGTGTTGGATCTCAGCTTTTGTCTTAGCAGTAAAACCGGTCCTTACAAGTGGAACAGTAGCATGCGTAAATAAGGTCCAATTGGTTACCTGATTTTTGATAAGTTATAGCACACAGTTGCTTGAGGTCAAACAAGGCAAGCAGATTGTGGAAGTCAGCAGCCTAAGGTTTTTCTATGTGGGTGTTTAAATCTCCAAGAACTACCAGAGGAGAACCATCCTCAGTTATCACCATCCCCATCCTCATCCTCAGTAACCATCCATTCATCCTTGTTGGCTATTATTAAACCACTTATTAAAAAAACACAACTTGATCCTACAGAATTAGTCAATTACAGACCAATCTCAAATCTACCCTGTCAAAAATACTAGAAAAGGCAGTGTCCTCACAATTATGCTCCTTTTTAGAAAGAAATGGTATTACTGAGGATTTCCAGTCAGGATTTAGACTGTATCATAGTACTGAAACTGCTCTCATCAGAGTTACAAATGATTTACTCTTATCATCCAATCGTGGTTGTATCTCTCTGTTAGTGTTACTTGATCTTAGCGCTGCATTCAATACTATCGACCACAACATTCTTTTGAATAGACTCGAAAATTATGTTGGCATTAGTGGAATTGCATTGGCATGGTTTAAATCAAATCAAATCACCTTTATTTATATAGCGCTTTTTACAAGTCCAATTGTTTCAAAGCAGCTTCACATTGTTAACAGGAAAATAATGCAACAGAATTTGTACAGCTGTTCTGGTGAAACGGTGATGTTATCCAGCTAATTTCAAGTATCATATAGTGTCAATGCGGGCAGATCGGTAATATAGTTTATAATTTAGGTGTCCCCAACTGAGCAAGCCAAAAGCCAGAGGCAACGGTGGCAAGGAACCAAAACTCCTTCAGGGCCAGAATGGAGAAAAAAACCTTGGGAGAAACCAGGCTCAGTCGGGGTGCCAGTTCTCCTCTGGCCGATGAACAAACAGTGTATGATTATAATTCTGGCAACATTTCAGGTCTTAAGTCATATTAGGTAAATAGATATTCACAAGATTGTTCGAAAGATTGGAGTCGTCATGCCGGAGACGGGTTTAATGAGGATGTCGTGTCGATGCGACCTGTACAGCGGGAGTTTAATTTAATGGCGTGGGTGATAGTAATTGCATGTGATTCAAATGAGCTATTGTCTTACAGAGATGGTAAAGCATTAAATTTCCACTCATTGTAGATGAACAGACCAGTAACCCTATCCTTCCCTGAAAACCATGCATTGCTGAAAATCAGCTGTTATTACAAAAATATTGAGCCAATCTAAAATGTTGGAATTTTTTAAACAGAGACCGAATAAAATGGTGCTCTGCACACTCAGTAAAGCCGAAATGGCGAAATATGCTGTTGGCACAGCAACACTTCTATGCAGGAGCATCTAAAGAAAACATCCCAGAGCCTGATTCTTTGGATTATTACAGCAAAGGTTAACACAGCACTAGAATACATTGTCATACAGCTACATTCATAAAGCATTCTTCTTTTTACTAGCTCCTGTGTCTGCGAGAAGCGCTTCTCAAATATACTCTCGTCAGCCAGTTACAAAGCATTTAACACTGTTGTTAGTTATTTAAAATATCTAATGGATGAACTCACTCCTTGATTTGACTCATTTAATTAATTACTTGCTGTCAATCGCTGTAAAACTTCATGGTTTTATTGACAACACCATGTTTGATATTGTTATCGCTATTGATAGTTAATAGAAAAATAGATAAAAATAGATCGAAAAATAATCAATTGATTAATCGATTGAAAAATAAACATTAGTTCCAGCACTAGTTGTAATGAAGTCTGATTTGTTTACTGCAGACAGACAATTCTGGAGACCAATAGGAAAAGAAAGTAATGTAGTAGAGGACATAGGGAAAGTATGCAGGTTGTCAAGATTGTGCCGCCTCCAATGTGTGACATGCAATTTATGAGTGTTAGTAACATTAGAAATTTGGAAGCACATAGTGAAGACAGGTCCAAAAACAAACAAAAAGAGAACATCTGATGAGAATGCGCGCACACACAGAGCATGTCATCACATCATAGACTCTCTATTCGTTCCGGTTAAATCACAAAATAAAATGTACACAAATGTGTCCCTGCTCTTGATACAGAATCACTGATGAACACCTTTGGTTTTAATGAGGAAAAAAAAACTGTATGATGGTGGATACGAACCCAGAACTGAACCTCAAACACGCTCGCCGGACAAAAGGTCTACCACTGGACCATTGCGAAGACTGACAATATTGTATTATGCTATAGTTAGGAGATGTATTGTAAAGGATGAAACTATCACGTTAACCCTCCTCTGCTGAGATCATGAGAGATCTGTTAGTGTTTAATGTTCTTTTGGGATTTAAAGGGCTTCTGTTGTCTTGAGTTTTGTGGGTTACCATTGTGCTGAAGAGTAGAGCCTGAGCTTCAGTTCAGGAGAAGACCAAGAAACACTTATGATGTGCTGCATGTTGCTTTATTTAAAAAGCAGAAATATACTGCAGTCATTGCTATTAATTTCTTTGTTTTGAATATGTTTTTTTTTTTTCAGTTACATTTCTGTTTAATAAATACAAATTAAGGCACACCATCTATCATTGTCCTGACACTCTTTAATGTAAATATATTGTAAATAATGTATTATTTAATATATTGTAATATATAACACATTATATTAACACAAAATATTATTTCTTATATATTTTTCTGTATATTTAAACCATATAATATATTGATACCATATAAATATATTTTCGTTCCATAAGGGACCTCGTTGTGCTTTGTGTTCATTTATGTCCACACATGAAATTAGCACAGATGAGGATTGCTATTACCGATGATGACAAAAAGTGAAGGCTAGTTTGGAAAATAAAAATTATGTTAATGTTTTTCAGATCTCAGTTTTTCCCATTATATTTTATTATATTGAGCATATACTGTTTTAAAGGCCAGTCTGTATTTCAGTTTTGATTACCACTTTGACAGCAGTTCCAGGAACTTATCTGTTTCCTTCAAAAACAATTTGTATTCCACAAAACTCTTTAACTTCCTGATTCTATCCTTTGATATATGAAGGATTTGCATAAAAACAAATTCTTCCTGCACAGTTTACACGAACAAAATCAGTTCCTTGTTGAACCATACTAAAATGTGTTGTCTTTCAACTGAAAACACAAGGAAGCTAATTCAGATAGGAAGGCCCAGTTTAATAATTATAAAGATATAGTTCTACAGTTATATAGTTGACCATTAACATAATATATTACACTTTAAAGGGTTTAAGCATTAAAGTGGCAGACGACAATCCTGCAATGCATTTTAGAAAACCCTTAGCGTTATTGTTTGTTGGTGTGGATGCTAATATAGTTATCAATATGGTTGTCTTTATGACATCATTCTTAGTGAGAACAGGCCTTATTATCTGGGAATCGCCTGAAATATTAAAGCTAAGAGCTGGAGTCAGGCATCAGACATGAGTAAAGTACAAATGCAATTTAAGAAAGCAGATGAAGGTAATAACATTACAAGTTCCCTTTTCGAGGGAACTCGCACTGCGTATATCAACACTTTGGGAACGCCCTCTAGTGTAGTATGTCTGAAGCATGAATGAAACCTGTCTCCAATCCTGATTGGTGCAGCGTCATGACGTAGTATGTGACGGCATACACGGAAGCTACAAAGGGGACGCCGGCACATAGTACAGACAGCTTTTGCTCTTCAGCAGGTGCTCTGTGTTGAAATTGTCTGTCTAGTTGGTGTTGTTTGTCCAAAAAAGAGAGTATTTTGTGAAGCCGGCAGGCTCGCAGGACCTGTGGTTCTGTCCCGCGTCTGTTGAGGCAGTGCGGTGGCGTAGATCATTGGGCTCGCAGATGGAGTTGAGACTGCTGAGGCACTTTCTCAGTCCTCGTCTGACAGTTCAGATGTTCTCCCTCCCCGCGTGGAAGGCCGCAGTGTGGCTTCTTCCCCCGGGGTGGAGAACCCGATGCTTGAGCTGTCTGATTCTGAGGAATCAGACGTGCTTAGCATTGAGGCGGGTGACGTTGAAGCCTCAGACACGCCGCTTCATTCATAAAATAAGGGCGCTTGGATAGCGCTCGAGGGGGCTGCCTGTAGCGAGACGAGCAGGCTTGCGAGCCCTGTGGTTCTGGTCCCGCGCCTGTTGAGGCAGCGTGGCGGTGTAGATCATAGGGCTCACAGATGAGTCTGACAGTTTCGATGTTCTCCCACGTCTGAGGAATCAGACGTGCTCAGCATCAAGGCGGGTGAGGTTGAAGCCCAGAACTCTTGAAAACGAGAGTTCACTACTTCATAATGCAAGGCTCGATCTCGCGTTGCCGAGGCAGCGCATAGATTACGGGTCTGCAATAATGAATGAACACATGTGATCGATGTGCATGTGATACTGTTTGGGTGCGAGGCAGGCAGTCAGCTCCTGAGGGTGCTGGCTGTGTTCATTGAGAAATATCTTGACGCAAATAACTTGACGTACAGCCGTGCGCTTTTCAGGTGTTTCAGCCTCGCGCCTGTTGACTTGCATCTCTAGGGATGAAAGCCAAATATATTGTGAATGGATCGAATCTCGCGTTTTCCGAGGCAGCGTGTAGATGACGAGTCTATATAAATAAATATTAAAACATTATCGTCTGGTGATTATGGCTGCATTTAATTCTGAGGAATTAAAATGAAATATTATTTGATTTTGAGAAGTTAGATATTTTGATTCAGCCTATCATTCAGACCATGTTCACTTGTTGGGTGATTATGGTGGCATTTAATTCTGAGGAATTCAATAGAATATTATCTGACTTTTAGGAGTTAGATATCAGCCCATCATCCATACCATGTTTCACTTGTCTGTATATTCATCTAAGATGGGAGCATGACATGCATGAACAGTTTCCTGAGGGGCTGCTTTTGTGCATTGTGAGGTTTTGCTCCTCCACGGAGCCCTCAGGAAATCAATGTTGTTCTTACTGCCTCGTGCACTGCGGGACACATCGGTTTCCAGCAATTTTGCAGTGTCCACCCGAAGTCGTTGTGGCCCTGTCGAGTTGCTCCCTTAGATGAGGCCCCTGCTGGCCAGCCCCCCCTCCTGGGAAGGAGCGATCAAGGTCACCTCCTCCGTGGAGCTCTCTGGAAGTCGATGTTGTGATTCCGCCGTCCATGACACTCGGGCCACATCGATTTCCAGCGAACGCACGCTGCTCCATCCGCCTCTAGAGAGACATGTGGCTGGGCAGCGAACAAGTCCGCACACACCGAAAATCTTTCTCATCTACCCCCTTGCTGGTAAAAAAATGGATACAGACTGCAGTTCAGTTACCCTTCCCTGAAGTTTAACGGGGTGGTCTGGACTATGGTGGTCCCAGAGCAGGTGCGGGTTATGGAACAGAAAGTTCACTCAAATATAATGGGAAAAACTGAGGCCATAGAGCATGTTCCTCTGCCAGACAGGGAGTCCAGATTCTACAGCTAGTACTTCATAGTTCCCAAGAAGGATGGGGGGTTGCATCCAATAATAGAGCTGAGGCACTTGAATCGTTCTCTGAGGAAATTCAGGTTCAAGATGCTCACAATTCCAGCCATCGTGAGTCAGATTCAATTCGAGGACTGGTTCGTCACGATTCAAGATTCAAGAGTTTTATTTGTCACATACACAGTTATATACAGAGTATACAACCGGCAGTGAAATGTAAACAGGTCCGCTCCATGGACAGTGCAATTACACAGTTAAAAACACAAGGAGGAAATTATAATAGAAATAGGATAAAAAAGTACTATATATATATATATATATATATATATATATATATATATATATATATATATATATATATCTCTGTAGAATAATAAATAATCAAGTCAAGCAGAAGAAAAAAAAAAAGTAAAAAATAAGAATAAAGAAGTGGAATAAAATAATTGAAGTAGACTGTGCAGTGAGTAAACTGTAGACTTATAAATATGTGGTTAACAAATGTATAAAGAGTATAATGTGCAAACAGGTTTATAACAGGTTGTTACACAGTAACAACGAGAACAGAAAGTGCAGTGCAATGTCAGTGTATCGATGCTTATCCTGAAGTGAAGTCACGTGATGTTAAGTGACTGAGTTCAGGAGTCTGATGGCCTGGGGGAAGAAGCTCCTCCTGAGTCTCTCAGTTTTGGCCATCAGGCTACGGAAGCGCTTACCAGATGGCAGCAGTGTGAAATGAGGGTTTGCAGGGTGATTAGAGTCCTTGATGATCTTAGTAGCTCTACCTTTGCAGCGTTTGGTGTAGACGTCCTGCAGAGACGGGAGAGCTGACCCTGAGATACGCTCAGATAATCACACGACTCTTTGCAGGGCTTTGCGGTCATGACTGGTGCTGTTCCCATACCACGCTGTGATGCACTGAGTTAATACACTTTCTATCGCCCCTAAATAGAACGTTTTCAGGATAGCTGGTGAAACCCTGAATTTCCTCAGCTGGCGCAGGTGGTACAGTCTTTGCCTGGCTTTTTTCACCTGTGTCTGAATGTGAGCAGTTCAGGTCAGGTCCTCTGAGATGTTTACACCCAGGTACTTGAAGCTGCTCACTCTCTCTACTGGTGACCCGCTGATCATGAGGGGGGAGTATGTCCGTTGCTGTCTCTTCCTGAAGTCCACAATAATTTCTTTGGTCTTGCCAACATTCAGAGAGAGACAGTTGTCCTGGCACCATGATGTTAGATGCTCCACCTCGTCCAAGTATGCCGTCTCATTGTTGTTGGAAATGAGGCCCAGGACAACAGTATCATCAGCAAATTTGATGATAGAGGTGGAGCTGTGTGTGGACAAACAGTCATGTGTGTAGAGACACAGCCCTGTGGAGCTTCCACACTCAGGGAGATGGAGGTGGAGGTGGACTGGCCTATTCTCACCACCTGAGGCCTGCCAGTGAGTAAGTCCTCAATCCAGTGGCAGAGAGAAGGATTCAGACCGAAATCCAGGAGTTTGGAGGTTAGCTTGATGGGAACTATGGTGTTAAAGGCTGAGCTATAGTCAATAAATAGCAGCCTTACGTAGTTCCCACTTTTGCTTTCGATGTGAGTGAGGGAGGAGTGGAGGACATGAGAGATGGCATCTTCAGTCGATCTATTGGGACGATAGGCAAACTGAAGAGGGTCCAAAGTGTCAGGAATGAAGGCGCAAATGGTGTTTTTAATGAGTCTCTCAAAGACCTTCATGACTATAGACGTGAGAGCCACTGGACGATAGTCATTTAGGCAAGAGGGTTTACTGTTCTTAGGGACAGGGATGATGGTGGATTTTTTGAAGGAGGTGGGGACCACAGATGTAGCGAGGGACTCATTAAAGATAGATGTAAACAACCCGGCGCGCTGTCAGCACAGGACTGCAGAACATGGCCTGAAATACCATCTGGCCCAGCAGCTTTCCTGACGTCCACACGCTTGAGTGCCCTCCGAACTTCATTCTCCGAGACAGAGATCACGTGGTTGTTGCTGCTCTGAGTAATTCCTCTGACGCGCCACTTGGCGGAGTCGCGTTGCCGCGGTTACAGTCAAAGCGAGCGTAGAAAGAGTTTAACTCATTCACAAGCGACGGATCAGCGCTCACCTCTGCAGAGGATTTAGATCCAAAGGAGCAGATGGACCTCAGACCTTGTCACATGCGCCGCGAGTCATGGAGTTGGAAATGAGACTCCACTCGGTCTTTGTAACGGAGTTTTGCGGCTTTAACTGCGCGTCTGAGAGCATAGCAGGACAATTTGTATTCAGTCATATTCCCTGAAAGGAGACCGGCATTGTAAGCGGCAGTGCGTGTGTTCACTGCAGCGCGGATTGAATTGTCCACCCACGGTTTCTGATTTGAGAAGGACGTTATTGTTATTGTTTGCGTGGCTTGCTCTGTAAGCGTGTTGATGAAGCAAAGCGCCACATCTGTGAACTCGCTGACGTTAACTGAACTCGCTCGGAACATGTCCCAATCCACATCGTCCAGAGCTGCCTGTAGCGCGGTCTCTGAGTGGGGCGACCAGCGTTTAACTTCCCGCCTCACCGGGGGTTCCTGAACGAGCCTTTGTTTGTATTCAGGTGTGAGGAAAATGGCGGCATGATCCGATTTGCCAAACGCTGGAAGTGACCGCGCTTTATAGGCGTTCTTAAACGGAGAGTAGCAATGATCCAGCGTGTTTGCTCCTCGTGTAGGACAGGAGACGTGCTGGTGAAAGTTTGGCAGGACTTTCTTTAGGTTTGCTTTGTTAAAATCGCCCGCGACAATGAATGCCGCATCGGGGTGTTTGTTTATGATGCCGCTGGCAACATCATGAAGGCCAGATAAAGCCAGCACTGTGTCTGCCTGTGGAGGAATGTAAATAGCAGTCGCGACGACCGCCGAAAACTCCCTTGGCAGATAGAATGGGCGGCAGATGATTGTTAAATGTTCCAGATGAGGCGAGCAGGACAGCGAGAGAATGGTGATGTTCCTGGGATCGCACCATTTCTTGTTGACCATGAAGCATACTCCACCACCTTTGGATTTACCGGCCTCGGCTGTTCTGTCCATCCGAAAAACAGAGAAGTTCTCCGATGGCGTCACAGCTGTGTCCGGGACCGTGGGCGTGAGCCATGTTTCGGACAAACAAAAGATGTTACAGTCTCTCATGTCCCGTTGAAAACTGATCCTGGCTCTAAGATAGTCCATCTTATTCTCCAAGGATTGAACATTTGCTAGAAGAATGCTCGGGAGAGGAAGGCTGAATGCCCTTTTCCTCAGTCTGTTTCGAATCCCAGCGCGTTTCCCGCTGTGTTTCTTGATTCTTCGCCATTGACTCGTCTGTCCATTGTTCAACTCGGCGTTGCGAAGAATCTCAGATGGCCACAGAGTATCGGCGAAAGTGTCCTGAAACAGTCCAGTGTAGAGGTAACCAATGTCCAAAAGAGTTTTGCTGTCATAGCAGATCAATGCAGTTGATAAGTTTGTAAAAATTGAGAGTAAAAGAAAGTAAAATAGTAAATAAAAGCACAGTCTTCGCGGAGCGACCTGAACGCCGACCGAACACGGTGGCGCCATTTTGTTTTTTGATCTAAAGACGCATACTTCCATGTATCCACCCTTCCATGTTACAGGAAGTTCCTGAGGTTCACTGTCGGGGGCAAAGCGTACCAATATTGGGTTCTTCCTTTCAGACTAGCTCTTTCCTCTCGCACCTTCACCGAGTGCATGGATGCAGCTCTGGCTCCTCTCAGACTCTATACTGAATTATATCATTGACTGGCTCATATTGGCCCAGTCTCGAGAAATGGCAGTTCGGCATTGAGGTGTCGTTCTGGCCCATATTCAGTGCTTGGGGCTGAGACGCAACATAAAGAAAAGTGTGTTGACACCTTCCCAGAGAACCCGGTTCCTGGGAGTTGTATGGGACTCGACTACGATGAGGGCACAATTATTCCCCACACGTATCGAGTCCATACAGGCGATGGTCTCCAGAGCAAAATTAGGCCGCAGCCTCACTGTGAAGCAGTTCCAGGGACTGCTGGGGCTCATGGCAGCAGCGTCCAACAGAATTCTGCTTGGCCTGTTATACATGAGACCCCTACAGTGGTGGCTGAAAACCAAGGGGTTTTCCTCGAGGGGAAATCCATTCCGTACGATCAGGGTAACACGCAGATGGCTTTGTTCCCTCATCATATGGAAGAAACCTTGGTTTCTGTCCCAGGGGCCAGTGCTGGGAGTGCCGGAAAACCATTTCAACAGACGCCTCCCTCACTGGTTGGGGCACATTCATGGAAGGCCGATTTGCAGCCGAAGCTGGTTCTTGTGGTCTCTGCTGAGGATCTGTGCCGGATCCCGCTGACTATAGTTACCCCATGATAAGGATGAGACAGAAAGTCTAATATTAGCATAGATGCCATTCTTTTTAAGATGTACATTGGGTGTTATAGGAAGTGTTCCCGGTTCCAGCTAACCTAGTTAATGCAGCCTGACAATCATTTAACTAATTTGAATAATACCTTTTAAATTTGGGTAGGCCAAATCCAGGCGAAAATGGTCCCAGAGTAATTTAGTGTAAATAAGTCATTTTTTTGTACAGACGCGAAATGAGGGGAGAAATCCATTTGATTGTAGTTTAAATGAGAAATAATCGCAGTGCTTTGTTCAACCGCTATAGAATTAGTATCGCTATAGTATTAGAACCGGTGAATGCGGTTTACAGGTTTCATAGAGAATTATGTTGTGTGTGAGTGGCAGTGAGTCATGTTTACGGTTCAAATATGAGAGGCAATGTGAAACGCAGAAACTTCATCATGTTTTAAAGAAGAGTGGCTTGATTAAGTGGTTGAAATAACGGATGATGGGCACAGCACGGTAACAAAACAGACATTTACAGTTACACACCCACGTAACCCACCACAAGTGTAGCGTGCAAACTCAAAACACCTCAGTAACACACGTCAGTTTAAATAGATGCGTGTGTTGTTTGGGTTTCAGAGATGTTTAGATAACTATAAAAGAGTTCACATGTTCCCTTGAACACACTTAGCTATTAGATCTATTACATATATATAATATATCAGTTTAAATACTTCAAATAGTTTTTATATTATATTATAGGCTGTTATAATTATATTATATTTTAAACCTAATAAAGAATTGATCTCACAAGGGGATTGTTTAGGGATCCTTGCCATTAAAAAGTAAAGAAAAAAAAAGATGTAGAAAATCTTGGAAATTCATAAGCAATAAACAAACATTTAAGTTTGATGGTTTAATGCTGCCTGTCGCCAATAAAAACAATCTCAGTGTAACTGCTTAATTTTTCATATTATATTATATTAATATAAAGAATTTAACTGTTTTGGGGGATATTTTTAATACTATTTCTTGGTAAAGAAGACTTGTTAACAGTATTTACATCAAGGGTTAAATAAAATAGAAATGGCACATTAAAGTTAAAAGTTATAACTGCATGATGAAACCACTTCTTGTGTGCCTGCCTGACACCCAGCCAATCGATGGGTGTCAGACTATTTAAAAAAAAAAAAAGAAATTAACTATATCATAGTTGTAACTATGATGCCTAAGTTCAGTGCACCAAATGCCAGTCCCAAGATATGCTATCTTCTTGACTATGTCTAAATATCCCCCATCTCTTGATACACTATTCATTATAGTGGAACTACATGAGAGAGGGAATTCAGGCATTGATTGAAAGGGAGCTGTCACCTTTTATTTGATAACACCCTAATAGTGCATTATGGGTGTTACAGTCATTGAATCTAAATGGGTTGTATACCTCTTATTGCAGTGCATTTTGGGATTGAATGAGTGAACTAGATATTGGGTTTGGACACCATAAAACTTGTCACTTTACTTTAAGTTTCAGCAGCCTTATTACAGGAAGCAACAATGTTTATCAACTTTAGTAGACCGAATATGTAAATATGTGCACATATTTGCATATTCATTTAAATATGTAAATATGTTCTGCACACTTTCTTCTCAAAATACAAGTTATAGTAATAGGCTAATTTATCAGATTACACCTTCTCACAAATGTCAATCAACAGATGGTGTGTGGTTGGCTTATTAACTGTTAGTTTCAGTGTGAAGGTGTTTTGCAGTATGCTTCCTGGATGTGGTAAATGTCCTTAATGTTGAAAAATAAAATGAAGGTAGCTTGACTCGTAAATGCACCAAGGTGAACAAACTCCCAGTGCTTGTGTCTACAGACTATATACAGGGTTTCCAACACTCACGCTTTCAGGCTCCGTCTCACGCTGGCCAAGTAAATCTCACGCCAAATTACCAAACCTGCTTTTGATATGAAAGTCTAAGCTTTTACATTTTTTAAAGTTTTAATATGAAATTTCCTACAATAAATAGCGTTTTGGCGCACTTAATGTGGCATAACAGTTAAAACCAGAGCCGTGACATGGGTTCATCTCGCGGCGGCATGCGCTGTCTCGTGGATCATGGAGCTCTCAATAGTTCCAAACAAACCAGTGCTGTGTCAATACATTTTAATGGCTTAAGCGGATAGACAACAGCTTCAGTATATAGGTATTTGCAGCAATTTTTGGTGAACAGCACAGCATATAGTGCATTGATTATTACGTCAACCATATTTACAGTATGTGAGTGATGGAGATGCAACGTTGTTAACATTAATATTGTTTTGTATGCTTACTAATTGGTCACACTCATACTCATATACATTGACCATGACCTTACACCTTAACTATTTTTCAATAAATAAATGTTTTATGTTTTAGTTCAATAATATTTATTGAATATTTTGAGGAGATACTTTTGGCACTAAAGAATATTTTTGCAATAATTATGGTCCATTAATGACCACTTAAAATATTTTTTGTTATTTATATTACAATTAGTGTAGTAATTAAGGTTAAAATAGATATTTCCAATGTAAAGTGGCAAATTAGATTCATTTTGTGGCTGGAATTTATTTTTTCATTTGTAATGCCATCACAAAAGTTATTTTGGAACTACTTGCTTGCTATCGAGGGAGAAGAGTTTTCTGCTGAGAGAAAGAGAGCTCAGCAGATACACTGCTTATGAACAGAAGGGCAACGAATCTACAATACTACCATTGATACCTATGACAGATTTTTACAAGCACTGAAACAGTTCTTTTCTCCTAAGCTGAACGTGGTTTCAGAGCGATATCACTTCAGAAAACATGCTCAAGCTGTGTGTGAGTCCACTGATCATTCACAAGTTCACACTTACATATAATTTATAGAGAGTAATTTAATGCATATTTGGCATGCTGTCCAGGGGGAGGGCTTCGAGCACGGATTTAGGCCTGAACCCAGAGTACCCCCCAAAAAGGCTAAAGAGCATAGGACAGCCGCCTGGCTAAATACCCCCCAAAGAAGTGCAGAGCTTGGTGGGCTGGCATTTGAGAAGGGGCCTGGTTGTTTGACCAGGAGGGCCTGTGAGCGGCTTGTGGCACCGGCGGGTGGGCGGGCCCTGTTGGCTCGCAAACGGGGAGCAACTGTCATTTGGAGCAACCAGTCGCGAGGGATTGCACGGTTCTTGATGGGAGCAGTGAGCGGCCTTGTACGTGGGAGACCGCCTGAAAGAGAAACGGGAAAAAGAAAACATTAGACCTTGATTGAAAGATTTGTGGGACTTACCCCTTCCTTGCTGCGTGGAAACTTTCCACTTTCTCGCCACGATGAAACTATTCACTACCTCGCTATGTGGAAATTTTCCACTTCCTCACTGCGTGGAAACTTTTCACTTCTTCGCTGCGTTGAACTATCCACTTTCTCACGGTGTTGAAAATATCCACTTCCTCGCTATGTGGAAACTTTCCACTTTTTGCTGCATTGAAACTATTAATTTCCTCGCTGCGTGAAGAACTATCCACTTTCTCACTGCATGGAAAACTATCCACTTTCTCACTGCGTGAAGAACTAGCCACTTTCCCTTTTGAAAGGGAACTCGCACTGCGCCCAGAACGCATATGGGGAACGTCTCAGTGTAACGGATGTCTGAAGCTACTATCAAATCACGTCAATCCTATTGACCGGCGACAGCCCATGATGTCATCAAAGTGTGACCCAGAAGTATATAAGGGCGCCTTGCAACATGACATTCACCTTTTTTCTTCAGGGACTGCTCTGTTTGAAACGCTGCCGCACGTCATTTAAGGGAAGTACTATTCTTTCTTTATTAAGCAAAATAATGAAACGCACAGAGAAGGCCAAATGCTTTCAGAAGTGTGCTGATCCGCGTCCCAGGTATTTGACGCCTGGGGACACATACACTTTCTGCCTGGGTGAAGAGCATGCACAGGGAAGTTCTTGAGGGAGCTTCCTGTGCAAACTGTGAGCGTTTTCCCATCAGAATGCTCCGCTCTCATCTGGCCCTCTTCTCGAGGGTAGAGGGCTTGGCATCTGGGACCGGTGGCGCGGGTCCTGCTCTCGCTGAGGCAGAGCGGTGACGCGTGTCATGGGGTTCCCAGATGGACCTCGCAGGTGTTCTCTCGGAGGATTCGGCGGGTGACGAGGGTGAGCTGCGGGAGGAGGAGACGGGTAGTTCCTCCTCTTCCGCAATGAGTGCTCTTCCTGATGAGCAAGGGATGGCTGTTGAGGGTAGTGAAGATTGGGGGAGTTCCGAATCATCTCAGCCATCCTGCCCCATGTATGCAGAGTTGTTGGAGGTTATGGAACGCGGCACTGGCAGACTGCAGCTGCCGTGGCGGCGCGTTAGGGGAGAAACCGCTCGTTTGCACTAAACGCAAAATGGCGCCGCCGTGTTCGGTCGCCGTTCAGGTCGCTCCGCGAAGACTGTGCTTTTATTTACTATTTTACTTTCTTTTACTCTCAATTTTTACAAACTTATCAACTACATTGATCTGCTATGACAGCAAAACTCTTTTGGACATTGGTTACCTCTACACTGGACTGTTTCAGGCCGATCCTCTGTGGTCATCTGAGATCCTTCGGAACACCGAGTTGAACAATGGACAGACGGGTCAACGGCGAAGAATCAAGAAACACCGTGGGAAACGCGTGGGGATCCGCAACAGACTGAGGAAAAGGGCATTCAGCCCTCCTCTCCCGAGCATTCTTCTAGCAAATGTTCAATCCTTGGAGAATAAGATGGACGATCTTAGAGCCAAGATAAGTTTTCAACGGGACATGAGAGACTGTAACATCTTTTGTTTGTCCGAAACATGGCTCACGCCCATGGTCCCGGACACAGCTGTGACGCCGTCGGAGAACTTCTCTGTTTTTCGGATGGACAGAACAGCCGAGGCCGGTAAATCCAAAGGCGGTGGAGTATGCTTCATGGTCAACAAGAAATGGTGCGATCCCAGGAACATCACCATTCTCTCGCGGTCCTGCTCGCCTCATCTGGAACATTTAACAATCATTTGCCGCCCATTCTATCTGCCGAGGGAGTTTTCTGCGGTCATCGCGACTGCCGTTTACATCCCACCACAGGCAGACACAGGGCTGGCTTTATCTGGCCTTCATGATGTTGCCAGCAGCGTCATAAACAAACACCCCGATGCTGCATTCATCGTCGCGGGCGATTTTAACAAAGCAAACCTAAAGAAAATCTTGCCAAACTTTCACCAGCATGTCTCCTGTCCTACACGAGGAGCAAACATGCTGGATCATTGCTACTCTCCGTTTAAGAATGCCTATAAAGCGCGGTCACTTCCAGCTTTTGGCAAATCGGATCATGCCGCCATTTTCCTCACACCTGAATACAAACAAAGGCTCGTTCAGGAACCCCCGGTGAGGTGGGAAGTTAAGCGTTGGTCACCCCACTCAGAGACCGTGCTACAGGCAGCTCTGGATGATGTTGACTGGGACATGTTCCGAGCGAGTTCAGCTGACGTAAGCAAGTTCACGGATGTGGCACTTTGCTTCATCAACACGCTTACAGAGCAAGCCACGCAAACAATAACAATAACGTCCTTCTCAAATCAGAAACCGTGGGTGGACAATTCAATCCGCGCTGCAGTGAACACACGCACTGCCGTTTACAACGCCGGTCTCCTATAGGGGAATATGACTGAATACAGATCGTCCTGCTATGCTCTCAGACGCGCAGTTAAAGCCGCGAAGCTCCGTTATAAGGATCGAGTGGAGTCTCATTTCCAACTCAACAACTCCCGGCGCATGTGGCAGGGTCTGAGGTCCAACTGCTCTTTTGGATCTAAATCCTCTGCAGAGGTGAGCGCTGATCTGTCGCTTGTGAATGAGTTAAACTCTTTCTACGCTCGCTTTGACTGTAACCGCGGCAACGCGACTCCGCCAAGTGGCGCGTCAGAGGGAATTACTCAGAGCACGTGATCTCTGTCTCGGAGGATGAAGTTCGGAGGGCACTCAAGCGTGTGGACGTCAGGAAAGCTGCTGGGCCAGATGGTATTTCAGGCCGTGTTCTGCGGTCCTGTGCTGATCAGCTCGCCGGGTTGTTTACATCTATCTTTAATGAGTCCCTAGCTACATCTGTGGTCCCCACCTCCTTCAAAAAAATCCACCATCATCCCTGTCCCTAAGAACAGTAAACCCTCTTGCCTAAATGACTATCGTCCAGTGGCTCTCACACCTATAGTCATGAAGGTCTTTGAGAGACTCATTAAAAACACCATTTGCGCCTTCATTCCTGACACTTTGGACCCTCTTCAATAGATCGACTGAAGATGCCATCTCTCATGTCCTCCACTCCTCCCTCACTCACATCGACAGCAAAAGTGGCAACTACGTAAGGCTGCTATTTATTGACTATAGCTCAGCCTTTAACACCATAGTTCCCATTAAGCTAACCGCCAAACTCCTGGATCTCGGCCTGAATCCTTCTCTCTGCCACTGGATTGAGGACTTCCTCACTGGCAGGCCTCAGGTGGTGAGAATAGGCCAGTCCACCTCCTCCTCCATCACCCTGAGTGTGGGAGCTCCACAGGGCTGTGTCCTGAGTCCCCTGCTCTACTCTCTCTACACGCATGACTGTTTGTCCACACACAGCTCCACCTCATCAAATTTGCTGATGATACTGTTGTCCTGGGCCTCATTTCCAACAACAATGAGACGGCATACTTGGACAAGGTGGAGCATCTAACATCATGGTGCCAGGACAACTGTCTCTCTCTGAATGTTGGCAAGACCAAAGAAATGATTGTGGACTTCAGGAAGAGACAGCAACAGACATACTCCCCTCTCATGATCAGCGGGTCACCAGTAGAGAGAGTGAGCAGCTTCAAGTACCTGGGTGTAAACATCTCCGAGGACCTGACCTGGACTGCTCACATTCAGACACAGGTGAAAAAAGCCAGGCAAAGACTGTACCACCTGCGCCAGCTGAGGAAATTCAGGGTTTCACCAGCTATCCTGAAAACTTTCTATTTAGGGGTGATAGAAAGTGTATTAACTCAGTGCATCACAGCGTGGTATGGGAACAGCACCAGTCATGACTGCAAAGCCCTGCAAAGAGTCGTGCGCTTATCCGAGCGTATCTCAGGGTCAGCTCTCCTGTCTCTGCAGGACGTCTACACCAAACTCTGCAAAGGTAGAGCTACTAAGATCATCAAGGACTCTAATCACCCTGCAAACCCTCATTTCACGCTGCTGCCATCTGGTAAGCGCTTCCGAAGCCTGATGGCCAAAACTGAGAGATTCAGGAGGAGCTTCTTCCCCCAGGCCATCAGACTCCTGAACGCAGTCACTTAACATCACGTGACTTCACTTCAGGATAAACATCGAAACACTGACATTGCACTGCACTTTCTGTTCTGTTCTCATTGTTACTGTGTAACAACCTGTTATAAACCTGTTTGCACATTATACTTCTTTATACATTTGTTAACCACATATTTACTTCACTTATTTTATTCCACTTCTTTATTTTTATTTTTTTACTTTTTTCTTCTACTTGACTTGATTATTTATAATTCTACAGATATACATATACATATATATACACATATACATAGACACAGTACTTTTTTATTCTATTTCTATTATAATTTCCTCTTTGTGTTTTTAACTGTGAATTTTGCACTGTCCATGGAGCGGACCTGTTTACATTTCACTGCCGGTTGTATATTCTGTATATAACTGTGTATGTGACAAATAAAACTCTTGAATCTTGATCTTGAATCTTGGTCGGCTTGATGATCGGTTTCTCTCTGGCCATAAACGCCCGGCTCCAGTGAGCCTTCCATTCCTCCCTGACCTGCATAGCAAGGATACGATGGATACGCTGATGTCGAGGGGTTGGTTGAGCATGGGTATGTGTCATTGCCACTGATCGATGAGACGTTTGCAAACTATCTCGCGTCTGGGCAGGCATAGACACTGAGAGCTCCAACCCTGGCACCCAGACCCCTGAGAACAACATCTTGCCTGAATGGCAGGGCATACACGTCAGCGGGTCAAGCAGGGGCGGCTTTGCACTCCATAGCGGTGCTGCAGGCCTACCAGGCGGACCTGCTGGGGGATCTCGACCAAGGGATGGGACTCTCCCGTGAGGCGGTAGCCACAGATCTTGCTCTCCGGGCCACCAAGCAGACAGCTGCCGCGATCGGGCAGTCGATGGCGGCAATGGTGGCCACGGAGAGACATCTGTGTCTGAACCTGGCGAATGTCGGGGAAAAAGAAAAAGCCTTTCTCCTGTATTCGCCGGTTTCGCCATCTGAACTTTTCGGCACTTCCGTGGAGGCGGTAGTTGAGAAGTTTAGAGAGGCGAAGGCGCGTTCGGCAGCATTTAAGTCCTGCATACCACAGAGATCCGGGGCTGCACCTAGGCAGGCGGGAGGGCCGGGCCCGTTGTAGTCCGAGGACCAGCGACAGGGTCAGCAAGCCAGTGTCACCTCTCGTGCGCCCCGTCCATGGATGAGCAGGTCGCAGAGAAGGCGTGACTCCCGCAAGAAGAAGGACTTGAGGGAGGTGATCCAGGACAAACGCAGGCAGCGTCAGTAATGGATCCCCTCCTTGAGGGTAAATAAGATTCTAACCCTTGTCTATCTTCTTCATACCTCTCCCCAGGTGCTTCTTACATCAGGCCTAGCTGGGCCCATGATGAGCGGAGACGCTAGGCTGATGGCCTGCCTTGGCTTGGTTTGTGAGAGTGCCCCTTTCAGGCCTGCAAGGGTGACAAACCTCAGGTTTTCTACCGTGTGGTGAGTCGTCGCTCTAGCACGCCGCAGGTTGAGCTGGTAGGTCTCTTTTTCTTTCCTTAAAATGAGAGGAGGAACAGGAAATATGTTCTGTAGGCCTACGTTCCCTGTGTAGAGGTTGGGGGGGTTTGCGTGGTAAGGTATAGGAGTGTTAGGGCCCTGAGGTTCCCCTGTCAGACGGCTAGAACGATATAATGGAAGCACCAGCTATTGGGGCTTCGTTGGTGAGTTGGTTGGCTCTTTAGTGTAATTCACTGGGTGAGCCACCGCTATGTTTCACTGTGTGTAGTTATCAGGCCTCCCCTCGGCAAGAGAGTGGGTTCAGGCCATCACTCATTTCTCTCGTGTGCAGCTCTAGGCGGGTGGCGTACTCCTGGCAGGGTGACACCACGCCTTCTGTAGTTTCCTGTGTAGTAGAACAGGTTAAGCCTTTGGGCTGTTAGCCACTGCAGGGTAGAGTAGTGGTCTCCTTTCTGTCTTAAGGGTTGGGGAGTGTGTAATCTAGAGACTTACACTTGAGCTTCAGTAGAGATCTTATGTCTGGCCCCCGCGGCCTCGACATTGTCCTGCCTGAGTGCCTCCTCCCATGGGAGAGTTGAGGCTGCTGCTCCTCCGAGCCCTGGTAAAGATCTATGCTTGCAGGTCGGCCCTCACCAGGGCCACCTCGGTAGTGGGCCTAGGCTATACTAGGGATACTGGAGGCATTTTGCTGAGGCATTGAGAGGAGGCATCCCTAATGTTGCCTCCTCTCATCGTGAGAGTCATCCGGCCAAGGCCGGCCCCCTTTCTGCATTCCAGGGTGAGTTAGGAATGCAGGCAGGTGTAGAGGCAGTATTGATAACGACATAGCAGTAGTCGTGGGGCAGGGTTAGGCTGTCTTTTGCTGTGCAAGGTAGACTTAAGATTCAAGATTCAAGATTCAAGAGTTTTATTTGTCACATACACAGTTATATACAGAATATACAACCGGCAGTGAAATGTAAACAGGTCCGCTCCATGGACAGTGCAAATTCACAGTTAAAAACACAAGGAAGAAATTATAATAGAAATAGGATATATAAAAAAAGTACTATATATATATATATATATATATATATATATATATATATATATGTCTATATCTGTAGAATTATAAATAATCAAGTCAAGAGAAAAAAAAAAAAAAAAAAAAAAAAAAAAAAAAAAAGGTAACATAAGGATAAAGTGGAATTAAAATAATTGAAGTAGACTTTGCAGTGAGTAAACTGTAGACTTATAAATATGTGGTTAACAAATGTATAAAGAGTATAATGTGCAAACAGGTTTATAACAGGTTGTTACACAGTAACAACGAGAACAGAAAGTGCAGTGCAGTGTCAGTGTATCGATGTTTATCCTGGCGTGAAGTCACGTGATGTTAAGTTCAGGAGTCTGATGGCCTGGGGAAGAAGCTCCTCCTGAGTCTCTCAGTTTTGGCCATCAGGCTTGGGCGCTTACCAGATGGCAGCAGCGTGAAGTGAGGGTTTGCAGGGTGATTAGAGTCCTTGATGATCTTGGTAGCTCTACCTTTGCAGCGTTTGGTGTAGACGTCCTGCAGAGACGGGAGAGCTGACCCTGAGATACGCTTCGGATAAGCGCACTACTCTTTGCAGGGCTTTGCGGTCATGACTGGTGCTGTTCCCATACCACGCTGTGATGCACTGAGTTAAAACACTTTCTATCGCCCCTAAATAGAAAGTTTTCAGGATAGCTGGTGAAACCCTGAATTTCCTCAGCTGGCGCAGGTGGTACAGTCTTTGCCTGGCTTTTTCACCTGTGTCTGAATGTGAGCAGTCCAGGTCAGGTCCTCGGAGATGTTTACTCCCAGGTACTTGAAGCTGCTCACTCTCTCTACTGGTGACCCGCTGATCATGAGGGGGAGTATGTCCGTTGCTGTCTCTTCCTGAAGTCCACAATCATTTCTTTGGTCTTGCCAACATTCAGAGAGAGACAGTTGTCCTGGCACCATGATGTTAGATGCTCCACCTCGTCCAAGTATGCCGTCTCGTTGTTGTTGGAAATGAGGCCCAGGACAACAGTATCATCAGCAAATTTGATGATAGAGGTGGAGCTGTGTGTGGACAAACAGTCATGCGTGTAGAGAGAGTAGAGCAGGGGGCTCAGGACACAGCCCTGTGGAGCTCCCACACTCAGGGTGATGGAGGTGGAGGTGGACTGGCCTATTCTCACCACCTGAGGCCTGCCAGTGAGGAAGTCCTCAATCCAGTGGCAGAGAGAAGGATTCAGGCGAGATCCAGGAGTTTTGAGGTTAGCTTGGTGGGAACTATGGTGTTAAAGGCTGAGCTATAGTCAATAAATAGCAGTCTTACGTAGTTCCCACTTTTGCTGTCGATGTGAGTGAGGGAGGAGTGGAGGACATGAGAGATGGCATCTTCAGTCGATCTATTGGGACGATAGGCAAACTGAAGAGGGTCCAAAGTGTCAGGAATGAAGGCGCAAATGGTGTTTTTAATGAGTCTCTCAAAGACCTTCATGACTATAGACGTGAGAGCCACTGGACGATAGTCATTTAGGCAAGAGGGTTTACTGTTCTTAGGGACAGGGATGATGGTGGATTTTTTGAAGGAGGTGGGGACCACAGATGTAGCGAGGGACTCATTAAAGATAGATGTAAACACCCCGGTGAGCTGATCAGCACAGGACCGCAGAACACGACCTGAAATACCATCCGGCCCGGCAGCTTTCCTGACGCCCACACGCTTGAGTGCTCTCCGAACTTCATCCTCCGAGACAGAGATCACGTGATTGTTGCTGCTCTGAGTAATTTCTCTAACGCGCCACTTGGCGGAGGAGTCGCGCGCTGCCGCGTTACAGTCAAAGCGAGCATAGAAAGAGTTTAACTCGTTCACGAGCAACGGATCAACGCTTGCCTCTGCAGAGGATTTAGATCCAAAGGAGCAGATGGACCTCAGACCTTGCCACATGCGCCATGAGTCGTTGAGTTGGAAATGAGACTCCACTCGGTCTTTATAACGGAGTTTTGCGGCTTTAACTGCTCGTCTGAGAGCATAGCAGGACGATCTGTATTCATTCATATTCCCTGAATGGAGACCGGCGTTGTAAGCAGCAGTGCGTATGTTCACTGCCGCTGCGGATTGAATTGTCCACCCACGGTTTCTGATTTGAGAAGGACGTTATTGTTATTGTTTGCGTGGCTTGCTCTGTAAGCGTGTTGATGAAGCAAAGCGCCACGTCTGTGAACTCGCTTACGCCAGCTGAACTCGCCGAACATGTCCCAATCCACATCGCCCAGAGCTGCCTGTAGCGCGGTCTCTGAGTGGGGTGACCAACGCTAACTTCCCGCCTCACCGGGGTTCCTGGAGGAGCTTTGTTTGTATTCGGGAGTGAGGAAAATGGCGGCATGATCCGATTTGCCAAACGCTGGAAGTGACCGCGCTTTATAGGCGTTTCTTAAACGGAGAGTAGCAGTGATCCAGCGTGTTTGCTCCTCGTGTGGGGCAGGAGACGTGCTGATGAAAGTTTGGCAGGACTTTCTTTAGGTTTGCTTTGTTAAAATCGCCCGCGACAATGAATGCCGCGTCGGGATGTTGGTTTATGACGCCGCTGGCAACATCATGAAGGCCAGATAAAGCCAGCGCTGTGTCTGCCTGCGGTGGGATGTAAACGGCAGTGGCGATGACCGCAGAAAACTCCCTCGGCAGATAGAATGGGCGGCAAATGATTGTTAAATGTTCCAGATGAGGTGAGCAGGACCGCGAGAGAATGGTGATGTTCCTGGGATCGCACCATTTCTTGTTGATCATGAAACACACTCCACCGCCTTTGGATTTACCGGCCTCGCTGTTCTGTCCATCCGAAAAACAGAGAAGTTCTCCGACGGCGCCACAGCTGTGTCCGGGACCGCAGGCGTGAGCCATGTTTCGACAAACAATAGATATTACAGTCTCTCATGTCCCGTTGAAAACTTATCCTGGCTCTAAGATCGTCCATCTTATTATCCAAGGATTGAACATTTGCTAGAAGAATGCTCGGGAGAGGAGGTCTGAATGCCCTTTTCCTCAGTCTGTTACGGATACCAGCACGTTTCCCAACGGTGTTTCTTTGTTCTACGCCGCTGGCTCTGGCCATTGTTCAACTCGGCGTTCCGAAGGATCTCAGATGGCCACAGAGGATCGGCGAAAGTGTCCTGAAACAGTCCAGTGTAGAGGTAACCAATGTCCAAAAGAGTTTTGCTGTCGTAGTAGATCAATGCAGATGATAAGTTTGTAAAAACTGAGAGTAAAAGAAAGTAAAATAGTAAATAAAAGCACAGTCTTCGCGGAGCGACCTGAACGGCGACCAAACACAGCGGCGCCATTTTGAAAAAGTGGCGCCGCTTGGTTGCCTGTACCCGCCTCCCAGAGCTAGTTTCATGGACGCAAGCCGCCAGGTATGTCTGGCAGGCTCTTACCCTGTGTATTTTAGGGTCAGGTGGTTATACTCCCCTGCTGTCAGCCGGGTATGTTTGAGTACTCCACTCCCAGCTCTGTAGCATTCTGCCTCCACCTTTATGGCTCTGGTCGAGCGGTATTGTAACCTTATTTGGTTACAATACCGCTCCTACTGCCTCCTTGGAGTAGAGTCCCAACACTGATGGGACATTGGGAGGCCCCAATATATGTATTGGTGTGGTATGCTTCCCTATGTTGTTGGTCTTTGTAGCAGAAGACTTGTCATCAGGTTGTAGGCCCTACCAGGCCTCCCTGAGGATGAGTCCCCAGCATTGTGGGTATCTAATTTGTCAGCCAGTAGTTTACTGTCAGCCAGCTGGCCCTATCAGGCCATCCTGGAACTGGGCGAGTCCCCGGGTTCTCGGTTTCTCTGTTAGTTAACAACAGCAGGCCTCACCTGGCCTCTCTGAGGTGAGTTCCCAGTCACTCTGACAGATAACATGTATTGCTAGTAGGTAGCAGGCCTCTTCTGGCCTCCCTAAGGCTTGCTGTCAGGTAGTAGGCCTCACTAGCCCTCCCTGAGGACGAGCCCCCGAGTTTTTGACACTCCAGTAGCTAGCATGACTGGTTGTCAGGTGAGAGGCCTCACCAGGCCTCCCTGAGGGCCTGCTATCGGGTAGTAGGCCTCTCCAGGCCTCCCTGAGGGCGGGCTTCCGAGACTGGATGCTCGGACAGCTAGCATGATAGGCTATCGGGTGGTAGGCCTCACAAGGCCTCCCCTGGGGCTTGCTATCAGGTGGCAGGCTTCACCAGCCCTCCCTTAAGGTGAGTTCCTGAGTCGGAATACTCGGGCAGCTAGCTTTCTTGCTAACAGGTGGCAGTCCTCATCCAGCCTTCCTGAAATCTTGTTATCAGGTGGTAGGCCTCACCAGGCCTCCCTGATGGCGAGTTCCCGAGTCTAGATGCGCATGCAGCTATCATGACTTGTGGTCAGGTGGTAGGCCTCTCCAGGCCTCCCTGAGGGCTTGCTGTCAGGTAGCAGGCCTCTCCAGGCCTCCCTGATGGCGAGTTCCCGAGTCTAGATGCGCATGCAGCTATCATGACTTGTGGTCAGGTGGTAGGCCTCTCCAGGCCTCCCTGAGGGCTTGCTGTCAGGTAGCAGGCCTCTCCAGGCCTCCCTGAGGGCAGGCTTCCGAACCTTGGCAGCTAGCATGACTTGCAGTCACGTCATAGGCCTTTCCGGGCCTCCCTGAGGGCCTGCTATCAGGTAGTAGGCCTCACCAGGCCTCCCTGGAGGCAGGCTTCCGAGTCTGGGCGCTCAGGGTAGCTAGCGTGACTTGCAGTCAGGTGTTAGGTCTGTCTAGGCCTCCCAGAGGGTTTGCCACCAGGTAGCAGGCCCCACCAGGCCTCCCTGGGGGCAAGTGCCCGAGACTGCAACTAGCTCATGCTGACAGCTAGTGGATGCTTGTTATCAGGGGGGCTGGCCTTAGCAGACAGCACCTGAAGGTGAGCTCACTCCCTAGCACGACAGTGGTGTCAATGTCATCAAAGGTCACTTGTGAGTATGCAGCCATCTGAGCCTGGTCATCGGTCATAGGCCCCCAGTGTGGCCTCCCAGTCAGATCAGTCCGTAGGCCTGTCCAACCTCCTTAGCGCCTTGAAACATAGGGGCTTTGTAGATCCTCAGGTCGAGCAGATAGACTCCCCTCGCTAGCAAGGGTCATAAAGCACTATGCTGAGGTCTGCTTTCCGGGATATCCCATCTCTGAGATCCAGTCCGAGTTTGTCACTGCCAGCTTCGCAGTCCCTCCGACTGGATGCCTCACGGAGGCAAGTATCCAGAGGCTCTGTTTTCGAACAGACAGGGTTAGCCAAACCGGAGTGTCCATTATAGGTGGCACCAGGTCAGGCCTCCCTGGTGGCTTTTGGGTGAATATGTTCCCCGAGTAGTGACTTGGCTGGGGCTCCCTTGGGATCCCTAGCCATATTCCCTTTAAGGGACCCCTTCTGTTGAAGTAGTTGGTCCCAGGCCTTTGAGCAGCCTGGGTTATGAGACCTCATGTTATCATTAAGGTCCTTTCATAGGCGGATAGCTTGGGCTATGACCGTAGGGAATGCTGTCACCGACAGCCCAGTGTGACCAGAGGGAGAGTGGTTCGGGCATTTCAGTTGAATTTGCTCATTCTGACAGTTGTCACTGCCAGTGGGCATGCACTCCCCTCAGCATGGCGTAGTGGGTATATCGTTCCCCATATGCGTTCTTAACGCAGTGCAAGTTCCCTTTCAAAAGGGAACGTCTCAGGTTACGTATGTAACCTATGTTCCCTGAGAACAGGGAACAAGACACTGCGTCCCGTTGCCATGCCTCGGGGCCTGCCTGCCAGACAGTCCCATCAGACGAAAAGGTGAATGTCATGTTGCCCTTATATACTTCTGGGTCGCACTTTGATGACATCATGGGCTGTCGCCGGTCAATAGGATTGACGTGATTTGATAGTAGCTTCAGACATCCATTACACTGAGACGTTCCCAGGGACGTGTCTCGTTCCCTGTTCTCATACGTAACCTGAGACGTTCTCACTGCATGGAAAACTATCCACTTTCTCACTGTGTGGAAACTATCCACTTTCTCACTGCATGGAAACTATCCACTGTCGCACTGCATGAAGAACTATCCACTTTCTCACTGCATGGAAACTATCCACTGTCTCACTGCGTGAAGAACTATCCACTTTATATGGCCGTATCCAGATCAGATGGTGGACCAGCACCTGGACATGACCAACGCATCCCTGAAATGTCTGCAGAGAACATGTCAAATAAACTCCCCCCGTAAATGCTGCATCGACACGACATCCTCATTAAACCCGTCTTCGGCGGGATGACTCCAATCTTTCGAATAATCTTACAAATATCTATTTGCCTAATATGAATTAAGACCTGCTATGTTGCCAGAATTATAATCATACACTGTTTGTTCGTCGGCCAGAGGAGAACTGGCACCCTGACTGAGCCTGGTTTCTCCCAAGGTTTTTTCTCCATTCTGACCCTGAAGGAGTTTTGGTTCCTTGCCACCGTTGCCTCTGGCTTTTGGCTTGCTCAGTTGGGGACACCTAAATTTCATCTATATTACCGATCTACCCGCATTGACACATATGATACTTGAAATTAGCTGGATAACATCACCGTTTCACCAGAACGGCTGTACAAATTCTGTTGCATTATTTTCCTGTTAACAATGTGAAGCTGCTTTGAAACAATTGGACTTGTTAAAAGCGCTATATAAATAAAGGTGACAAACTTTCTCACTGCGTGGAAACTTTCCAATTTCTCGCTGCGTGGAAACTTTCCGCTTCTTATTTGAAAGACTGAAAAACAGGAAAGAAAAGGCATGAGTGCTTAACCCAGGAAATTTCTCACTGTGTCCACTGGGAGAAAAATGCTCGCTGGACGGAGAGTACTTCTTCTATGAAGATATGCCAGAATTTGGAAGTGATAGTGAGGAATGAGGTGAGGAATGGCGTAATTGTTCGACAAAATCCAGCGAACGGCTTCTTCGTGTTCTCGCCCCAAGGGGCCAGTGACTGGCCAGGCTTAGGTGTCATCGCTTTCTGCGCCACTCCACTCCACGGACTGGATGCGTGCGCTTATTTACTCAGGTTCAAGATTCAAGAGTTTTATTTGTCACATACACAGTTATATACAGAATATACAACCGGCAGTGAAATGTAAACAGGTCCGCTCCATGGACAGTGCAAATTCACAGTTAAAAACACAAGGAGGAAATTATAATAGAAATAGGATAAAAAGTACTAATATATATATATATATATATATATATATATATATATATATATATATATATATATATATATATATATATATAGAATTATAAATAATCAAGTCAAGTAGAAGAAAAAAAGTAAAAAATAAGAATAAAGAAGTGGAATAAAATAATTGAAGTAGACTGTGCAGTGAGTAAACTGTAGACTTATAAATATGTGGTTAACAAATGTATAAAGAGTATAATGTGCAAACAGGTTTATAGCAGGTTGTTACACAGTAACAACGAGAACAGAAAGTGCAGTGCAATGTCAGTATGTTTATCCTGAAGTGAAGTCACGTGGTGTTAAGTGACTGAGTTCAGGAGTCTGATGACCTGGGGGAAGAAGCTCCTCCTGAGTCTCTCAGTTTTGGCCATCACGCTCCGGAAGCGCTTACCAGATGGCAGCAGCGTGAAATGAGGAGTGAGTTCCTCCAGCACTGTTGATGCCGACACTTGAGTGCATGCCCGCTTGGTCAGCCCTCGTGTTAGGCTAGGTGCTTACATGTGCATGGTTCCCCCTCTGGGCAACCTCCACATGTGTATTCCACGGTAAGTCTCTTCGAGCATGTGTCTTCCCTTGGTAAGACACCTTGCCTCCCCTGGGGTTGAAATATTCCATATGTTCCATATGTTAGCTCCTATGAGGGCCATATGTGTGTTCCTAAGTCCTCCCTGCGGGTAGGCATTGTTTTGCATTTCTCCACATGGGATATGCTTCCCAGTGTACCTTGGTAAGCTGAACCCAGCCCCTCATTTATGACAGGTTTCACAGCAGGGAGGTCAGCACAGGATGCTGGAAGACAGCCGTTGTGATGTAACTCATAGTGTACTGACTGAAAGGGAACGTCTCGGTTACATTTGTAACCCTCGTTCCCTGAAGGAAGGGAACGGAGATGTTACGTCCCCCTGCCACTCTGCCGGGGCACTCAGTCTTGGCTCTTCAGCAGGTAAACATAATGGGAGCCTGCAACGCAACTTTCATCAAGAGGACACTGTCAAAATGACAAAAATGCTGTAGATGAGGAGGTTGCAATAATTTGTAGGGAGTTGCATTCAGTAACAACATGTCAAGAGAGGAATTTTTTTTGCTTGCTATATCCACATGTATATTTATTTGAGCATTACCAGGTTTTAATGATAGTTTCTACACTCACCTAAAGGATTATTAGGAACACCATACTAATACTGTGTTTGACCCCCTTTCGCCCTTAATTCTACGTGGCATTGATTCAACAAGGTGCTGAAAGCATTCTTTAGAAATGTTGGCCCATATTGATAGGATAGCATCTTGCAGTTGATGGAGATTTGTGGGATGCACATCCAGGGCACAAAGCTCCCATTCCACCACATCCCAAAGATGCTCTATTGGGTTGAGATCTGGTGACTGTGGGGGCCATTTTAGTACAGTGAACTCATTGTCATGTTCAAGAAACAAATTTGAAATGATTCGAGCTTTGTGACATGGTGCATTATCCTGCTGGAAGTAGCCAACAGAGAATGGGTACATGGTGGTCATAAAGGGATGGACATGGTCAGAAACAATGCTCAGGTAGGCCGTGGCATTTAAACGGTGCCCAATTGGCACTAAGGGGCCTAAAGTGTGCCAAGAAAACATCCCCCACACCATTACACCACCACCACCAGCCTGCACAGTGGTAACAAGGCATGATGGATCCATGTTCTCATTCTGTTTATGCCAAATTCTGACTCTACCATCTGAATGTCTCAACAGAAATTGAGACTCATCAGACCAGGCAACATTTTTCCAGTCTTCAACTGTTCAATTTTGGTGAGCTTGTGCAAACTGTAGCCTCTTTTTCCTATTTGTAGTGGAGATGAGTGGTACCCGGTGGGGTCTTCTGCTGTTGTAGCTCATCCGCCTCAAGGTTGTGCGTGTTGTGGCTTCACAAATGCTTTGCTGTGTAGTGTATGGACGGTGCTCATAAATGATCGAACAGACCAATTCATAAGTTAAACTCCCCGTGCTTGGTCTCGAAATCTTTGTCTCGCAATTTGTAGACCGACTATGTGCGTTGTGTGGTACTATGATGCATCAAACTCTTTCTTTTATGCCAAAACCCCAAAGTCTGCATACCTAAGAAAGCCATAAACATGTTAATGAGGCGAGACCCGAAGACAAAGGGAGATTTCCCGCTTCTGAGTTCCTTCGCTCTGATTGGCTGTTCCGACAAAAGAGGCGTGCCCCGTGATGGCCCTTTAAGAGAGGCCTACGAGCTCTCCTCCTTCTCTTTGCTCTTTTCGTTTTTCCGGCTCTCTTCTTGCCGCTTCTTGTTCTCGTGACTCGCTCTCTCTCACGCTCTTCCGCTCGCTTGCTTTTCACCCCCTTTGCCTATTCGACGCGGATTTTCGGATTGCCAGCGCGCCATCTTCCAAAGGACATTACCACACAAAGGAACCAAAGTTGAATTTCCCGCGGACTCCAAGGACCCACCCTGCAAGATTCAAACACGGACCGGATCGCGGAATTCCCCACACACGCACGAATTCGCGATCAGCCACGAAGGAAACATATGCAAGTATCCCTTAAGCTGTCGTTATAAAGTCTTGAGCTTATACCAATAAGTTGGACTGATTTTTTGCTTGTGCTCAATAGGTTGTGTCGGTAATACCACCTTTTCCTTGTCTCTCTCTCTCTCTCACTCTCTCTCTCTCCTTCCTGCTTTCAGTTAATTTGTGTATGTTTGTTTATTGTTTGTTGATTTATTAAAATATATATATTCACACGTGATTGTGCCTGAGTTGCTCATCCATAGGTCCCTTTAACGGTGAACCGACCCTGTTACAAATTAAAAAGAAAGATACTTCTCCTGGCCAGAGTGTTATTAAAAGGGAGATAGTTGGTGGACAATTATCCGTCCTTTGAACTCAATTCTAGAATCAAAGAAATTTCTAAAAGTTGAATCAAGCCCTAGATATTAATAATTGTTATAATCTGTTATAATCAACTGTTAATATCCAAATTCCCCTCTGTGCCGATTTATGCATGTTTGATCGTAACACGATTAGACGCATGCATAAATCCCGCACCATTTCCCCTGGGGCTAGATCTCGCAACAGCTGCATACCTCGGTTGTAACGAGTGGTTATTTCAGTCAAAGTTGCCCTTCTATCAGCTTGAATCAGTCGGCCCATTCTCCTCTGACCTCTAGCATCAACAAGGCATTTTCGCCCACAGGACTGCTGCATACTGGATGTTTTTCCCTTTTCACACCATTCTTTGTAAACCCTAGAAATGGTTGTGCGTGAAAATCCCAGTAACTGAGCAGATTGTGAAATACTCAGACCGGCCCATCTGGCACCAACAACCATGCCACACTCAAAATTGCTTAAATCCCCTTTCTTTCCCATTCTGACATTCAATTTGGAGTTCAGGAGATTGTCTTGACCAGGACCACACCCCTAAATGCATTGAAGCAACTGCCATGTGATTGGTTGATTAGATAATTGCATTAATGAGAAATTGAACAGGTGTTCCTAATAATCCTTTAGGTGAGTGTATATAATACCAGGGATGCAGAGCATATTAGTAAGGCTATTGTATGCAGAGAGGTAAGGAAAGTTTGCGTCACTCTCATGTGAGCGCTTTCTGAATATTTTTGTGTTGTTTCCTGGGCCCAAACCCATGATAGCCTCAAAGAGGAGTTTCATAGGACTGCAGGTCAGTGGTGTAGAAATCAGGTTAAATTATGTTTACTTTATATATTTTTGCAACCTCTGGAAGAAACCTAATTAGAATTTCCTAGTTGGTAGTTGGTAGTTGGTATGCATATTCCCATCATTGCACCTTCCAAAAAATTGCACCTTCCAAAAAATTATTACTATATGGAATGGAAGAATACCAGAAGGAAGGGTAGTCTGAAATATATGCCATACACCACTGGTGTTAAATAAACACAAATTATTCACAATTGATTTGATCATCTTTATTTACTAAATACAAAAGCAACAGTTGCTTTTTTTTTCCTGTTTTAATATTCTGTTAATATTCTTGCTCATCTCCTCTTCATCTGTCAGTGCTGGTGTTTGTGAGCCTCTTCCTTCTTGCTGTTGACCTAAGTAGAAGTTAAATGTTAATTTCATTACCCTAATTCACAACTGTAACAGGTTAGATTAGGAGAACATTATGTGAAAAGAGCATTAGACTATGAAGAAAAAGCTGTTGCACATTGAAATAGACACTGAATGATATTTATTTAATATGTCAAATGTTTGTAAAGTCATGAGTCCTACACCTATGAACGTTTTATGCTTAAAGCTTTACCTGATTAAATAATATTTTTATATTTCATTTGTAGCTGCTATCACCATTCTTTTCTTCTTTTTTTGAAAATTAGAACCATGAAAATTAATATTAGTTTAATAACTTGCCATTCTGCCAGGTTTCACTTATGATATTATAACAATGATTAAGAATTAAACTTACATTTTATCCGGAAGTATGCAGACGTCTTTTTGTTCGGTGCTGTTGCCATGGTGAATCATAATTTCGGAGCTCCATTGATCGTGGCTTTTCATAGTCGTGGTGCACGCACTTAACTCCGAGTCAGTCTACTTGGAGATGATTGAACTACCTCAATTCAGCTGTTTTGAAACCCAAAACTCAGAGTTTCCCATCTCAGGGTAAGTCAACTCCGAGTTGGTTGAACCTCCTTATTGAAGCAGGCCCCTGGTAGTAATAGCCCTACAAACCCAAGGTGGCTGTGGCTATGGTCAGGCATAACATTATGATCACCTTTCTAATATTGTTTGATCCCACTTTTGCTGCCAAAACAGCCCTGACCTGCCGAGGCATGGACTCCACTAGACTCCTGAAGGTGTGCTGTGGTATCTGGCACCAAGATGTTAGCAGCAGATCATTTAAGTCCTGTAAGTTACGAGGTGGGGCCTCCATGGCTTGTTTGTTCAGCACATGACTTGACACATGACTCCATGACTTGTTTGTTCAGCACATCCCACAGATGCCCGATTGGATTGAGATCTGGGGGATTTGGAGGACAAGTCAACACCTCAAACTCATTGTTGTGCTCCTCAAACCATTCCTGAACCATTTTTGCTTTGTGGCAGGGCACATTATCCTGCTGAAAGAGGGCACAGCCACCAGGGAATACTATTTCCAAGAAAGGTTGTACATGGTCTGCAACAATGCTTAGGTAGGTGGTAAGTGTCAAAGTAACATCCACATGGATGGCAGGACCCAAGGAGAACATTGCCCAAAGCATCACTGCCTCCGCGGACTTGCCTTCTTCCCATAGTGCATTCTGGTGCTATGTGTTCCCCAGGTAAGTGGGACACACACCCGGCCATTCACGTGATGTAAAAGACAATGTAATTCATCAGACCAGGCCACCTTCTTCCATTGCTCCGTGGTCCAGGTCTGATGCTGTCAGGGACAACAGTTTAGGACCCAAGACCAGATGAAGATGGAGTCGGAAGTGCGAATAATTAAGGAAAATCTTTACTGAGTTTGCATTTTCATCAGCCAGCTTCAAGTCTCTCAAGGAGTTTGTAAGCTGCATTTTCTCTGCATATACATACAATTTCTCAACACAATTATACTCTTTTCAAGGTCTAGCTACATCATTACTGCAGGTTGAATGATTCTGATTGCCTAAGAGAAAATGGATAGTTCAACAAATCAGCTGATAGACCAAAGCATATCTCCATTGATCAAATGTTGATATATGTATATTGAAGCAGCAGTGGATTTCAGAATCCACACCCTTCAATGTTCACATGCCCACTGTTGGCACTTTCAGCGGTAGACAGGGGTCAGCATGGGCACTCTGACTGGTCTGCAGCTATGCATCTCCATATGCAGCAAACTGTGATGCACTGTGAATTCTGACACCTTTCTATCAGAACCAGTATTATCTTCTTAAACAATCTGAGCTACAGTAGCTTGTCTGTTCGGACCACACAGGCCAGCTTTCACTCCCCACATGCATCAATGAGCCTTGGCCGCCCATGACCCTGTCGCCGGTTCACCACCGTTCCTTCCTTGGACCACTTTTGATAGATACTGACCACTGTAGAATGGAAACACCCCACAAAAGCTGCAGTTTTGGAGATGCTTGACCCAGTTGTCTAGACATCACAATCTGACCCTTGTCAAACTTGCTCAAATCCATACCTTGCCCATTTTTCCTGCTTCTAACCCATCAACTTTGAGGACAAAATGTGGCCTAATATATCCCACCCACTAACAGGTGCCATGACGAAGAGTGTTATTCACTTCACCTGTCAGTGGTCATAATGTTGTGCCTGATCGGTATATAATCGCTTGAAATGCGTACGATCATGTATCCTATTTTCCTATGCATTCATATGTTCCTATATAGTGTTTTGCCTATGTATTAATCTAAACTCTTTAAATGAATGTTTTAGCCTTACTTGCGTAATCAGGATCACATCTGTTTTAACAACCTGAAGAATCATTTACATTATATGTTTATACCTATGCAACATTAGCATTAAAAAAATCTTTAATAGTTTCTCCATTGACACCCAATCAAATTGCTTATGCAAAACACCCTACTAGAAGACAAATGATCGTAAAGTTTCCCTCCAAAGGAACAACTTCTTATGGGCTCACTCACCTCCTGAGGGTGTGTAATGGCTGGACCAAACAGACTAGAAACCTGGTCTGACCACAAGATCGCGGACTGGCAGGCCTCAAAACATCAAGCCATGTGCAACTTCCTCGACCATAGCAGAGTCAGACTAACATTGACAAAGTTCACAATTTCTTCATTCAAAGTGTAAGAAATTGATAGCAACTTCAACATCATCGACCCACGGAACTATCAAGACCTTGAAAACTGCTTTAACTGCAATGCTGCTTTAATGCTGAAAACTGCTTTAACAGCAATGCAAGTATTGATGCATTTCAAGATTCAAGAGTTTTATTTGTCACATACACAGTTATATACAGAATATACAACCGGCAGTGAAATGTAAACAGGTCCGCTCCATGGACAGTGCAAATTATGCAATTTCCATGCATTAATGCAATGCATTAATTTTAACTAAACAGAGGTTTAGGATGAGTAGTAAAATCCTCTTAATGAGGTGCTTTGAAATAAGAAACTTATGGGTTTTTTCAGATGGTTAAATGTCTCTTTTCTTCACTTCATCCCCATTTGTTCTGTTCTGGTTATACACTTTCACTTTCCGTGTGTGTGTGGTCTGAAAGCCACTGAATTTGAATCAATGATTGGAGTACTCAAAGTGAATTGGATAAAATCATATTTAACACCACCTAATTCAATGCGTTTTCATATACCAAAGTGTATATTCAGGAGAGTTGGAGGATTAGAATTTTTGATAAAATGTGATTTGCGCTGTCTAAATTGCTCTAAATTAAGCTTTCAAATTTCCACAAGCAGATATTGCACTACTGGAAAATGATATTCACCCACAACTTCAAACCTCACGGCTCCACCCTGTGGAATAATAGGACCATTACAATACATAGGAGGACATTATTCAAACAAGAGTGGTTTGAGAAAAAAGTTGTATATGTTGTTGACTTGCTAGATGAAGCTGGTCAATTTATTCAATATATAAGAAATCTGTGATAAAAATGTTCTTTTAGAGATTTTAATAGTGTGTGTGTAAAGCAATCCCTCTTTCATTGAAACAACTGATGCATAACACTCTTACATATTCAATTGTAATCGTTAAATTGTCTAAGTTGAAAATTGGGGAAGTGTACATTGGGAGCAAAAAGTGCAAAAAAAAAAAATTTGGAAATACTAAAATGTAAATTATTTTCCGATTTCAACACACCAGCAAAAAAGTTAAAATATTTTAACAAAACGAAACATTTATAAACAAGTATTGTTATTATCTTAAATGGCCAGTTGTACCTAAAATGAAGGACATTCAGTTTAGAATCAAAGTTTATCCTGCTGCTGAAACCTTACGGAAAAGATTCCGTTTTGAAGTGTTCTGGATTCTGCTCCGAAGTGTTACAATACAGAGACACGGAGAACAGGAGATGGTAATAATGACAGTTTATTAAGTGAGCTGAGTGCTGAGCGGATCAGGTGAGCAGTCAGAGAGATGAATGGCAGGATAATGCAGATAACTGGATGATAATACTCAATGTCTTTCGTAGGAGACAGGAGACAGGGAAGCAGGTAAGCAAACAGGTAAGTGTCACTGGACAGTGACTGTGTGTGTGCGCGTGCACGTGGGGCTTAAGTGCAGGCAGTGATGAGGTAATGATGAGCTGCAGATTCACTGCTATAGGAGAGGAAGAATTGGCTAAACTCGTCAAATCATCTAAATCAACATGTATGCTCGACCCTATACCGACTAGACTATTAAAAGAGATGCTACCAGAGGTCATAGATCCTCTTCTTAATATCATTAACTCATCTTTGTTATTAGGATATGTACCGAAAACTTTTAAGTTGGCTATTATCAAACCACTTATTAAAAAACCTCAACTTGATCCTACAGAATTAGTCAATTACAGGCCGATCTCAAATCTACCCTTCCTGTCAAAAATACTGGAAAAGGCAGTGTCTTCACAATTCTGTTCCTTTTTAGAAAGAAATGGTATCTGTGAGGATTTCCAGTCAGGATTTAGACCGTATCATAGTACTGAGACTGCTCTCATCAGAGTTACAAATGATTTACTCTTATCATCCGATCGTGGTTGTATCTCTCTATTAGTGTTACTCGATCTTAGTGCTGCATTCGATACTATCGACCACAACATTCTTTTGAATAGACTCGAAAATGTTGGCATTAGTGGAACTGCATTGGCATGGCTTAAATCATACTTATCTGACCGTTATCAGTTTGTAGCAGTAAATGAAGAGATGTCACACCGATCACAAGTTCAGTATGGAGTACCGCAGGGCTCAGTGCTAGGACCCTGTACATGCTACCACTGGGAGATATCATTAGGAAGCATGGCGTTAGTTTTCACTGTTATACTGACGATACTCAGCTCTATATTTCTTCACACCCTGACGAAACTTACCAATTCACAAGATTAACGGAATGCATAGCTGATATAAAACATTGGATGTCTAGTAATTTCCTGCAACTTAATTCAGAAAAAAATTAATTTTTTATTATTGGACAAAAAAACTCTGCAAGTAGTAGCCTTGAAAGAATTGAAAATAATCAAAGATATTTGATTTTGTAAAATGAACAAAGACATTTGCTTTACTGTTTTCAACCCCCATCTCTCTCCAGGAGGGCCATTTGGAATTCCTAAAGACAAAGAAATGCTGAAGGCCTGTAGGCCAAATGTGTGTCACACCTGTAACACCGTGGGGGAAGTTTGGTCTGATTGGTCAGTTTGAATGGCTCACGTTAGGGTTTAAGTCACATGGTCAAGGAATAGATAAAAGAAGATTGTAACTGTTGCTCTGTCTCTTTTTCTCTGGCGCTCTTTCTTGGGGCCTTCTCTTTGGCTCTTCTCTTCTTTGCTCTCTTCTCTTCTTTGTCTCTCTCTCCTTCTCTCTCTCTCTCTCTCAGGTAACATTCATGCTGGGTGCGATTAATGGTATAAGTTTTCATCATCTCATACATTTATTTTGTAACTATTTTTAGTGTAACCATAACTAGATTTTGTCATTAAATTCTTTCAATTACAAATGATGTGCTAACTAGTTTTGATTTGGTATTGACTTTGAAGTGTTACCTATTGCAATACAATATAGTCACATTATAGCAACGCTCTCCCACATTTTTAGCTATTGTAACTGCGCTTATTTCCGTCGTTGGTATAAGCTGCAGTGGGTGGTAAAGACAAGAAATGTACAGTTTTCTATCATCTTGCTGATAACGTTTCTTTAGTCATTCGGCAACCCTGCAGTCAGAACCGCTGTAGAGGATCCACCCTTACATCTGTACAACGCAGCGGAAATAAGCGCGGTTACAATAGCTAAAAATGTGGAGAGCGTTGCCATATAATGTGACTATATTGTATTGCAATAGGTAACACTTCAAAGTCAATACCAAATCAAAACTAGTTAGCACATCATTTGTAATTGAAAAGAATTTAATGACAAAAATCTAGTTATGGTTACACTTAAAATAATTACAAAAATAAATGTATGAGATGATGAAAACTTATACCATTAATCGTACCCAGCATGAATGTTGAGAGAGAGAGAGAGAGAGAGAGAGAGAGAGAGAGAGAGAGAGAGAGAGAGAGAGAGAGAGAGAGAGAGAGAGAGAGAGAGAGAGAGAGAGAGAGAGAGAGAGAGAGAGAGAGAGAGAGAGAGAGAGAGAGAGAGAGAGAGAGAGAGAGAGAGAGAGAGAGAGAGAGAGAGAGAGAGAGAGAGAGAGAGAGAGAGAGAGAGAGAGAGAGAGAGAGAGAGAGAGAGAGAGAGAGAGAGAGAGAGAGAGAGAGAGGGAGAGAGAGAGAGAGAGAGAGAGAGAGGAGAGAGCCGGAGAAGGAGAGGAGAGAGAGAGCGGAGAGGGAGAGCCGGAGAGAGGGAGAGCCGAGAGAGGAGAGCCGAGAGAGGGGAGAGAGAGAGGGGGAGAGCCGAGAGAGGAGAGCCAGAGAGAGAGAGAGAGAGAGAGAGAGAGAGAGAGAGAGAGAGAGAGAGAGAGAGAGAGAGAGAGAGAGAGAGAGAGAGAGCCAGAGAGGAGAGAGAGAGAGAGAGAGAGAGAGAGAGAGAGAGCCAAGAGAGAGAGAGGCCGAGAGGGAGAGAGAGAGAGCCAGAGGAGAGAGCCAAGAGGAGAGCCGAGAGAGAGAGAGAGAGAGCCGGAGAGAGGAGAGAGCCAAAGAGGAGAGCCAAGAGGAGAGCCAAGAGAGAGCCAAGAGGGGAGAGCCAAGAGGAGAGCCAAGAGAGAGAGCCAAAGAGGAGAGCCAAGAGAGGAGAGCCAAAGAGGAGAGCCAAAGAGGAGGCCAAGAGAGAGGAGAAGGGAGAGCCAAAGAGGAGGCCAAGAGGAGAGGCCAAAGAGGAGAGCTGGAAAGAGGAGAGCCAAGAGAGGAGAGCCAAAGAGGAGAGCCAAAGAGAGGAGAGCCAAAGGAGAGCCAAAGAGGAGAGCCAAAGAGGAGAGCCAAAGAGGAGAGCCAAAGAGAGAGAGCCAAAGAGGAGAGCCGGAGAGGGGAGAGCAAAGAGAGGAGAGCCAAAGAGGAGAGCCAAAGAGGGGAGAGCCAGAGGGAGAGCCAAAGAGGAGAGCCGGAGAGAGGAGCCAAGAGAGGAGAGCCAGAGGGAGAGGGGAGAGCCAGAGGGAGGCCAAGAGAGGAGAGCCAGAGAGGAGAGCCAAAGAGGAGAGCCAAAGAGGAGAGCCAAAGAGGAGAGCCAAAGAGGGAGAGCCAAAGAGGAGAGCCAAAGAGGAGAGCCAAAGAGGAGAGCCAAAGGAGGAGAGCCAAGAGGAGAGCCAAAGAGGAGAGCCAAAGAGGAGAGCCAAAGAGGAGCCAAGGGAGAGCCAAAGAGGAGAGCCAAAGAGGAGAGCCAAGAGAGGAGAGGGGAGAGCCAAAGAGGAGAGCCAAAGAGGAGAGCCAAAGAGGGAGAGCCAGCCAGAGGGGAGAGCCAAGAGGAAAAAGAGCCAGAGCAACAGTTACAATCTTCTTTTATCTATTCCTTGACCATGTGACTTAAACCCTAACGTGAGCCATTCAAACTGACCAATCAGACCAAACTTCCCCACGGTGTTACAGGTGTGACACACATTTGGCCTACAGGCCTTCAGCATTTCTTTGTCTTTAGGAATTCCAAATGGCCCTCCTGGAGAGAGATGGGGGTTGAAAACAGTAAAGCAAATGTCTTTGTTCATTTTACAAAATCAAATATCTTTGATTATTTTCAATTCTTTCAGTCCCCTCTTGGCACCATTGGCTACAATCATTGAGTACAAAGGTGGCACAGTCCACAAAGACATGCTTTCTGTTGTGTGTAGATGTCATCTTCAGACTTCTCGCCCACACTTGTTGCAAAAGCAGCTGGTCAGTCTTCAGTCTTTGTTCTCATCTCAGTCCTGCATGAGAAGGCTCCATCAAATGGTGTTGCACCAATCATTGATATGCAAAACGTCCATTGAATCCTTCACACCTTGAGAACAGTCACTGAAGGTTAGAGCAAACGCTTGTCCCTCTTTCTGAGGACAAAGGATGTGAACTTGTGCAGCAGGGATCCTGTGATTTAAAAGAACATATAGCACAACAAAGAACAAAAGCATACATGGTATTTGTCATTGGTCAGAAGTTTGATGTGGTCAGATTAAAATAGTCTCTGCCAATAAGCCATTAAATCGATGTACTTAATAAAGTGGTCAAGGCTGAGAATAAAAGAAGATCTCACAAGCTCTTACATTGTTTCTGGAAACATTAAAAATAAATTGCCTTATAACAAAACAATCATTGTTGGCTTAAATCCCCCTTTTCATGAAGAGTATCAGCAAAATATTCAGTGTAACCAAATACAGAAATTAAATTCCATAGATGTCCAAAAACATTGTTGCAAGTCAAATGGACAAAATACAAAGACTCAGAAATCAAATAAGTTCAAAATCAAATGCATTGTTACAATACAATGATAAAATAAATGTTGCACTTAGGTAAGAATGAGAAATGCATAAATTCACGTAAATTTTGATATTTAACTTGGTGAGACACATAATAAACTAACTGATTTAGTAAATCTGAAGAAAAACAAAACATTAACTGGGAGAAATTCACAGTTATAATACAGTCTAGATGTAAAGACTTAAATAAAATAGAATACATTTTGTGAGACAGATGTAGATTTGACTTTGTCTGTGAAGATCAAATCTATGTGGCTGCATTTAGCTGTGGCTATGTGTAAATCATGCCCCAAACACGGCAAGGAGGTTTTACAATTGTGATGCAAATTTGGTCCTGTTGTAACAGGAAGCCAGCATGAGAATGTGAGTAAGGTGTGGTTGGCTCAAACCAGTGTTTTTGTTAGGAGCATGATAAAGTGCAAAGGTCAAAGGTACTGAATCCTGCTGTGATGAAAGCATTTTCATGGTTAATGCAATTGTAAATTACACTGTAGCCACATGGCAATTCTATGCTCCTGTACATGGTTTTACTGCAGCTATATGGAAAATAGCAGAGTTTCCACTCAGGAGACAAACAAATTCAACATAGAAACACATGAAACTGGAAATGGCTAAACAATTCCAGTATTAAAGTTATTCAATTTTCACAAGATACATGGCCTAGAATGCAAAGCATCAACAACCTTTATCCTAAGTGTTTCATACAACACTTAAAGTAAAGCAATCATGTGTTTTAAAGAATAAACTTAACTAGTCTATGTGTATATATTAACACAAACAACTATAATGTGTGTTCAATGCGCACAATGTGTTTAGTACAATTACAAATTTGAAAATACAAACAGGATCATTGCAATTTAGATGTTTAACTATTAAACTCACTGCTATGAGGCTGCTAGTCCACTAGCCAATAAGGTTAACAGCTGAAGGCCTTGCATGAACACTGCGGTTAACTCACTGAGAGTTTTACCTGCAAATGAGCACTGATCTTTACCCTTAGAAAGTGATTTCCTAGTTTTCTGAAAATAAGGTGGAGGTCGACCTTTGCCCAGTGACCAGCATCTCTCCTCTGAGTGGCCTATTTTCCTACAAGAACTGCAAAACCTGTTCTCTTTGCCATAGGATTGAATGCTATGTTCTCCTGGAGTTTGAGGATTTTCATGACTCTCTAATGCTTGTACACCATGCGTACTGGTACATGACTCTGCGCTATTACGGTACTGCATCACCTTAAGAACTGAAATGGGCACACTTTCTTGAGTTGCACATGCATTTTCTGAACTAAACGTTTCAGATTCATTAGAGCAAGTCAGCTCATCTAAGAAGTGAACATGCTTTTTAGTCCCATCGCTGTTAAGCGTTTTGGGAGACATGAACTTTTTAGCATTTAGCTTAGCCTTGAGATCTGCAATGGTCTCCTTGTGATTTTACACTTTTCAGTCAGGGCTAACTGCTCAGCTAGTAATTTATCTAGCTGTGCTTGAAGATCTTGAATCTTTGCCTCAGACTTTTCTGCTTCTGCATTTTTAGAATGCACTTCTTTACATTTCTCATCTAGACTTGATAATAGAAATGGTATCACTTTATGTAGCCTTTTAAAACTTATGAAGTTTAAAGCCTCAATTATTTTACCATGTTTTGATTTCTTTTGGTGTTTGCCAATTATGTCCCACCATCGAATCATTTCATCATCTGAACTTTTAATTCCAATATACTCTGTCTTGAGTTTGGACAAGGTAGGCTCAACTTTTTCACTCCATAAAGCAAACAATAAGTCACTGTTATCAGAAATTTTCCCTTCCATCCCGAGGAGATAATCTGAATATTCTCGGATTGTACAGTAATGGGACTATTGAAGCTATTTAAAATCTTCTAATTTCTGTTTCATGCAATTCATAAACAATGAAAACAGACTTACCAATTCCTTGGTCAAAAGGTCAGCTTTAATCCATTCACAAGATCAACTGTGAAAAAATGTCCTCATTCTGATGAATTTCAGAAGATTCACTGCAAGGATTCCCGGGTTTCGGCACCATCTGTAAGGTGGATCCTCTACAGCGGTTCTGACTGCAGGGTTGCCGAATGACTAAAGCGTTATCAGCAAGATGATAGAAAACTGTACATTTCTTGTCTTTACCACCCACTGCAGCTTATACCAACGACGGAAATAAGCGCAGTTACAATAGCTAAAAATGTGGGAGAGCGTTGCTATAATGTGACTATATTGTATTGCAATAGGTAACACTTCAAAGTCAATACCAAATCAAAACTAGTTAGCACATCATTTGTAATTGAAAGAATTTAATGACAAAATCTAGTTATGGTTACACTTAAAATAGTTACAAAATAAATGTATGAGATGATGAAAACTTATACCATTAATCGTACCCAGCATGAATGTTACCTGAGAGAGAGAGAGAGAGAGAAGGGAGAGAGACAAAGAAGAGAAGAGAGCAAAGAAGAGAAGAGCCAAAGAGAAGGCCCCAAGAAGAGCGCCAGAGAAAAAGAGACAGAGCAACAGTTACAATCTTCTTTTATCTATTCCTTGACCATGTGACTTAAACCCTAACGTGAGCCATTCAAACTGACCAATCAGACCAAACTTCCCCCACGGTGTTACAGGTGTGACACACATTTGGCCTACAGGCCTTCAGCATTTCTTTGTCTTTAGGAATTCCAAATGGCCCTCCTGGAGAGAGATGGGGGTTGAAAACAGTAAAGCAAATGTCTTTGTTCATTTTACAAAATCAAATATCTTTGATTATTTTCAATTCTTTCAGTCTAGAATACTGTCTAACACTCGATGGCTGCTCTGTCAAGTCCTCGTCATCAGTTAGGAACCTGGGTGTGCTTTTTGATACCAATCTTTCATTTGAAAGCCACGTTTCTAACATCTGTAAAACCGCATTCTACCATCTTAAAAATATATCTAAATTACGGCACATCCTTTCGATGCAAAATTCTGAACAGTTAATTCATGCGTTCATGACCTCAAGGCTAGATTACTGTAATGCTTTACTGGGTGGTTGCCCTGGTTGCTTAATAAACAAACTCCAGCTGGTCCAAAATGCAGCAGCTCGAGCTCTTACTAGAACAAGGAAGTATGACCATATTAGCCCGGTTCTGTCAACACTGCACTGGCTCCCTATTAAACATCGTATAATTTTTAAATCTTGCTTATTACTTACAAAGCACTAAATGGTTTAGCTCCCCAGTACTTGAGCGAACTCTTAACGCATTATACTCCATCACATCTATTGCGGTCTCAAAACTCTGGCCAGTTGATAATCCCTAGAATATCAAAATCAACTGCAGGCGGTCGATCCTTTTCCTATTTAGCGCCTAAACTCTGGAACAGTCTTCCTAGCATTGTTCGGGAAGCAGACACACTCTGTCAGTTTAAATCTAGACTAAAAACGCATCTCTTTACTATGGCTTACACATAAAACATTATCAATTTCTATTATTCAAATCAGTAAATGATTGTTAGGCTGCATTAACTAGGTCATCCGGAACCGGGAACACTTCCCATAACACCTGATGTACTCGTTACATCATAAGAAGAATGGCATCTACGCTAATGTTAGTCTCTCTGTTTATCCCGAGGTTTACTGCAGTCAGCCAGATCCGGGCTGTATCCAGATCAGATGGTGGACCAGCGCCTGGACATGACCAACGCATCCCTGAAATGTCTGCAGAGAGCATGTCAAATAACCCCACACACTGTCGACACGACATCCTCATTAAACCCGTCTTCGGCGTGATGACTCCAATCTTTTGAATAATCTTACGAATATCTATTTACCTAATATGAATTAAGACCTGCTATGTTGCCAGAATTATAATCATACACTGTTTGTTCGTCGGGCAGAGGAGAACTGGCACCCCGACTGAGCCTGGTTTCTCCCAAGGTTTTTTTTCTCCATTCTGACCCTGAAGGAGTTTTGGTTCCTTGCCACCGTTGCCTCTGGCTTTTGGTTTGCTCAGTTGGGGGCACCTAAATTTCATCAATATTACCGATCTGCCCGCATTGACACTATATGATACTTGAAATTAGCTGGATAACATCACCGTTTCACCAGAACGGCTGTACAAATTCTGTTGCATTATTTTCCTGTTAACAATGTGAAGCTGCTTTGAAACAATTGGACTATATGAATAAAGGTGATTTTGATTTGATTTTGCAGGTGTGTGTGATCAGTATTCGGGAGAGGATGTGCGTGGTGCTTGGGAGTGGGTGGAGCCTGGCATGATTGTGACGAGAAGAACCTGAACCATTGAACATTTTATATTTTTCTTGCCCGGTCACATTGCAGTTCTGGCAGGATATTAACAGCTGGATAAATACTGGTCTGAAATTCCTTCACTAAATTTATTTCAGGTTTTGATTCATGTGACGGTCCTCAAAAAGATGTCATTGATGTTAAATGTCATTATTACTATGGGTAAATATTATATACGTAAAAGCAAGTGGAATAACAGTAAACCATCTTTAGCTTGTTTTAAAAATGAATGTAAAAATTATTTAGCATCCATAAAATACTTATCCAAAGATAACCATCTCTTGCTGAACCATATGAAGTTATTTATGAGCCTCTTTCCTTTTAAGATTGTGTACATGTATTTTTATCTTTTTCCTTCTTGCAACCCCCCCAGTTTATTTTTCATCTCTGTTTTTTGTGTTTATTTAAAATAAGACAAATCTGATAGTTTTGTAATCTTATATCTGTTATTTAACAGTTGAGATCGTTCTTTAATGCTGATCTATCAGCAGAAGACACAAGCCATGGTTTAAATCCCAGTTGCAAAGATTTCAAACAAACTTCTTTCACATCTTCATTATGGGGTATTGTTTGTAGAATTTTGAGAAAAATAATGAATTTAATCCATTTTGGAATAAGGCTGTAACATAACAAAATGTGTAGACAGTGAATCGCCGTGAATACTTTCCGGATGCAATGTACTTCCCTTTAACATCACTTCAGAGCTATCATTATTACATTCTTGTTTCTTTACCCTTCAACAAAGAAGGCTTTTCCCTTGCTTTCGTGCCTCTTCAATCTGTGGTCACAGTTTAGTGCGTATCTCTCTGTCTTTGTAGTTAAGTCTTTGCCGAACTTTAACACGTGCTGTTTAATGTCTTCTCATTCCTGCTCTGGCAGGCCATACAGCCATCTTCTGTGGTAGTTTTCCATTTAATTTATCCGTCTTCCAGGCCCGTTATTCTCTTCTGATGGTCATCATTTGCCTTCTTAATGTTGTTATTTCTGTTTTTATGTCTTGAATTTCGTTGAAGAGAAACTCTGATGCCTACTTAAGTCCATATTGCAGGTTAATAAAAAATAAATATATAACCATGTATTAAAATATCATATGAAAAGTTAAAGCAGAATTTAAAATACTTTAAAAAGACTTAAAGACACAAATTTAGTAGATAAAGTGACTGTTTCTTTGTTTGTGAAAATGCATTTTTTTTAACAGCACATCATTTTACGTCACGAGAAGGAGTTATTTGCCGGGCTCTGCGTTGGCTCGGTGCAGAGTAGGTTGGTATTCAGTAGGAGTCAGTGTGTTTTCTGTAGTTTTTATCATTTTTAATTTATCATCGTCATGCTAAGTTAGTGTTTGCGGAGGTTGCACAAGCTCCAGCCTGTCAGGACATCGAGTCGACAGGTTTCCTATCAAGAAAAAGGACGGTGATATCTTGTGTGCCTGGGTGGCGTTTTGTGCAGTTGAAGGGAAGGGACTTCACTTCTGCATCTGCTTTGAAAAACGCGGTGGTGTAGCATTCACTTTAAACCGGAGGATTAAAATCCCGGCGATATGATTGAGTTCAATATTGTAATACTCCTGTAAAGGATTATATTAAATGAATAAACATCCACATGCTACGCTTTTTCGCTGTTGTTTTTACGTGAATCAATTTCAACATTGATGCATACAAATTATGTACATTAACACAAATGCATAAAGTCTCACACTTTTCAAAACAGTTTTGAATTATGTGCTGGTAATGTAAATATTTTATTCATGCCATGCATGTACATTCAAGTTAATTCAACTACATACTCATGACGTTATATATATCCTTACACTATCTGTGAATCTGCAGGATATAAACTCACAACACAGAATTAATGCATAAAGATAACATGAAACACATACAGTAACACTATAGTGTCTGTGGTTCGGACGCCGATGGGAGACGTGTTGGTCACAGATCCGTCAGCAATGCAGCTCGACGAAAACATCAACTGTGCGCCGTAAGTCCTGTTTGTTTTGCTAGCTACCAAATCAGTAGTGATGAGAAACTGTTATATCATGGACGGATAACGAGTGTGACATATGCCTGATCAAAGCTTATTAGTTCTCCTCACACCACAACTCAATTAGTCTCCTCTGACCGTTGTTCTGTCTAATCCTGGCCTGTCCCTGCTCTCTTGGACGCATAGCAGGCTGATCATTTTATGGCTGTGGTCCGTCATATGAGTATGAATAATCATTTGCAATTTCCTGTCACTGTGATCCATTGTTTTCCTATTGTTGAAATTGACCCTCCCGTCACTTCCGTTTTGGCATTTTCAGATGAAGTAAAATTTTCTTACAAAAACGACTCCAGAAGCCATAGGTATTTATAAGTATATTTTAAAGAAAATCTAGTTCATTATTTTTCTATACATTGACTCACTGGGGGCTCTAACCTGCAATATGCCCTTTAAAGCTTAGATGTGGTCTACATTTTTCTTTATCAGGCCTGCAAGATTGTCCGCATTCTCTCTTATTTTTTTCAGCCACAAGCCTCACGTGTATCACGTAACTCGGAGAGTGTTGGTTTAGATTTCCCTTTCCCTTTCATTTTCACCTGCTTTAACAACTTTCATAACATCCTCAGTCAAATCTGTTTTCTGAAGTGAATAAAAGCATCTTGTTTGTCTTTTTACCTTGGTCTATTGGTCATCTTTGATTTTTTTTTTTTTTCAGATTTACTAATAGCTCACACCATCGCAAATCATCTTTTGGCATTAAAAAACTACTGTCAGGATTTACTTAGCCCAGTGTAGTAAATCTGGCTCATAGTCTGTTTCATCAAAGGTGAAAAACACTTTCATTTTCTCATAATATACATTGCACATCACCACATTTTTCAATGATTCTCAAACGACTGGACGCTGGCTCACTACACATTGGTAGCCTGGTCCTACCAAACTCTCATACATTTCATTTGTACAGAGAGTCTGGCCACTCTCCATTGACAAGTGTTAACTTCCTTGAAGGCAGGTACTCTGTTGAAGTTTAAAACTATTGGATCTGCCCAGAGCTACTCTGGATCTGCCATAACCAATCTCTAATGTTTTATCATGATGTATGTCATCTCAAACTAGCGCACGACATCAGCGTCATCATTCTCAGTCACTCCCTCTGTTCGCTGATTGGACCGGTTAAAATTTGGCCAGAAAAAAACAAAGAATATACCGCAATCCCAGATGGGGTACTGAAGGAAAATGAAAATGGAGCAGAAGTACGTAGGAGGGCGGAGCCAGGCTAACACATTGGGACACCGATGACTCGGGCCCTGTCCCAAATGGCACCCTAAACCCTCACGGTCTTCCTCTGAGCACTTTCACGGTGTAATGCCGCTTTGACTGCCGGGTAGAAGTCCTCTGCGTAGCTCGCAAACTTGCAGGCTCAGCTGAAGTGCACATCGAGGGTGCATAGCAGCCACAAAGGGGCCACTCACGAGCACCCTTCTTAAGCTTAAAGTTCCAGTGGACCGGAAGTACCAAGTGAGTTTTCTTCAGTGCTGTAACGTATTTCCAAGTGAAACAGAATATTGAATAGAGGGCAGGGTTTTACTTCAGCGCTCCTCCTCTCCATCTCTCGCTCATAGCAGACTAACGGTTGGAGGGGAGTGGTTACGCATTTTCAAACCTAAGCCATCAAACTGACATCATCTGAGAAGGAAGGCCGTTTCCAGACCAGAAGTTACTTTTCAGATTTTGATTAAAGATTACCACGACAAACTAATTTTTTCTGTGTATTAACTTACACGGATTAATTGTTCACCCTAAGACCTTTAATATGTGCTGACAAAGTAAATAGGGTCAATTTTGATTTCATGAGGACTTTAAATTACGAATGGGACACCCTACAGTCTTGTGGACTTAACAGACACACGTACTCAGCGGCGATTGTAAGTCCACAAGACCGAAAGTGCACATGAAGTGTGCCATTTGGGACAGGGCCGTGACGTGGAGACGTGACAACATCATTGTACAACAGCATTACTGGTTTTTATGAATGACAGCAGAGCTGATATCTTTCTGACATTAATTGTAATGTTATTTAAATTACATTATGATAAATACTTTGCTTGTTACATATACAGTTCATGCAACATTTCAGTCATAAATAAATTATAAATGTTAGTAAGACTGTGTTCATTACCTGTCTAATGTATGTTTATGCTGAAATATATGTTTTTAAGTAACTATTATTTATTATATCAAGTTGGTTCACGTAATTTAACTTTCACACTTCAGAACTTCAGTTAAGGGAACATAGTGAGCATTGATGCACCCTGGGTTTTGCAGTGCATTGTGGGACTTTTTAGGGAGGGAACACCCTGATCACTTCCGAGACAGAAACGAAACTCCCATTACCATAACTGAACTTCAGCTCCAATTGTACACACTGTAAAGGCAGTAACAATGTTGTTGATTTTACCATATCAATCCGAGCGTGAGAACTAGTTATTCAACCCGAATGTTTCTCACAGACATTTCTCAGTAATACGCTACTCCTTTTGACGTACATTATGAGATGTTGCAACTGTAATTCTTCACTATCCACATTAACAAGAATATGTCCATCAACAAACCCATGTGTAGGGGGGAGCAGGGCACAACCTACCGCTTTTTGACTTTCTCAGTTTGTGTAAATCCACTTGGGGTTCAGAGTATTTTAATTTTTTTTCCCACATTAATTTCCCACATGTCTAGTACAATTATGTGGTTTTGTTTCATTAATACAGTGTATACTTTTTTCTTGATTTACCCCGAACGAATGGAAGTGAAATGTGACAAGTGTATTGTAACTTGTGAGGGGCACGATGTAACATGACCAAATGACAGCTTAAAATGTTATCTGATATAATAAAAAAATAATCCAAGACAAACTAAAATATTTTGTCAATAAAATACAATTATTAACTTTTAAATAAGATAATGACATTTTTAATCATTAAAAATATAAAAAAATTTGAGTCTGACAACAAACACACTTCAAAACACAGTTATACAGCATAGTTCAAAAAATAATAATGAATAATTTCTGAACATTGACTCTCAGTCTTTATTCACCCTTTTCTCATGGTTTCTCAATAAAATTCATAAAAGTATAAAATATAATAGCACCTGCACAACTGGGATATAAACCCGGCTCGTATCTTCTGCTGTTTGGTCAGCATTAAAGAACCATCTCAACTGTTAAATAACAGATATAAGATTACAATAATATCAGATTCGTCTCTTAAATAAACACAAAAACAGAGATGAAAAATAAAATTAAGAAATTTACGTTTGCTATGGTTAAATAAATGTTCAGCGATATCTTCCAAAGATTTTTTAATTTTGCCGCAATTTTTTCTCTAAATAATGTTGATATAGCAACTAGTAAATACACAAAGATTCGTCATCCTGGCATGTGTGGAAAGTTTTAAACCATGTGTGTCAAAACTAACCCCGCGTTAGGTTGTGCCCCGCTCTCCCCTATATTTCTAATTTACTGAGGTGCACATGCAGAAACTGCATCGTTACCTGTATCAATAACAGCACATATGTTAGCTGAGCATTAACGTGAATGACTGATGAAACATTAATGTTTGTAAAACAAATCTTGCTCCATCCTTTATCATTACTCAAAGTAAGAGCAACAATCTGCATTAATGGACACAATTTTAGGTAATAGTGGCCCACAGCTGATTAGCAGAACTTTTTGAGTAAAACAGTAATAATGTGAGTTAGCTGTTTAGCTGGAAACACCGGGTAGAACATATATACATCAGTAATTAATAATACTTACAGGTTGTATCTGACCCATCTTTAATGGATAAGCATTTTGTAAATCCCATATAGGCCTCACAGAGATTTGAAAAGCAATCGTCAAAATGTTGTAGTGCTGTTGTATCGCTGTAGTAATTTTAACCACTGACATCCTCATCCTTTGGAAGTGTTTACAAAGACAATTTGCTTTTGCAGAGCAGAAAACAGCGTCTTCTCTACATGTACACAACATGAACCAGCTACAGTGTTTGAGGGCCGGTCAAAGTACTGTAAGGTCCATCCGTTAGCCCAAGGACGGAATCTAACGGCCTGGTCGAAGGACTTCTGCGTGTTCGTCTTCTCAGCACTTCTGTTGGATTCACTTAATTTATGACCATCGAATTTTAAATCTGACTCCATGAATAATTTGATCTTACTCCAATTCTTTGTAACTTTGTTACATTTGTAACTTAACAGCTGATCATAAGTTTAGTTGTGATTTAATTTAGATCTTTGATTTCTCTTAGTATCTCTTAATTTCAAATACTCGTTCCTCCATGGGACCCGAGTCGCTCAGAGGATAATGCTCGCGATTATAATTACATTACCTCACGGACGCAAATTAGTCAGTTCTGATATTACAGAGGATTACAGAGTGAACTATTTTACCTTTAAGTGAGTCGCAAATGCTTACTCATAACAGAAAGTGTAATTTTAGCAATAGTCACGAGAGCTGTAACTTGATAATAACAGTGACACCCAGAAATCAGATTGTCCCTCATGCTTAGCGCCATGCTCCGGTCATGGGGTCCTCGGTATGAATCTGCCCTGACAGAAAGATTTACGGAAACTCCTACAAAACTCCTCATGCGACACTACTTGAGTAATGATTTATGAAAAATACAGAATAAATCAAGATTAACATTTATTTTGGCCAGACAGAACTTAAAGAACATAATTAAACATGAATCCATGGTACACAACTTTCAGCATAAAATACAATTAAGTAATATGAAAATAGTTTCAAAGAGTCATATCTGGCACAATACATACAGCGTGTGTGAGTGTCTCTTATGACACTGACACAACACTGCATGGGGGCTTCTGTCTACAGAATATTCCCCCAAATGGCAGCCCTGCTACCCTTCCTTAAATACCCAGACCAGAACAAAGGGTTGTAACTATTTGCAACACAAACACCTAGTTTGGGGGAGAAGATCAGATATCTTTGGAGAGACCACTCAAAAAGAGAACAAGTCTCATATGTTTCAATCTTTCTAACCCTATCAGTGACTTCAGTGATGTTGAGACCATTTTACCAATCGCACTATGACCTTTAAAAAGACACCAGACATGAAAGGGATAAAACAATAGATTCACAAGATAAATCATATGTAGTATATCTGCATTCTGGGACTTGAATCAGGGGGAAGGGGGAAAGGGAGGTAGAGAGGGGAGAGGGTTTTGGTCAGGCGGTGTCCTACAGTTTCTCTGTGAGATCTTCTCTTCAGATTGAGTTTTATTGTTTTAATGCAGGGTGTTGGATCTCAGCTTTTGTCTTAGCAGTAAAACCGGTCCTTACAGTACGTTGTTCGCGGGCAGCCAATGAAGACCATAGGTGGGCATTATACGAATTTGTTACCATGTTACATATACAGGTCATGGAAGTTAGACTGGGATTCCTGATGACTCGTTTAGGCGGTTCAGATTTGATTCATTCTTTTGGGAGACAACTTTATTCATTGTGCACTTTCGACTTTCAACTTTGCAGACACACTACATGCATACTTCTACAGGGGCACTTTAACCCTTGTGTGGTGTTCATATTTTTGTTATTCAGCCAGTGTTTGTGGGTCTGGTGGACTCGCTGCATTTTGGGGTATTTAAATACTCTACAGATGTTTACTTCATCCCAATTACAAGCTATATAAACAGCATATGGTTCACATTTGCCATTTACCTTTGTTAGATCACATGTAGGGGGAGAGTGGGGGTGGTTGCAACACTTTTTACATTTCCTTAAGTTTCTCAGCAACTGTTTGCATTAGAAAGATAATATATATATATATATATATATATATATATATATATATATATATATATATATATATATATATATATATATATATATATATAGATAGATATATTAAACCCACATACACTAACCTAAAGGATTATTAGGAACACCATACTAATACTGTGTTTGACCCCCTTTCGCCTTCAGAACTGCCTTAATTCTACGTGGCATTGATTCAACAAGGTGCTGAAAGCATTCTTTAGAAATGTTGGCCCATACTGATAAATACCAATAAAGAATAGCACTTATCACTCTGTTCGTTTTCTGTTTTTCTATTTAAAAAAAAAGAAAAAAAATTGTTCTGTCCTATATGCTCTGTGCTAGATTAACTGAGACTTGTTACAGCACTTGCATATTGTTGCCCTTGACTGTTTTTAGTTGCTTCTCTTGCTCTCATTTGTATGTCGCTTTGGATAAAAGCGTCTGCTAAATGACTAAATGTAAATGTAACACTTGGCTATTAATTTCCAGAAAGAATGAGGGGCATACTGAGCATGTGCAGTAGGAGTGTCATGACTCCAGCTCATTCCTGATTGGAGAAATCAGCAATGTTGCAACTGCCACACGTTGCAACTGTCCCCACTTTCCCCCCATGTATTAAAATGCTACTTGTTTTTTGTTTGTTTTATAATAAAATGTAATAAAAAAAATAAATTATAATCAAGATATTAGTGGAAATAACAAGGAAGTGGAAGCAAGGTTTTTCATAACTATCAATAACTATTTTTATTTATTTGAACTTCATTAGAAATTTAACCCATTCAGGTCACACACACATGCGCGTACATACAGCAGGCCCAGACAGGAGGAGGACAGAGAGAAAGCAGAGTGAAAGGTGAAAGCTCTTCTTCGTTTTGGAACTAGCTGACGCTCAATCTCATCCTCATCTTCTTCAAAGTCACTATCAGACTCTGAATTTTCAGAAATGTGTTCTTCACATTCTGAAAGCTCTTTTCCTCTACAGCAGGGGTGGCGAACTCCGGTCCTGGATAGCCTCAGTCCAGTTCAGTTCCAATCCTAATAAATCTCACCTGCCTGTAGCTTTCTAGTAACCCTTCAAACCTTGATTAGCTTGTTCAGGACCGATGTTTGCCACCCCTGCTCTACCTCATCAAAAGCTTCACTCTCTTCCAAAATCAATTGCAAGACCCTCTGAGCAGCAAATCTTTTGGCCATCTTGATCATTTGTGATAAGGAACCACACTGGCAAAGCTATATTTGTGTCCCACCCCCCATTTGCAGCTGGGATAGAGTATGAGAAAATAAAGATTTGTTCCCGGAAGACAGAGGGTAAAATGTGCAGGAAAGTGAGAGCAGACTGTGTTGGTGATTGAATTTTGCAACAACGTTCCAACCTTGTGCAGGAACGGCAGGGGCAGAAACACAAAACTCACACTTACACTCACACACTCATACGTCTGGTTCACTATGGTCTTGAATTGATTGCTCCTGTCTTCGATTGCTCCTGTCTACCCTGTTTGCTGTTGTTGCTGTGCTCACATGTGCTCTGCTCTGCTCTTTTGGGGATTTTTATTTGATATAATTCTCTGTTGTTTAAACTGCTAATTATAACCTACTCATCTTCATATATTGTCTAACATTGCCTACCACATTAAATCTGACATCACTAGCTTTTAATCTAAATCACTATCGCACGTTAGCGTTTCGCTAGCCTGTTAGCTTGCCATCTCTACACCCGGGTTTCCTGTTTTCTGAGTTCACTAAACAACTGTGGTGAGTTGGATTAGTAAATAGGCTCCATCAAACAACTTTGGTAAATTGGATTAATCAACAAATACGGTAAGCCATGTCTTCTTCTCCAGTCATTGTCACTTGTACCGCATGTTTCATGTTTAGTGTATCTGTCTCCGTTGGCGAGCAGGGCTTCACATGTGATAAATGTAAGGAGATAGTCAGGCTGACGGAGAAGATTTCAGAATTAGAGATTCGGTTCCGGCTGTAGAGCCCGTGCAGCAGGGCAATTGGGTGACGGTCAGACGGCATAGTCGCGGATCAAAAAACCACTCTTCAGTTCCGATTAGAACATCAAACAGGTTCTCCCCACTCAGTGACGCACCCACTGAGAATCCTGTTGAAAGTGCCCTGGCTATTGGTGATTCTATTACACGGAACGTGAAAATAGAGACACCAGCCACCATAGTCACATGTTTACCGGGAGCCAGAGCGCCTGACATCAAAGCAAATTTAAAAGTGCTGGCTAAAGCTAATCGTAAATTCTCTGAGATTATTATTCACGTCGGCACTAACGATGTTCGACTTCGCCAGTCGGAGATCACCAAAATTAACATTAAAGAGTGTGTGAACTCGCAAGTACGATGGCAGATGCATTTTTTTGTTCTGGTCCGCTCCCTGTTAAAAGGAGTGATGAGATACTTAGCAGACTATCATCACTCAAGCTGTTGGGGCAGACTTGACCTGTTGAAGAGGGACGGCATCCATCCTTCTTGGAGTGGTGCCGCTCTTCTCTCTAGTAAATTGGCATATAGTCTTAAAGCTAAACCTTGACTAACTGGGGCCCAGGTCAGGAAGCAGACGGACTGGCTTACCTGACCGTCTGCTAGCTGTCTCCCGTTACAGAAGTCAGATAAATCCCAACACATAGAGAGACTTTCACCTAGATATTATCACATAGAGACTGTGTCTGTTCCCCGAATTAGTAAATACAAAAAACCATCAAGACCATTCAACAGTAAAAACTTAATTGATGTCCAAATAAACAACAGATATAATACAGATGATCAAATGATAACGCTTGGGTTGCTGAATATTAGATCCTTTTCCCCAAAAGCGCTTATTGTTAATGATATGATTACAGATAATAATCTAGATGTGCTGTGTTTGACAGAAACCTGGCTAAAACCTGACGACTACATTACTTTAAATGAGTCCACCCCACAAGATTATTGTTATAAACACGAGCCACGTCTGAAAGGTAAAGGGGGAGGGGTTGCTGTAATTTATAATATCTTCAGTATTACTCAGAAGTCTAGTTTCATATATAATTCTTTTGAAGTTTTGACATTTGTGCTGGCTACTGTATACAGGCCACCAGGGCACAATGCAGACTTTATCAAAGAATTTTCTGACTTTCTATCAGTAAACATCAGTAAACATTTCTATTAGTACTGGCTGCAGATAAAGTACTAATTGTTGGTGATTTTAATATCCATGTAGATAATGAAAAAGACGCATTGGGATTAGCATTTAGAGACATTTTAAACTCTATTGGAGTAAGGCAACACGTGTCAGGACACACTCTTCGCCTTAATCATACATTAGACTTAATATTGTCACATGGAATAAATGTTGATACCGTTGAAATTCTGCAGCAGAGCGACGACATCTCAGATCATTACCTAGTATCATGTATAACTTAATTTAGCTAAGGCTGCCAAGCCGCCCCTTCGCTTCAAATATGGCAGAACTATCACTGCCGCCACTAAAGATTGCTATTTAAATAATCTTCCTCATCAATTTCATCTCCTCAGCATCCCAGATAGCCTAGAGGAACTCGATTCTGCAACAGAAACTATTGACTCTCTTTTTTCCAGCACTTTAGACACAGTTGCTCCCTGGCGCTTAAAGAAGATTAAAGAAAATAGTCCAACGCCGTGGTACAACGAGCACACCCGGGCCCTTAAAACAGCAGCCAGAAAAATGGAGCGCAGCTGGAAGAAAACAAAACTAGAGGTTTTTCGTAATTCATGGAAAGAGAGCATGATCGTATACAGAAAGACCGTAAAAACTGCTAGATCTGCTTATTTCTCGACTCTCTTAGAAGAAAACAAACACAACCCTAGGTATTTATTTGATACAGTGGCTAAGTTAACCAAAAATAAAGCTTCTACTTCTGATGGTTGTAAACAGCACAGCAGTAATGACTTTATGAACTTCTTTACGTGTAAGATCGATAATATTAGGAAGAAAATTATAACCATGCAGCCGTCTACTACAGTGTCACATCAGACAGAGCATTGTTGTGTCACTGAGAAAAAATTACATTCATTCACTGCTATAGGAGAGGAAGAATTAGCTAAACTCGTTAAATCATCTAAATCAACAACATGTATGCTCGCCCCTATACCGACTAGGCTATTAAAAGAGATGCTACCAGAGGTCATAGATCCTCTTCTTAATATCATTAACTCATCTTTGTCATTAGGATATGTACCGGAAACTTTTAAGTTGGCTATTATCAAACCACTTATAAAAAAAACTCAACTTGATCCTACAGAATTAGTCAATTACAGGCCGATCTCAAATCTACCCTTTCTGTCAAAAATACTGGAAAAGGCAGTGTCTTCACAATTCTGTTCCTTTTTAGAAAGAAATGGTATCTGTGAGGATTTCCAGTCAGGATTTAGACCGTATCATAGTACTGAGACTGCTCTCATCAGAGTTACAAATGATTTACTCTTATCATCTGATCGTGGTTGTATCTCTCTATTAGTGTTACTCAATCTTAGTGCTGCATTCGATACTATCGACCACAACATTCTTTTGAATAGACTCGAAAATTATGTTGGCATTAGTGGAACTGCATTGGCATGATTTAAATCATACTTATCTGACCGTTATCAGTTTGTAGCAGTAAATGAAGAGATGTCACACCGATCACAAGTTCAGTATGAAGTACCGCAGGGCTCAGTGCTAGGACCGTTGCTCTTCACCATGTATATGCTACCACTGGGAGATATCATTAGGAAGCATGGCATTAGTTTTCACTGTTATACTGACGATACTCAGCTCTATATTTCTTCACGCCCCTGACGAAATTTACCAATTCACAAGATTAACGGAATGCATAGCTGATATAAAACATTGGATGTCTAGTAATTTCCTGCAACTTAATTCAGAAAAATCTGAATTTTTATTTATTGGACAAAAAAACTCTAGCAGTAACCTAGAATACTGTCTAACACTCGATGGCTGCTCTGTCAAGTCCTCGTTGTCAGTTGGAACTGCATTCTACCATCTTAAACCGCATTCTACCATCTTAAAAATATATCTAAATTACGGCACATCCTTTCGATGCAAAATGCTGAACAGTTAATTCATGCGTTCATGACCTCAAGGCTAGATTACTGTAATGCTTTACTGGGTGGTTGCCCTGCTCGCTTAATAAACAAACTCCAGCTGGTCCAAAATGCAGCAGCTCAAGCTCTTACTAGAACAAGGAAGTATGACCATATTAGCCTGGTTCTGTCAACACTGCACTGGCTCCTTATTAAACATTGTATAAATTTTAAAATCTTGCTTATTACTTACAAAGCACTAAATGGTTTAGCTCCCCAGTACTTGAGCGAACTCTTAACGCATTATACTCCATCACGTCTATTGCAGTCTCAAAACTCTGGCCAGTTGATAATACCTAGAATATCAAAATCAACTGCAGGCGGTCGATCCTTTTCCTATTTAGCGCCTAAACTCTGGAACAGTCTTCCTAGCATTGTTCAGGAAGCAGACACACTCTGTCAGTTTAAATCTAGACTAAAAACACATCTCTTTACTATGGCTTACACATAAAACATTATCAATCTCTATTATTCAAATCAGTAAATGATTGTTAGGCTGCATTAACTAGGTCAGCCGAAACCGGGAACACTTCCCATAACACCTGATGTACTCGTTACATCATAAGAAGAATGGCATCTACGCTAATGTTAGCCTCTCTGTTTATCCCGAGGTTTACTGCAGTCAGCCGGATCCGGGCCGTATCCAGATCAGATGGTGGACCAGCACCTGGACATGACCAATGCATCCCTGAAATGTCTGCAGAGAGCATGTCAAATAAACTCCCCCCCGTAAATGCTGCATCGACACGACATCCTCATTAAACCCGTTTTCGGCATGACAACTCCAATCTAATCTTACGAATATCTATTTACCTAATATAAATTAAGACCTGCTATTGTAAGGTCCATCCGTTAGCCCAAGAACGGAATCTAACGGCCTGGTCGAAGGACTTCTGCGTGTAAGCCTTTTCAGAACTTCTGTGAAATTCACTTAATTTATGGTTATCGAATTTTAAATCTGACTCCATGAATAATTTTATCTGATTTCAATTTTATGACTTCGTTAAATTTGTTATGTTTGTAATTTAACAGCTGATCATAAGTTTAGTTGTGATTTAGATTCAAGATTCAAGAGTTTTATTTGTCACATACACAGTTATATACAGAATATACAACCGGCAGTGAAATGTAAATTTTTATTTTATTTTTGTTTTTTAATTTAATTTAGATTGTTGAGTTCTCTTAGTATCTCTTAATTTCAAATATTCGTTCATCAAGGGACCCGATATCGCACAGAGACGAAGCGTCCTGTTCCGCTCGCCCACGATCACAACCTAGCCAGCTCTGATATTAGTCAGAGGATTACAGAGTGAATATTTTACCTTTAAGTGGTCGCATCTGCTTACTCAACAAAAAGTGTAATTTTAGTAATAGTCACGAAAGCTGCAACTTGCTAATACAGTAATAGTCAGAAATCAGATTATCCCGCATGCTGCGCTCCATGCTTCAGTCAGGGGTCCTCGGTTTGATCTATTCTGACAAAGGAATTGCAGAAATAAAGGACTCCGAATTGATCCATACTAAAATAAATGGTTTCAGAATAATACAAGGTAAATCAAGACAAAGGTTTATTTTAGCCAGACAAAAACCAAATAAAGGAATTACAATTCCAATTACCAAGAATCCATCATACACAACTGATCAGCATACAATATAAAACACCATTACAAAGTAATATGAAAATAGTGTCAAAGAGTCATTGTGTCTGGCATAGTACATACAGTGTGTGTGTGAGTGCCTCTTAGGACACTGACACAACACTGCATGGGAGTTCTGTCTACAGAATGTTCCCAAATGGCAGCCCTGCCACCCTTCCTTAAATACCCAGACCAGAACAAAGGGTTGTAAATAGAGAGGGGGAGAGGGTTTTGGTCAGGGTGGTGTCCTACAGTTTCTCTGTGAGATCTTCTCTTCAGATTGAGTTTTATTGTTTTATTGCAGGGCGCTGGATCTCAGCTTTTGTCTTAGCAGTAAAACCGCTCCTTACACTATGCTGCCAGAATTATAATCATACACTGTTTGTTCGTCAGCCAGAGGAGAACTGGCAGCCCGACTGAGCCTGGTTTCTCCCAAGGTTTTTTTCTCCATTCTGACCCTGAAGGAGTTTTGGTTCCTTACCACCGTTGCCTCTGGCTTTTGGCTTGCTCAGTTGGGGACACCTAAATTTCATCTATATTACCGATCTGCCCGCATTGACACTATATGATACTTGAAATTAGCTGGATAACATCACCGTTTCACCAGAACGGCTGTACAAATTCTGTTGCATTATTTTCCTGTTAACAATGTGAAGCTGCTTTGAAACAATTGGACTTGTAAAAAGCGCTATATAAATAAAGGTGATTTGATTTGATTTGACTATCTTTGTGGGGACTCTCCATTGACGTAATGGTTTTTATACTGTACAAACTGTATATTTTCTCCCCTTACACCTACCCCTAAACCTACCCATCACACACACTAACCAAAAACTACAGGCATTTTTACATTTTTCAAAAAAAAAAAAAAAAAAAATCATTCTGTATGATTTTATGAATTTATGTCCCTATGATGACCCGAGTCCTCATGAGTCAGTGTGCCTTCAGGTTGAAGTCCCCACCAGGAAACATGAACACACACACACACACACACACACACACACTCTCTCTCTCTAAGAGAAGGCCCATATTATGTGAAGGTACAGGTCAGAGTGAAAGTAGACAGGACCTTTTATTAGTCCCGGGTCCAGTGTGTTCTGATATATGTTCTTCACAGAAAATGAGCCAAGGCCAATGAGTCTGAGTTTGAAAAAATAATGAATCGTGTAATTTTTCTTTTGATAAAAAACAAAACGGGTCCCATAGACCCGAACACCATACAAGGGTTAGAGAGACATCACAATAAACATTAAAGTTTCAAAGTTGATTTTATTTATAGCAAGTATAGTAAGCATAGATTGACTAACAAAATGTTTTAACATTTTAATAACATTGTATTTTAATTGTATTTATAATATTTGTTATTTATGTATTATTTTAACAAACAATCTTTAATGTAACTTCAAATCTCTTTGAAAATGCAAGTGTACATTTTTGTGATCATTCCTGCTGTCAGTAAATAATGTTAGAGGATCATTAAAACACATGTATACATCAAACACACATGGGTTTCTTATATGTTTGTGAATAATCTTATAGAAAGAATCAGATAAAGAGAGAAGCCGATGGAAAAAGAGTATTTTTGGAAAACATGCCATATCCATATACTACTCTAAAGCATGATTAGTCCTCAGGTCTCTCTCAGGTGTAATCAGATCAGATGCAAGAAGATACTGAGAAGGCAAATTGCAGCTGTAAGTCATAAGAAAAGAGAGTTATATGATTTGTATGCATTGAGAAAAGAACATAAATGCTATTGATGAATAAAGTGTGATTCAACACGTCATTAGCAAACTTTTGAGAAATGTATTTACCGTGACTCAATAGGCTGATGAATGAGATGCTGGCATTTGACTTAGCTGTGGTTCTAGCTGTGGTGCTAGCTGTGGTGCTAGCTGTGGTGCCAGCTGTGGTGCCAGCTGTGGTGTTAGCTGTGGTGCCAGCTGTGGTGTTAGCTGTGGTGCCAGCTGTGGTGTTAGCTGTGGTGCCAGCTGTGGTGTTAGCTGTGGTGCCAGCTGTGGTGTTAGCTGTGGTGCTAGCTGTGGTGCCAGCTGTGGTGTTAGCTGTGGTTCTAGCTGTGGTGCCAGCTGTGGTGTTAGCTGTGGTGCTAGCTGTGGTGCTAGCTGTGGTGCCAGCTGTGGTGCTAGCTGTGGTGCTTTCAACATTAGTAGAATTAGCTAGATTAACCAGAACAGAGGACTCGAGTACACTTGTTGTTGCTCCCAGTGCAGTTCCTTTAAAACAAATAGCAAAATGGCAGTCTAATCAGCTCAGAGTTTATGCATTGGGACTAAAGGCCCTATTTTAACGATCTAAGCGCATGGTCTAAAGCGCACAGCGCAGGTGCACTTAGGGCTTGTTTAACGAAGGGCAAAATGGTTGGCGGTCTTTACATGGTCTCAAAGGGTTTAACCTAATGATGTTTTATTAACAAAGTTTGGGAGGAGCACGTTCAGATAATTAACACGAGTGGAGAGCACTCAGCAATCAGTGATAAGAGGTGTATATATATATTCAGCAATCTCACCTCAGTTCATTGACAGTTTAGCAGCATCCCTCCACCACCCCTTCTCGACACGTTTAGTCCTAACCATTTACATACAGGGGGAGTACTCTTAGGGCCAAATTCCAAGCTCGGACCCTCCCCCCAGACAGCACGCCAAATACACATTAAACTTTACACCCTCTAATTGTATGCAAGTGTAAACTTGTGGATTCTCTTAATGAGTCATTGGTGTGTTTTGGGGCGTAACATGCAATAAACCAATCAGAGTCTCATCTCCCATTCCCTTTAAAAGCCAGTTGTGCTTGCGTCATGGCGAATTTGCTATTTACACGGCAGAATTTGCAAGCGGAAAAACTGAACGTGTGTCCAGAGAGGAATCCTTTTATTTTTAATATTTAAAAATATTTGTGTGCGGCTACGTGTTCCTGTGTGTGGAATAAGCACAGTGTATGCGCGTTGATTGTGGACCCACCTATACGCACTCTTTAAATAGCAAATACTGCACTGGTGACTTTAGATCAGGTTTCACTTGGTCAATTGCAGTCTATTTAAGTTGCCTCAAAATAGCAACGCACCAACAAATGCGCCTGAACACACCTCGTTTTCAGACCAGCACGGCCATGGGCGCACAAATTTAAATGTGGTGCAGGATGTAAAAATGATAACTGTGTCAGGCTGAAACTAGCAAAAAACACTTGCGTCGTGCCTGGCACTGCACCAGGTGTATGATAGGGCCCTAAAAGTCGGAGACCACTAGTAAAAATGCTACTATTTTGAATTTTTCATATTTATTATACATTTTCCCCAGTACAATTTATATTATAAACAATTTAAGTGAAAAGTTGAATAGAAAATTTTACATATTTCATAATGTGTTATTTGGTCTGTCCACCTTTTGCTTTATTGACAACAGCACTTAAGATGACATATTAAGCAAAACCTAATGATCTATGCAAAAACAACAACAACAACAACAACAAAAACATGGATATGAAACATGGAAATATAGTAAAATCTACAATATTTGATAATTTTTAGGCTAATTCATTATTTTACAAAAAATAGGTAAATGTTATTTCTATAGCACAGCTTACATTGACCAAAGTGCTGCACAAAAGACATAAAAAAACATTAAAGGCTTTATAAACAATTAGCAGAAGCTTAAACTGAATTCTAAAATGGACAGGGGACCAATGAAACAAGCTCAGAACTGAAGTAATATGATTAGTCAACAGTCTTGCAGCTGCATTCTGAACAATCTGCGAGTTTGTAATGAGGACAGGGAAAGACCTACTGCTGTGTTCAAAATCGCCTCCATCATTCACTATTCCCTACATTACTCCACTAATATAGTCCACTTGAAGGAGTGAATGAAAACGAGTGAGTGAATTCGGAAACTGAGTGCGCCGGAAGGCATAGTTTATGCTTTTAATAATCATTTGAAACTTAGCAAACTGGCAGCTCCAGTAGAAATGATTTATCTTGAACTCTTGCCATTGAAACTAGTTTATTTAATATTATTAAATGAAATTGATTTAAAAGGAATTTATACCTGTATGATATTACCCTGGACCAGCGCGGTTTGGAAAGTGGATGGATGATTGTTTCAGCTACAGGTGCTATCTCCTGGCGAGACACAGGAATTGATTTATCGCACAACATTATGGGTATTCTCTTGCCGTTGAGCATACATCAGTTGTACACTCATTATTGCAGTGCATTGTGGAATTGAATGAGTGCACTCAATAACATCCTAGAGTTGTTCTGATTCCGATAGTATCGGAAATATCACCGACACCACAACAAATTCTGGCATCGGTATCGGTGAGTACTTGAACCCATGTACCGATACGATACCATTTTCTTAAACAAGACCTAATTATTATGACCACTAGCTTTGCCTAACCGCTGCACGGTTCTTCTTCGCTGCTCAGAATGCATTGCAAACACTGGAAGTTGTGCTGTGTTGCCACAAGCAACCACTGTTTAGAGTAGCGAAGAAGAAATGAAAACGTGTTAGCAGTATGTCCGCTGTTTAGCAGTATTTCAGACTGGACCAACCAGCCACTTCAGCACCAAGTCCATGATACCAGCATTTCTGTAGTACAGACTCCCGAGTATATCCGGTACCTGCAGCTGCGTTCGGTCGCGTGTTAATAAGCACAGGGCTCCATACTGTAGTCGAATATATACTAGTGTCTGTGAAAATTCTGTGTCACACACACACGCTCGTGTGCACGACGCTCGCTGTCTTTGTAGTCTCTGCCGAGTCACTATATGAGGACACGAACGCATACACCGTCACTTCATGAGCATTTACCGTTTCATTTGAGAAAACTGTCATATCATGAACACAGACACTCAAAGGTCTTCACGGCAACCCATCAAAATAAAAGCTTGGTTTAACGTGAAGAAATTGTCAATATATTAGGCTACTGTTGTACAGTAGATTTAGCTACGTCTCTATGTAATATTAATACATCTCTACTATAATAATAATTATGCCTAGATGGTTGCTTATTTTTCACTTGTTTTGTTGCAAAGAGATTATTTTGATTAATATATTTTTTTATATTCCTAGATTTATTTGTTGCACTGTTTTTTTGTACAGTTATATTGTAAAACTAAAATACCTTTTTCAGTTTGCGGTGTTAGATTTGTGGCTGCATTTGAAGTTATTTTTCGCTTAGGAAAAATAAATAATATCGCTGTCAAATGCATGTCAGATAATAAAAATACTGTATGTATTTGTTCATGTTTTATTAAGGGATAAGTCTGAAGCACACCATAAAATAATTCTAGCAATTACAGCATACAGGGATAGTAGTATATACAGCTGTATATACAGATACACACCCAGGTATCGGATCAGTACTCGGTATCGGCCGATACCCTGAGCCCAGGTATCGGAATTGATATCGGGAAGGAAAAAGGGTATTGGAACATCTTTATTTCGGACACCACTACAAATGGCTGTCCCCTCCAGTAGTGCCCTATTTTAGGGTATGGGGGCGATTTTGGACACAGCCCTAGAGAATTACAATAGTCTGCTCCTGATGTAATATAAGCATAGATAACCTTTTGCAAATCATGTCAGAGTCAGACTTTGCAAGTCCGAGATTATTTAATATTGGAAATAGTTCTCAACTGGTACAATCTGTTTAAATGACAAAACGGATTTGATAATCAAGGCAGAGATCTAAATATAACACCCAGATTTTTTGCATTTGCCATTGCATATGTCCTAACTTGCTAGCGAGACAGCTAGCATTTTCAATGTCTTAGACATCTGGACCCCACTGTCTTTGTATTACAGATATTTTTATGAAATATATTTCAGCATTAGTTACACAAAACACAATAATGTGTTTGAAATATGAACCAACTCACCATTGGTTGAACCCTTCAAGATGTCAAGGAATATGGAATTAGCAGTGTTGCTGCTGTTTCCATCAATGGGGATGCTGAAAATACACTGAATCAAGCTTGTCTGTATCGAACCCTGGATACTGTGTACATTAGGCTGAAAAAAAAGGATATTAATTAATATAATCAAAATCCTATTTGATAATTATTTGAAAAAAAAAGTCAATATATCAAACAATCTGCTCAGAAATATTATCCTTACTGTATTTGTGATACCCAGTGTATTATTGTAGACTGTTGCAGTTCTGAAGAAAAACACGCCATTATTATTGCCACAGACAAAGATGAAATGAGAACCCTGCAAAAAGGAGGAGGGGGTAAATGGACTTTGAGAAGGAGTAAATGGACATATCACCAAGCAGACTACCTCAGTAGTGTAAAAGCGGGATTAGGTGGTTGGTTTCCAGCTTGTCAAAAAAAAAGCGTGTGGCATAGTTTTATCAAGATTGTGTTTCATAACTGGGTTGGACAAAACATGTTTTATTTTGCATGCAAATTTTATAACTTATAATCTTATAACTTCCTCTGTTAAAAATATAAGCTCAAAAGGAGAAAACGTCTCGGGTTATGACTATAACCCTTGTTCCCTGAGAAGGGAACGAGACACTGCGTCGTAAGAACGACACTTTGGGGATGCTCCCTTAGCGTTGCACATCTGAAGCATGAATGAAACTATAGGTGCTGGTCATATAATTAGAATATCATCAAAAAGTTGATTTATTTCACTAATTCCATTCCAAAAGTATATTATATTCATTCATTACACACAGACTGATATATTTCAAATGTTTATTTCTTTTCATTTTGATGATTATAACTGACAACTAAGGAAAATCCCAAATTCAGCATCTCAGAAAATTAGAATATTACTTAAGACCAATACAAAGAAAGGATTTTTAGAAATCTTGACCAACTGAAAAGTATGAACATGAAAAGTATGAGCATGTACATCACTCAATACTTACGTTGGGGCTCCTTTTGCCTGAATTACTGCAGCAATGCGGCGTGGCATGGAGTCGATCAGTCTGTGGCACTGCTCAGGTGTTACGAGAGCCCAGGTTGCTCTGATAGTGGCCTTCAGCTCTTCTGCATTGTTGGGTCTGGCATATCGCATCTTCCTCTTCACAGGTCCTTCCTCTTAAGGTCAGGCGAGTCTGCTGGCCAATTAAGAACAGGATACCATGGTCCTTAAACCAGGCACTGGTTGCTTTGGCACTGTGTGCAGGTGCCAAGTCCTGTTGGAAAATGAAATCTGCATCTCCATAAAGCTGTTCAGCAGCAGGAAGCATACAACTTCCTGGTATATGGCTGCGCTGACCTTGGACCTCAGAAAACACAGTGGACCAACACCAGCAGATGACATGGCACCCCAAACCATCACTGACTGTGGAAACTTTACACTGGACCTCAAGCAATGTGACACCCTCCTTGTGTAAGGTGTCAATGATCGTCTTTTGGACAACTGTCAGGTCAGCAGTCTTTCCTCATGATTGTGTAGCCTACAGAACTAGACTGAGAGACCATTTAAAGGCCTTTGCAGGTGTTTTGAGTTCATCAGCTGATTAAAGTATGGCACCAGGTGTCTACAGTATTTTTCTGAGATGCTGAATTTGGGATTTTCCTTAGTTGTCAGTTATAATCATCAAAATTAAAAGAAATAAACATTTGAAATACATCAGTCTGTGTGTAATGAATGAATATAATATACAAGTGAAAAGTGAAAGGGAATATTCGAAAAACCATAAGAGGGGCACTTTAAACAAGAACAGAGCTCCTTACCGTGAATGTATCATAATGAGCACATTCAGCTCCCTTGGGAGTCAAACAACAGAGCATGTTATCTTACGCATACAAACAATTGGCTACTGATGACAAAAAAAGATGATAATGTGTATTACAGCCACCCTTTATACCCCGCATGTGATATCACGGACTGCCGTCTGCCAATGATTTGTTGATGTGTGTTTACACGTTCTTCAGACACCGGACACACCGATGGCAGTCCCTATCGCGTCAACTCTATGATGCCATGCTGAAGTTCCCCTTCAAAAGGCAACTTACTTACCCCAGACTTACCAGTTTCCACAAAGACATTAAGCAGCAAAAAACAGTTTTCAACATTAATCATAATAATAAATGTTTCTTGAGCACCAAATCAGCTTTAAATTGTATGACTTTTAGTCAAAACAAGTTATCAACTTTGCTTTACAGTAGTATGGTCCACAGAGGCATTAAAGTTTTTGTGTTGTAAAATGTGCTTTGCATACCTGAAACACATTAGATGTCACTCCAGCTGCTAAAGCGATGTAACCAATAGAGTTGCCACTGAGCTCAACCACGAAGATGTTGTTGGATAAGGTAACTGAGCTGAAGTAACACTGAGAGCTGCCCGAAGGATCACATCCTTTAGGGTTGTCCAAACAGTATTTGGTTTTTCCACACTCATTGTGGGTGATTTTGGACTATGAATAAAGGAAAAAGGGGGGAGGGGGGAGGGGGTTGTTATGCTTTCATAACAATAGCATTTAGGTTCTAAACAAATGACCTATTTGTCTGTGATTGTTTAAAAGGAAAAAAGTTCTTTGAACCAAATAATTGTGAAAAGAAGTAAATGGTATTCTTACAGTCAAATTTGTTGGTGTTGATAGGTTGTCTTCAGCCCTAATGCAAGACACTCCACAGCAAATCACGCAAACCACCAAAAACATCAGCTTACTCTCCATGACTGTACACATTTCATTTAATTACTTATGGATTACAGTTAAGATAAAACGTTTTAGAATTAAACTAAATGTTGTATATAATAAATACTATTCTGCAAACAATGTTTTACTCATCAATTAGTTGTTCAAATAACAAATAGATTATTATTTAAAGCTGCAGTCCGTAACTTTTTGCGCTCTAGCGATTAATAAGCAGAACTGCATGTGTTTTGCGGAAGAACATTGCAGCCGGAGCTACTTCTCTCTGTTTATGTCTATGGCGAGTCACGCAGGGACTGTGCTCCTCCGCATAGTTCCAATATATACACTTATTATAAGTGTACCATAATGATTCAGGGTAAGACAAAAACACGGTTTGGAAAATGGATTCATGTTGTACATTCTCATTATATAATTTTTGTAAATCTTGAACACAAATAAAGTTTACGGACAACAGCTTTAATAATAGAAGGATTTGATTTAAAATATAATGTTTCTTTAATTTACATTTTACAGAACCCTAAAACTTTAAAGTAAAATTAATAGTGCTGTCAAGCGATTACTCACATCCAAAATAGAAGTTTGTGTTTACATAATATGTGTGTGTACTGTGTACAATTATTATGTACACTCACCTAAAGGATTATTAGGAACACCTGTTCACTTTCTCATTAATGCAATTATCTAATCAACCAATCACATGGCAGTTGCTTCAATGCATTTAGGGGTGTGGTCCTGGTCAAGACAATCTCCTGAACTCCAAACTGAATGTCAGAATGGGAAAGAAAGGTGATTTAAGCAATTTTGAGCGTGGCATGGTTGTTGGTGCCAGACGGGCCGGTCTGAGTATTTCACAATCTGCTCAGTTACTGGGATTTTCACACACAACCATTTTTAGGGTTTACAAAGAATGGTGTGAAAAGGGAAAAACATCCAGTATGCGGAAGTCCTGTGGGAGAAAATGCCTTGTTGATGCTAGAGGTCAGAGGAGAATGGGCCGACTGATTCAAGCTGATAGAAGAGCAACTTTGACTGAAATAACCACTTGTTACAACCAAGGTATGCAACAAAGCATTTGTGAAGCCACAACATGCACAACCTTGAGGCAGATGGGCTACAACAGCAGAAGACCCCACCGGGTACCACTCATCTCCACTACAAATAGGAAAAAGAGGCTACTATTTGCACAAGCTCACCAAAATTGGACAGTTGAAGACTGGAAAAATGTTGCCTGGTCTGATGAGTCTCGATTTCTGTTGAGACATTCAGATGGTAGAGTCAGAATTTGGCATAAACAGAATGAGAACATGGATCCATCATGCCTTGTTACCACTGTGCAGCAGGCTGGTGGTGGTGGTGTAATGGTGTGGGGGATGTTTTCTTGGCACACTTTAGGCCCCTTAGTGCCAATTGGGCATTGTTTAAATGCCATGGCCTACCTGAGCATTGTTTCTGACCATGTCCATCCCTTTATGACCACCATGTACCCATTCTCTGATGGCTACTTCCAGCAAGATAATGCACCATGTCACAAAGCTCGAATCATTTCAAATTTGTTTCTTGAACATGACAATGAGTTCACTGTACTAAAATGGCCCCACAGTCACCAGATCTCAACCCAATAGAGCATCTTTGGGATGTGGTGGAACGGGAGCTTTGTGTCCTTCGTGTTGAGGTAAATCTCCATCAACTGCAAGATGCTATCCTATCAATATGGGCCAACATTTCTAAAGAATGCTTTCAGCACCTTGTTGAATCAGTGCCACGTAGAATTAAGGCAGTTCTGAAGACGAAAGGGGGTCAAACACAGTATTAGTATGGTGCTCCTAATAATCCTTTAGGTGAGTGTATATGTAAACACACATGCATGCATGTTGTTGAAGTTGAAGTTTATTTGTCATTACACATGTACAGTATAACGAAATGAAGTTTGGAGCAAGCCTCCGGGCCTCAGCTGATTATTCAGGCGCCGCCACACGCTCTCCAGGCAGAGGATATATATTGTATATATTTAAGAAAAATATATATTTATAAATAAAATATTTATATTTTTATATAAGTATAAATAAATATATATATATATATATATATATATATATATATATATATATATATATATATATATATATATATATATATATATATATATATATATATATATATATATATATGCATGTATGTATATGTATTCAAATATACATAATTATACACAGTACACACACACATATATTATGTAAACACAAACTTTTATATTGGATGAAATTAATTCTGATTAATCATTTGACCGCCCTAAAAATAAAATTAAAAAAGTATTATAGGTTGTGCCCTCTTTCTAGGTAACTAATCTCTCAGATTTTGTTCCTTCCACTGGCGCACAAGATCTTGCACAAACCTGTGGTATTCATGCCAAATTCTCTGAAGTTATAATCTTGTACACTTTCAGTTCAATACCTCAAATATTTTTCTGATGATTTAATTTATAAAAATTTATTTATTCAAATGATATATTATATAATCATATAGTTCACAGACAGGGCTTAGATGGCACTGACATATTTTAAGATATATCAGTGCAAGTTGTTTTCAGTTAAAATAGTTCAAAAATGTATTTTACAATATAACTACACTTATATATTATTATTACAGAAATATATCTTTTATTATTATTATTATTTTAGTAAACTAGATTTTAATGTGTTCCAACTGATTTATCCAATGCATTTCAATTTACAAATTTTAAAAAGTGCTCAACTTTTCGAGGTAAAAAAGCCCATGCAAAAAACAAAAAAATTGAGAAGAAAAACATTTTTTTTTTTTTTTTTACTGTGTGGCCTTTTGAATCTATTAACTTTAATAATTGGCATGGATTAAATAAACTTCAAAATACTTCAAAAAAATAAATCAATAACAAATCCTTAATCAAAATCATAATCTTTGCATAAGATCTACCTGTAGATGTCTTCACCCGTCGATCTGCCCCTTGGAAAATGAGTAAAGCATTCCTTCATGTTTATACTTTAAATAGAAGTCAAAGCCCACAGAACCGGATTGAAATGAACACTCCCCTTTGAATGAAGGAAATAAAATTCTGGTCAGATTGTTATGTAGTAGATTTTATATAATCATACTCATTTTTGTTATGTAGCATCAGCATGTTGTAGTGTTGGTCAGTGGTTTTCCCTTACGTACTTTAGAATGCTAATTGCCAAAAAAAATATTCATAATCATAATCTTTACATAATGCCCAGTGTTAAATTAATTCCCCTCAGTGTACATATGTGGCCACACTATAGGGTGTTAAAATGTTGATGAGATAATTATGTGATTAATCAAGTGAGGATTGACAATAAGTAGTAACACCTGATGCTAATAAGCAGAATCACTGAAGGAAAGAGAACAGAAGGACAGAAAAAGAACAGAAAAAGAGACCCAGAGAAACAAAACAACTGCAACTGACTTCAAGCCATTACACAGCCATTGCACTTATTATATTTTTTACTTTATTTCTGTCATACATCTACAAATGTTCTTATTGAAAATTAACAGAAGTTTAGATGTTAATGAAATTTAATGAAAGTTTCACTTGAAATCACCATTATGGTGATCACTATTTGCTTCAGTTGGACTTTTTAACATTAGTTTTTCTTTCGTTACTACAACTTTGTGTTTATAAAGCATGTTTGTTATGGCAAGAGAAAATATGAAAATAAGGGTGGGTATTCCAGAAAGCAGTTTATGTGACACCTGGGTATGTTTAAGGTTAAGTAAGCGGATGACCTCAACTTTCGGTTCCAAAAACTGAGGTAAATTTCAAGGTATGTAAGTAGCCATAGCAACTTGCATGCGTGCCCTATTGATCAGGCTCCAGTGGGCGTGACAGATTGCGCATTATATATATATATATAAGCACTATTAAAACAAGGTAATGTTCATTATATATGTCCTCATCTCACAAGACGTTTTCTATGCTATAATGTATTTCTATAATAAAACATTTATGATATATCTTACCTTTCAAAAATGACTAAACAAAGTATAAACACATATTTGCAAGCACAGACTGTCATTTAGTTTATTCAATCTTTCTTTTTATTGTATAATTAGCATCAAACAAATAATATAGTTCTTATTCACAGTGATTGAAGCTCATTTAAACGAAAAGAATGAAATTATTGCACAATCACCAAATAAGTGGCAATATGTAAAATGCAAATGCAAAGTGGCGATATGTAAATTGGCATTAAACAAAAGTAGTAGTAGTATGGGACGCTTTTTCTTAGTGTCCGTTTCCATGGCAATCGATTCGTCTTGTTCGTCGAATGTCTTGTGTGTTAACCGTGGACATACTCTGGGTTGACTGAACTTACTCCCGATGCATTTTTGTAAGTAAGCAAGGTTTGGGTTAATCAACTGAGAGTTCAGTATGTATGAAGGTAAGATATGCTTTCTGGAATGCCCCCCAGGTCATAATGGTTATGTTTTGATGATGCACATCAATCTTGTAAAATCACAGGGCTACAATCACCAATACTAAAGTTACACATCAAACATATAGTCAGAGATTTAAACTGCGTTTCCACAGCAGGAACATTCCCCAGGAACTAGGGACTTTGGGGTGGTACTCGGTGTGTTTCAACCACAGGAACCGGGGTCTAAATGAAGTTCTAAATGAAGAAAGTCACTGCTCGCGGGGTACTTCTTTTTCAAAGTTCTGGAACTTTCAGAGTTGGGACTTGGGCGCTAAACATGCTCAATGGTGGAGTTCACATAGCATTTTGATTGGTTGACTTTTATTTCAACCACCATTTTTAAAAGTCTGTTTCAGTGCGTGCAGTAAGAGTTGTTTGCTATTCAAATCAAATCAACAATGGAGTTTAAAAAATACGACCAATGGACAGACGACGAAACTCTTTATTAAGTTTATATGCAGAGGATGAAATCCAGCAGGAATTGGAAAAATCATGCGCAGTCCTATGTCACCGGATTTTGCCTAATCTTCACACTCAGTACTTTAGAGACAGCAACAGGTCTGGGGGAAAAAAGTTCCTGGGAAACAATTTTCTAGGAAAAATTGTTGTGGCTAATTTTGACAGAAATGCTCTGAATGACATCAGTAAATCAGGTCATTACATGATGATAATATCAACATCAAAATATAGCCATTACGACCACGTCATGTTTTCTCTTGCCATAACAAATTTGCTTTATAAACACAGTTGGAACAGCCAGAGAAAAACTGATATTAAAAAGTCAAGGGTCAAGAGTCCAACTAAAGCAAACACTGATCACAATCATGGTGGCTTGAAAGGAAACATTAAATCTCTGTTAATTCTTAATAAGAACTTTTGTAGATGTATGACAGAAATAAAGTCAAACTGGTTTATAAGTGCAATAATGTGTAGTGGCTGGGAGTCAGTTTTAGTTGTTGTGTCTCTCTTTTATCTGTTCTTTATGTTTCTCTTTCCTTCAGTGATACTGCTTATTAGCATCAGGTGTTACCCTTAATGGCAATCATATATTAATCACTTTATTATCTCACACTGCTTGAGTGTTATTTAAACACTGTAGTGTGGACACATACACTATATTGCCAAAAGTTTTGGGACGCCTGCCTTTACATGCACATGAACTTTAATGACATCCCATTCTTAATCCATAGGGTTTAATATGGAGTTGGTCCACACTTTGCAGCTATAACAGCTTCAACTCTTCCGGGAAGGCTATCCACAAGGTTTATGGGAATTTTTGATCATTCTTCTAAAAGCGCATTTGTGAGGTTAGGCACTGATGTTGGATGAGAAGGCTCTAATTCATCCCAAAGGTGTTCTGTGCAGGCCAGTCAAGTGCCGTTCTCCTGGCAACTGCCAAACCCACATTCGTCCATCGGATTGCCAAACAGAGAAGTGTTGGTCACTCCAGAGAACATGTTTCCACTGGTCTAGAGTGGCAGTGTGCTTTACACCACTGCATCCGACGCTTTGCATTGCACTTGGTGATGTAAGGTTTGGATGTAGCTGCTCGGCTATGGAAACACATTCCATGACGCTCTCTACGCACTGTTCTTGAGCTAACCTGAAGGCCACACAAAGTTTGGAGGTCTGTAGCTATTTGACCATGCAGAAAGTTGGTGATTTCTGCTGACCCCGCTCTGATTTTACTTGGCCTACCACTTCATGGCTGAGTTGCTGTTGTTCCCAATTGCTTCCACGTTGTTATAATACCACTAACAGTTGATCGTGGAATATTTAGTAGTGAGGAAATTTCACGAATGGACTTATTGCACAAGTGACAATCAATCACATTACTATGTTTGAATTCACTGAAACACTTTCACAAATGTTTGTAGAAGCAGACTGCATGCTTAGGTGGTTGATTTTATACACATTTGGCCATGGAAGTGATTGGAACACCTGAATTCAATGATTTGGAGGACTGTCCCAATACTTTTGGCAATATAGTGTATGTACACTGAGGGGTGTTAATTTTACACTGTTTTTTTACACAAAACCAGTATTAAGTCGCACATGTATATTTTTAGCAATAGCCAGCAATGCATTGTATAGGTAAAAATTCAAAATTCATTAGGATAGCAAGTAAAGACCATGTTCCATGAAGATATTTTGTAAATTTTCTACCGTAAATATATATATATATATATATATATACACACGCACAACATTTTTTATAATATTGCGTTGCTAAGGACTCCCGTTTGCGCATCTCGCTTTAAGAACCAATAGTAACTGAAACCAAGTAGTTATCACAATAATTCTTTTTGCATACAAAATCAGAGACTTTACACATTCAGATCATGCCTCCAACATGCTTCTGTTGCATTATTTTCACCCTATAATGAGTCTGCATAAATTGAGTTTACAACAAAAACAGCGCACATGCGATAACTGAAAACAAGATTTCATGTGGTGTTTTTGCTCATAACTTTATGACAATTGCACAGATCATAGATCATGGCACATCACAATTTACAGCAGATTAAATTAAAAAAGCAACATAATCTATTGTGTCGATCACAAGATATTACTTACGTAATTATGTGACATATTTGGATAAAAATATTCCTCTCGTTTTACCGGGATGCAATGTGTGATCCAATGATTTATCAACAGTATGTGTCCAATTGTAATGTCATTTATATTTTATACAATTTTAAAAAAGTGTTCTATCAAACAATACCTACCTTTTTAACTCTCCTTGCTGTCGTTTTTGGAGTTTTGAGTCTTTACTTTTGTGTATGTCACTCAGAAAAAAATAACTCTAAAAATGCCTGCAGGTCTTTAAAGGTGATTTTCTCAATATTTCGATTTTGTTTGCACCCTCAGATTCCAGATTTTAAAATAGTCGTATCTCGGCCAAATATTGTCCTATTCTAACAAACCATACATCAATGGAAAGCTTCACATGCTTCTTTTACTTCTTCTACCTGTAGATGTCTTCACCAGTAGATACGCTGATCTTCACACCCTTGGAAAATTATTAAAGAATTCCTTTATGTTTATACCATTAATGACAGTGAAAGTGACCTGTGAAGGCCAAGTATGGTAACCCATACTCAGAATTTACACACACACACTGCAGCTGGAACAGTCGGTAGCCATGTCAAGGGTCATTTCCTGCCAGTATTGAGAATCAAACCCGCAACCTTCGGGTTACCAGTCTGACTCTAACCACTGAGCCACGACTGGAAATATAATTTTAGTCAGAATGTTATGTAGTAGATTTTATATAATTCCACGGGGGTCTGCTCTGAGAGGAGGCTGGCGAGAGGGACGAGAGCGGTGTGGCCTGGGGGTGGCGCACACTGCCGTCACCGGTCTCTGGCAGCTCAGAGATAGGGACATCAGTTCTTCTGGTGCTGCTGACCCGGGGGCCAGGCAGCGGAACAAAGGATTCTCCCCCGGCCCTCCACCGGGGGAAGGAGTGGCCCTGCTACCATCTCCTGGAAGAACTGGAACCCATCTCTGAGTTGTCCACATCATGAGTGCCGCTTTGCCTGACGTTAGGCAGGGTGTGGGGCTGGAGCGGACTGGGGTGGCTCGGGTGAAGGCTGCTGCATGGGCCGGGTGGGAAGGGTGGAGCCGCAGGAGGGCACCCTTGGCGGCGAGCAGACTGAGGCGACTGAGCCGGCAGCTGGGTGCAGCAGCTGGCCGCTGGGGCAGTACGTGTTTAAGGACCTCAGTCTGCTTCTGGGCGGTCGGGAACCATTGGGCGCAGTCCCCGACCGCGCCGCCGAAGAGGCCAGCCTGAGATATGGGAGAATTGTGGAGGCGGGCCCGCTTAGCCCTCGCACATCAACCAGGTAAGGCCAGGTGTCTCTCCCGGACCACAGCTGTGGACATCGCCCGACCCAGGGCGTGTGTAGTTACCTTCGTCGCCGGGAAGGCGAGGTCGGTGGCGGCACGCAGCCCATTGAGGAGCCCTGGGTCGGCTCTACCCTCGTGCATGTACAAAGGGGTGGCAGCCTGGCCCGTAGCTCAGCAGGACTTCGCCACCAAAGTAGACGAGAGTCCACAGGCTAGGGCGAGGGGTGCTTAGGAGAGCCACACCACGTCGAAGCACTCCGTGGACACCGAAGTGCGCAACAGAGTGTCCAACAGGGTGGGAAGCCAGTGTACCTTAAGGCCGCGACCCCGTCAAGGGCAGAGAAGGCGGAGGAGGCCACCGAACGGTCCTCATGTACCTCGGGGCGAAAGGCATTGGGGGCGGGGCCTGACAGCTGTCAGGTGCTGCCCCAAAACCGATCGTTCAACCATGAGCGCTCGTGACAGGGCGGGAAGTACCACACCAGCCCGAGGCTCGCGGCTGCCCGAGATCTGGGTCGGATCGGAGCAGTGCTGACATGCCCGAAGGCAGAGCACAGCCGAATCTTCATCCCCAAAGGACTCTAGCCCACCTTGGGATGCAGCATTTCGTGTGAACGAAATGAACGGGGCGTCAGCAGACGGTCCCACCACTTCAGTCCATGCACTCGCGGGTAGCGATGTGCAAGAGGGGGGCATGGCCCGAGGAATGATCATCGGGGTTCTTAATACACAGCACATCCCTCAGGTCACCCTGGCCACCAGCCAAAGTACCATCTCTCTCGGAGGTGGTAAGTCGGGGTGTGGCAGAGGGGACTCTCTCTCCTTTACGGAGATCATTGAGTCTCGACCGCAACATCTCGATGGACATGTTCCTCCGGAAGTGCGCGGGCGAACCACGCGCAAGCTCTTTTTATGAGAGGAAAGCTCAGCAGAGTGTCGAAGCGCCCAGGGAAAACACACACAGCTGTTGCAGATCACTGCACAGATCAGCAGGCAGGCAATGTGAGATTGCTGGAACGCGCTGTCACACCAACACCCTGGAGAACCACTCGTCTCGAAGAACTGAGAGAGAACTGAGAATTCAGGCTTGCAGGAGTGAAGAGATGCTCTTGGCTCCGAAGCAGAAGCATAATGCGATGTGCCAGCGTACTTCCTTATATACCCACGCTGTGGGGCGGAGTTACGCTATGCAAATTCCGCATGCCCATGGCACTGGCACGGCCATTGGGCGTTTTTCTAGATCTCGAAGATGATAGGCTTCTAGGCGAAACCCCCATTCGTCAGTCATTGACGTTAATCGGAGTGACTGAACGAAAGGGAACTGACAGTCTTAATTGTTTTTAGTTATGTAACATTATTAATCAATGCCAGTGGTAAACTGGTAAAACATTTAAAAGCAAAGGAATTGTCTCATGTTTCAAAATATCCGTAATATGTCATTGCAGTCACAAGCATGAAATATTGACGACAATAGTGATAGCATGCACTTTCAACAACTGCTGAATGATTATTAACTCAGCCAAGGGCTGTCAATGGCTAAGTGGCCAACTAATGGGCTTCAACAACTTTTGTACATGTACCATATGAAAGAAATAAAGCTAAACTGGTTTGTAATAAGTGAATATGGTAATGCTGTTGTTGTTGTGGTTTAAGTATCCTCTGGTGAGATAATGATTTTATTTGCAGTTTATTTCATCTAAGGCTGTGTGGCTGTAAGTCAAGAGAGATTCAAGAGTTTTATTTGTCACATACACAGTTATATACAGAATATACAACCGGCAGTGAAATGTAAACAGGTCCGCTCCATGGACAGTGCAAGTTGTAGTCAGTTGTAGTTGTTGTGTTCTGCACATCTCTTCTCTTATTTCTGTTCTTGTTGTTCCTCTTATCTTCAATGATTCTGCTTGTTAACTGCAGGTGTCATCACTGATGCTCAATCATCACTTGTAGAGTGAATTCACTAACTAAGAAACATGATATGTATAGCCTACACAAGTTTGGTTATGGTCTTGCTGGAATCATATCAGCATCCAAAGTACCACATATGGTCCACCAGCACACCAGCATCCCAAGCTGGTCCCAGCATGCAAAACATACCATATGCTGGTGACCAGCAATGCTGGATTTTTCAGCAGGGTATGAATAGCTGCTACGCTAAATTATTTTCCTTTTTTTGTTGTTGTTGTTTCTACCTCAGGATGCCCATCTAGATATTACGCCAGCTCCAGATTTGATCCAGCCTCTTACGAAGATTTCAGATGACCCAACATCTGGGAAGGGATGACGGCAAATCCTGTGAGGACTTCAGATGATGTCAACTCTGAATCAACATGTACCACTGCCAAATGTTCTAGTTTAATCATTACAATCACAAATTGTAAAAATAGCTTTGATTAGCTCATTGTTTGACTGCGTGATTTGTATTATCTTAGAACTGTATACATTTCTGGACAAATGGACATTACTGGACAGTCACCTCTGATTACAGATTACTCTACATTAATGTAGAAATGCATTTTCTGTAAAGCTGCTTTGAAACAATATGTATTGCCAAGGCTTATAAATAAATGTGAAATATTTATTCCAAAACAGTAGCTTTAGTAGTTCTACCAGAAAGACTGGGGATGCAAGATTTTGTAACAATGCATTCATTTATTAACAGACCAGCGAATGAAAGCAAGTATTATATTATGAGGTTCTTTGGCGTAGGCCCCGTCCATAGCTCACATTCAGAGGGTAACGGACTCTGCATTTCCTGCCTGAAGATGAAGGCAGGGGCGCAGCCGACCCCTTGGGAGGTATGGGCAGGGACCATCCTGGTGGTGGTGGGGAGGATGGAGGTGAATGTTGGCATCAGCATCTGCGAACTCAGACATGTGTAAGCACCGATCTTTTATACTCCAAGTATTAGAACATGATTGGTTAGATCTGAAGGTAATAAGTGACATAACATTTGAGTCTTCCTGGCAACTTACATTAGAGCTTTCACTTCTTGGGTGGCAGGTACAATACTGCCTTGGAGAATCTGTAAGATGATAATAAGATAATATTTTTATGCCAAAAATGAAAGACTTTTGTTTTATTTAGATTTTGTGCAATATTAGCATACCATAGCAATTTAAAAAGGCAGACACAATTCTATACCAATTAGCCAAGTCTATACACTAATGAACTATATTATTTTGCAGAAGAATTGTGATTCAAATAAGAATCATGTCTTGCCTAGTAACTTCATGGTGGTAAAATGGTGAAATCACAGTACAGTGCCTCTCATGGCTCACTGCTTCAGCACAGTGGACAGTGATCCAGCAATTAAACTTCTTTGATACTATCGACATCTAGTGGTTTCTACAAGAATTTCAGAAACATTCAGACTTTCCATCCATTTCAATGCTCATAACTGTTGTTGTCTTTTTTTTCCCTTTACGGTTTTTGTCATTTGGTGCCTCTCAGATTGCATATCTGAATCATTAGATTGGATGCTAATAAGTAGAACTATTAGCCTGATGTCGTCATACTCAGATTCTAGTCAGAATATAATACTCAAATGTTATGGGCGGGGCTAAATTCGGCTGGCATCCAGGCTATAGAACTATGATTGTTCCTTAAAAATAATGAGTCATCTTTGACACAGTGCACATAAATATACTTCAAACATGTATATGCCTGAAAACTATACATAAATAATCCTTCCCTCCACTGGTTTTTGGATTATTGCAAAAATGTTCTGTTTTGTACATCACTATCATCTTCACAAATTTTTATGGGTTTTGAAGCCTAAATACAATTGCCAGAAGTAATCGCTAAATGTAGGCTATAAATGCACTACACCACAGTTGCAACATCACCACCATTAAGCAAATCGACAACTCTTTCAGTCTCCATTTCAAAAAAAACATTTTCCCTGTAAGTTTGATTTAGAATAGTTCGCAAGAACACAATTATAAACACAATGATGCTGTGAAAGCGGACTAGTATGTGAGTTTATCTGTTTGGCGTGAGGACGTTTATGTCCCCAACAACCTCTGTAGTCTTATTTAGCCAGTTTATAGATAAATAAAAGCTTTTAAAAAAAAAAAAAAAAACATCACAAGGGAGTATTATTATATTTTATGTCATAGAATAAAACATCAAAATATTTTGAGTTTGTGTTAACTACAGACCTTATTTAAGGCATTTAACCAAAAACCCATTCAACAAACCTATTGACTTTAGGACGATGGAACTTGTTTCCGGGTTTTGGGCTACAAACATACACCGATCAGGCATAACATTATGAACTGACAGGTGAAGTGAATAACACTGATTATCTCTTCATCACGGCACCTGTTTGTGGGTGAGATATATTAGACAGCAAGTGAACATTTTGTCCTCAAAGTTGATGTGTTAGAAGCAGGAAAAATTATTTGAGTGAGTTTGACAAGGGCCAAATTGTGATGGCTAAGTGATTGTGTCAGGGCTCCTCAAAAACTGCAGCTCTTGTGGGGTGTTTCCAGTCTGCAGTGGTCAGTATCTATCAAAATGGTCCAAGGAAGGAACAGTCATGAGCCAGCGACAGGGTCATGGGCGACCAAGTCTCTTTGATGCACGAGGGGAGCGAAGGCTGGCCCGTGTGGTCAGATCAAACAGACGAGCTACTGTAGCTCAAATTGCACAAGAAGTTACTGCTGTTTCTGATAGAAAGGTGTCAGAAAGGTGTCAGTGCATCTCAGTTTGTTGGGTATGGAGTTGCATAGCCGCAGACCAGTCAGGGTGCCCATGCTTACCCCTGTCCACTGCCGAAAGTGTCTACAGTGGCACGTGAGCATCAGAACTGGACCATGGAGCAATGGAAGAAGGTGGCCTCGTCTGATGAATCACGTTTTCTTTTACATCACATGGATGTGCGTCACTTACCTGGGGAACACATGGCACCAGGATGCACTATGGGAAGAAGGCAAGCCGACGGAGGCAGTGTGATGCTTTGGGCAATGTTCTGCTGGGAAACCTTGGGTCCTGCCATCCATGTGGATGTTACTTTGACACGTACCACCTACCTAAGCATTGTTGCAGACCATGTACACCCTTTCATGGAAACGGTATTCCCTGGTGGCTGTGGCCTCTTTCAGCAGGATAATGTGCCCTGCCACAAAACAAAAATGGTTCAGGAATAGTTTGAGGAGCACAACAATGAGTTTAAAGGTGTTGACTTGGCCTCCAAATTCCCCAGATCTCAATCCAATCGAGTCCGATCTATGGAGGCCCCACCTTGCAACTATCTATACTAGTGAGTTGATGAGTTGAATCAGGTGTGTTTGATTAGGGAGACATATAAAATGTGCAGTGCTGGATGTACTCCAGGATTGGGAACCGCTGAGCTAAAAACAATTTGGGTCCAAAAGGGTAAATCAACAATTAGCTGCAGTTCAGATGGATGCAGATGATGGAGCTCTGTGAAAAAGAGGGAGGGACCTGCAGTATGTAGGGAGGAAAATGCAGAAGGCAATAAATGTTGTTGAAAACTGGGCTAATCAGTGGGCATTTGGGCTTTTCAAAAATTATGAAAACTCCTTAAAGTTAAATTAAAGTTACATAAACAAATTTTAGGGCAAGTATCACTAATTAGATATCTGGGAGTGTGGATGGACTCCAAATTAACATTTGGGTCACATATTCAGAATGTAGTTGAGAAAGGAGTTAATGGGTTGAGGTGCTTGGCAGGAGTGGATTGGGGTGCTACAAGACATTCTCTTAAAAAAATATGTACTACGCATTAATTAGGTCCTCAATTCATTATGGTAGAATAATATATGGATACAGAAACAAGATTATATATGCAAACAGAAACAAGATAATTTTTCTTACCCCATTGGCAGTTTTTTTTTTCTTCAGAAAACAAGGAAAAAACTATCTTATGTCATTTTACTTACCTAGTAAAAGGATCTTGATTTAAGAATTTTTTGATATTTGGATATTATGCAAAGCGTCGGATGCAGTGGTGTAAAGCACACCACCACTGGACTCTAGAGCAGTGGAGTCATGTTCTCTGGAGCGACCAATCACGCCTCTCTGCCTGGCAATCCGATGGACGAGTCTGCCAGGAGAACGGTACTTGCCTGACTGCATTGTGCCAAGTGTAATGTTTGGTGGAGGGGGGATTATGTTGTGTGTTGTTTTTCAGGGGTTGGGCTTGGCCCCTTAGTTTCAGTGAAAGGAACTCTTAATGCTTCAGCATACCAAGACATTTTGGACAATTTCATGCTCCCAACTTTGTGGGAACAGTTTGGAGATGCCAACTGAGAATTATAGCAGAATTTGTATGGGTGCCAGCTCATGTTTGTCTGGCTATCACCAGACCAAGCTCAATTTAAGATTGGTCTGGGGAGTCTGCTCTGTATTTTCTACTGCACAAGAGGCGTGATAAATGATCATTATTCAAATGACTCTGTACGCAATTGGATAGTCCTTCAACCAATCAGACCACAAGAGGCGTGATCAGCAGGCAACGTCCCATCGCTTCTCTATCCGTCATCGTGTTAAACCTGCCAATAACGCGCCAGGTGGATAAGCCAGTCTGTGATTGGTTCCTGCAAAAGTGTAACAGAAGCAGTAGAAATTAATGTACAGGTTTCCAGCCTGAGCTGCAGGGCGATATCAAATCACTGGCAGATCGGGCTGCTACCCAGTCTAAGCTGTTGTTGGAGTAGAGGGAAATGAGGAGGTGAACAAGATAGGATAGCTAAACCGGCTCTTAAACATACAAATGTAGACATACACATACCTTTGAGTAAATTAGAAATGAAATAAATAAATAATTTAATTTAACACAAATTATAAACAAGTCTGAGAGTTTGGGAAAAACGGGAAAGTACCATAGATCTTATTCTGGTGTCTGAAACATATTGCTCAGAAAGGAGTAATAGAATATGGCATCAGTGATCACTATATTATCTTATTAAGGAAACGTAGTAGATTAAAATTCAATAATCATAAAATAATACGGAATAGATCATTAAAAATGATAGCATTGAATTATTTAAGGAACAACTTAAAAGAGTCAATTGGAATGACATTTATAATATCTTATTAGTTGACAATGCTTGGACGCATTTTAAAGTTTTATTTCTCAAAGTGGTGGATAGTATTGCCCCCTTTAGACAGATAAGAGTTAAACAAAGATCCAGTCCATGGATGAACCAGGAAATAACTAAATTATTAAGAAATAGGAATAAAGCTCTCTCAATATTTAGGAGATCTAAGAAGCAAGAGGATTATGAAAAGTTTAAAGCACTTAGAAATTTAGGACAGAAGACTATAAAGGTGGCTAAAAGTAATTTTATAAAAGAACAAATTCAGATTGACAAGGAAGATCCCAAATCTTTGTGGAAAGTGCTGAATAGGTTCCAATCAATTGGTAAATCGAAGGTTACAGCATCAACATTAGGATTAGATGTTGATGGTAAAATTGAATTTGATAAAATTTGATCTTTTCTTTTCAACAATTGCAAAGAGATAGTGGATAATCTTCCTTTGTCTAAGGGATTTAATGGAATAGATTGTGTAAAGAGAAAAATATTTGTTTGTTTTTTCTAAAGTTACAGTAGATGAAATTATTAAGATGTTAGAAGAACTTCAGGTGTCTAAGTCAACTGGGCTAGATGGTATTCCAGCAAGATTTTTAAAAAATGCTGCAGATATTATAGCTCCAATTATTGCATTTATTGTGAATCATTCTTTAGAAAAGGTATAGTCCCATCTGACATGAAAATAGCAAAGATCATTCCATTGTACAAGAAAGGTAATCAATATGATGCTGGCAATTACCGTCCAGTCTCGATTCTTAGTGTAGCTTCGAAATTTTTTAGAAAAGATTGTGTATAAACAGATGTATCAATATGTGTGCAATAATAGTTTAATTTATGATTTTCAATCAGGTTTTAGAAGATCTTATTCGACTGATACTTCTTTACTTTATTTAACAGATTTTATAAGAAAGCAAACTGATGGAGGTAAAATGTGTGGAATGGCACTTTTGGATCTGCAAAAAGCTTTTGACACTGTGAATCATTCAATATTGCTAGATAAATTAAGTGTCATGGGTTTTTCAGGTATGGTCATAGCCTGGCTGAACTCTTATTTAACTGGTAGAGTTCAAAGGGTAGAAATTGATGGAATAATCTCTGAGGAAACAATTATTAATAATGGAGTTCCTCAGGAAGTGTCTTAGGCCCCCTTTATTTCTCTTATACATAAATGACATGCAAGCTGTTTGTGATTGTAATTTGTTTTTATATGCTGATGACTCTGCTTTACTGGTTTCAGACAAGGATGTTGGCAAAATACAAGAGATCAGATATTAGGTGAGGAAAACAAACTCTTATTGCATTTAGGTAAAACCCAATCAATACTATTTGGATCTAAAAGTAAACTGGACAAAGTGACTATTATCAAATAGAACCACTGTTAATTATCTAGGATGTGTTCTTGACAATGATTTAAGTGGTGCAAGTATGGCAATGATAATTTTAGGGAAGGTCAATGCTAGGACAAAATTTCTTGCAAGATGTGGTAGTTTTTTTTTTTTTTTTGGATAAGCATCATTTAAAATTACTTGCATCATGTCTAGTGCAATGCCATTTTGAGTATGCTTGTATTTCTTGGATGTCTGATTTGTCTTGTGCATGGCTGGACAAGTTACAGAAATCTAAAAATAAATTGATCTGGTTGGTTTTAGATTGAAATAGTTTTACACATATTGATGTTTCCCATTTTAGACATGTTAAGTGGTTACCTCTAGAAAGCAGAGTTGTACACCTTAAATTAAAGATATACAAGATAATTAATAAAAGAGCTCCTATATACTTTAATATGTGTTTTTCTAGGGTATGTGAGAAACATTGTTATAATACTAGGTAGAGTCTAATGGATATCACATTATGACGTTTTAAAACAATGTAAGGTCGTAGGTCTTTCGAATACTCAGGGGCCCAAGAGTGGAATAAGTTGCCTCTAGATGTAAAGAGCATGTCAAATATGGTTGGATGTAGTATGAAGTAATATGAACCTATTAGATAGGTTGTTTTTATGATGAATTTGAATTAGTGTTTTTAGGTAGATGATTCATTGTGATGTAAATTTTGGAAGTGTGTATTGGTAATGTTGTGTTGTAATCTTAATAGATTCAAGATTCAAGAGTTTTATTTGTCACATACACAGTTATATACAGAATATACAACCGGCAGTGAAATGTAAACAGGTCCGCTCCATGGACAGTGCTAATTCACAATTAAAAACACAAGGGGAAATTATAATAAATAATAAATAGAATAAAAAAAAAGATATATACTAACATATATATATATATATATATAGCTGTAGAATTATAAATAAATCAAGTCAAGTAGAAAAAAGTAAAAAATAAAAATAAAGAAGTGGAATAAAATAAGTGAAATAAACTGTGCAGTGAGTAAACTGTAGACTTATAAATATGTGGTTAACAGAAATGTACAAAGAAGTATAATGTGCAAACAGGTTTATAACAGGTTGTTACACAGTAACTGTTAAGCAGAGCTGACTAGATACTAGTTAAGGACGGAGAATAAACATGCTTCACACAGGTTGCAGTGAGAAAACAAGTAACAAATGTTTATTAGTACAGGTGCAGCTTAAATAGAACATCACATGACATGGACACATGACAAACACACATGAAAGGAATCCACAATAATTGGGAGCACACTTAAATCAATCAATTAACACCCCCACTTGCTCACACATTATTCACAAAGGAAAACAAAAACAAACAAAAATAAAAACATCATGGAAAACAACTGCACTACATCATGGCTATAACCCAAACAAGAACGTGGAAAAGGCAAATAACTTTACTTTTGTAGCTGGTTTAGTCATTAGTCAACCATCTGATCTGTTGGGCAATACTCCAAACACACTTTACCATTGTTTACAGTTGATCACAAAATGGTATTTAATCTCAATATGCTTACATCTCTGCCTGCTAACAGGATTCTTTGCCAATGCAATTATACCTTGGTTGTCTTCGTAGATTATAGGTACACCATACTGATAATCATCAAGATGTTCAAGCAATTGTGTTAAGTACAAACACTCTTGTATAGTGGCAGCTAATGCAATGTACTCAGCCTCACATGTTGATAATGCTACAGTTGGCTGCTTTTTAGTCTTCCAAGAAATCAGAGGACCATTCTTACATAGGCTAACACAATAACCAGATGTACTACGTCGGTCATTTGCATCACCTGCCCAATCTGCATCACTATAAGTCACCAACCTTAACCCTTCATCACATTTCCTGTAACAGAGCATTTTGTCATTTGTACCTTTCAGATGCCTCTCTGTATTTCCTGGGGTCAATCAACTTTTCATCACTATCAGTGTAATTCAACTTTGGTTCACAAGGTGTTGATCTGGGTTTACAATCTTGCATGTCAAATCTTTCCAGCAGTTTGCCAACATAACTCTGCTGTGACATATTCACACCCCCATCACACTGATCAAAAGTGATACCTAGAAAATTCTTCAGTCTTCCCAAATCTTTCATCTGGAATTTCCCAGTAAGCATCTCTTTGACAGTTTTTAAAGCTCTCTCATCACTGGCAGCAATAACCAAGTCATCAACCCATATCAGTATTATCACTTTCTCATGTTCTAGTTCTCTCTTGTAAACACAATGATCAACTGGATTTTGTACAAAAGTATTTTCACACAGATAGTCATGTAACATTTTGTTCCAGTTTCGACCTGATTGCTTTAGCCCATACAATGATTTCTCCGGTTTACACACCATTTTTTCATTTGTCTGAGATTTTACTTCATACCCCTCTGGCTGTTCCATGTAAATTTCATAATCAATCGGTGCATGTAGGTAGGCAGTTTTAACATCCATCTGATGGAGGATCAGATCCTCCTGAGCAGCTTTCTGCATTAACACTCTCACACTGGTAAGATTGGCAGTAGGAGAAAAAGTCTCTCCATAATCTACACCCATCTTCTGACTATACCCCTTGGCAACATAACAAGCCTTATACTTGTCAGATCCATCAGCATTGGTTTTGGTAGCATACACCCATCTACCCCCCACTGCTTTCTTGCCCTCAGGTAGGGTGGTCAAAGTAAATGTGGTGTTATCCCTCAGTGATTTCATCTCTTCATCCATTGCATCTACCCACTCCCTTGAATTAGATGAAGTCACCGCTTCTCTGAAAGTCTGAGGTACACTAAAAACCATCTTATAGCAATAATCAATGCTGATCTGCACCTGATCACTCTCCACCCCGTAGAAATCAGTTCAGCATATGCTTCAGCATTCTTTGATGCATCCTCAGCCAGTCCGTCTGCATCCGCACCCATGACGGGCCTATTCAAAATTGTGTCCTTCAATTCCTGCAACTGTAGATGGCCCAAAAACTTTGTCTCCCACAGTTCATAATTCTTTTCATCTCCGTCGAACACAAGACGAGACCAATGTGAATTTATCCTTTCACTCATGGTGCTTGCACTCCAAACAAATGTAAATGTGTAAACGAACTGTTTTGCTACTCATGCTGTATCTGCACAAACGTCAATGCACCTGGGCCCATAACCTGTTAAGCAGAGCTGACTAGATACTAGTTAAGGACGGAGAATAAACATGCTTCACACAGGTTGCAGTGAGAAAACAAGTAACAAATGTTTATTAGTACAGGTGCAGCTTAAATAGAACATCACATGACATGGACACATGACAAACACACATGAAAGGAATCCACAATAATTGGGAGCACACTTAATCAATCAATCAATTAACAGTAACAACGAGAGCAGAAAGTGCAGCGCAATGTCAGTATGTCGATGTTTATCCTGAAGTGAAGTCACGTGGTGTTAAGTGACTGAGTTCAGGAGTCTGATGGCCTGGGGGAAGAAGCTCCTCCTGAGTCTCTCAGTTTTGGCCATCAGGCTTCGGAAGCGCTTACCAGATGGCAGCAGCGTGAAATGAGGGTTTGCAGGGTGATTAGAGTCCTTGATGATCTTAGTAGCTCTACCTTTGCAGCGTTTGGTGTAGACGTCCTGCAGAGACGGGAGAGCTGACCCTGAGATACGCTCGGATAATAGTGTTGTAATCTTAATAGTTTTGTAATCTTAATAGTATATAATGCCTTTATGACCTGTCAGCAGGAGTGAAGTTGTGCTTTACAGCAAGGACCACAATGGAAATAAGTTTTGTTCAAACTTTATTGTGCTATCCTTGACAAATGAGTGTATTTTTACAATTACGGCTAAGAAATCAAATCAAATAAAACATTTTAAAAAATCAAATTAAAATAGCTGTCAGAAAGATGGGACAAGAGAGATGGGATAAAGGAAACAAAGGGCGACATTAATACATAAAGAAGTTGATCATGTAAGAACTGCTTATGGTAATAGAAGGGATGATACAGTTATATTTCGATTGAGAATTGGACACTCTACTCTTAAAGCTGCAGTCCGTAACTTTTTGCACTCTAGTGGTTAATAAACAGAACTGCATGTGTCTTGCGGAAGAACATTGCAGCCGTAGCTACTTCTCTCTGTTTATGTCTATGGCGAGTCACGCAGGGACTGTGCTCCTCCGCAGCGGTTCCTACCAGACCGCTCTGAAATAGTTCCAATATAAACACTTATTATAAATGTACCATAACGATTCAGGGTAAGACAATAACACAGTTTGGAAAATGCCTGTGTACTGGGTTTTTCAGGTATGGTCATAGTCTGGCTGAACTCTTATTTAACTGGTAGAGTTCAAAGGGTAGAAATTGATGGGATAATCTCTGAGGAAACAATTATTAATAATGGAGTTCCTCAGGGAAGTGTCTTAGGCCCCCCTTTATTTATCTTATACATAAATGACATGCAAGCTGTTTGTGACTGTAGCCTAATTTGTTTTTATATGCTGATGACTTATTATAAGTGTACCATAATGATTCAGGGTAAGACAAAAACACTGTTTGGAAAATGCATTCATGTTGTACATTCTCATTATATATTTTTTTGTAAATCTTGAACACAAAAAAAGTTACGGACAGCAGCTTTAATAAACCAATCCAGATGATAGAAGAACGTGAATCCGGTCAGTGTAATCACTGTGGACTTCCAGAAACCGCGGAGCGTGTGTTGATCACCTTCTCTGTAGGGCATATGAAAGAGAAAGACTCCAGTTAAAATCTGATTCCATTAATTCTCAGACACAGACATTAATTTTCCCTTGATATGATCGCCTCACACTCCATCCCAGTTGGTGGCGGAATATGCACCATAAGCTGGTTTGCCAACCGCCATAAAACATCAAAAGATGAAGAAGTTCATCCTCCAAAACAATAGGAGGCGATCGCGTACGTATAAGCTGGTTTAAAAAAAACCGTCGCGCGGTGGTTGTGGGTAATATTCATGGCGGAGTTCTGAATCTGCTCTGGAGAGACACACCTTCCACTTTTTCTTTCTATATATTCAAATAGTGGAATTAACTTACATCTTTACCCGTTGTAAAAGCGAATTAGCGTCCACGCATTTGAAGGAATGGCTGAAACAGGCTCAGGTAAGCGGCGTGTATTATATTTAGACAGTCTGATAAACACTGCAGCTGTTCTTCAGCGCTGCCGTGAATGTAAACAGATAATTTTTTACAAGCAAATTCTTATTTTTATATTCGTGTACATCTAATTTAAAAGGGTATAAATGTATAACAAGAGTGTGTTAACGAGAACTAATCAGATAGTTAACTGCGTTGATGAGCTGGCCTAATACTGTTTGTTCATGCAATGCAGTCAATTATGTTTGTATAATTAGTTTATGATATTATAAATATATAAGAATACTAACGTTTTCGGTTTTGTGACAGTTAGGCTTTTGAATGTACCTTGTTTTAATAGCTTGCGTTCCAACGATCAAAGATATTGTTGTTTTGAAAGTTTAAAGCAGCTGAAAGCGTAGTTTGCAGTCATATGTAATGGTAGTGAATGCTGTCAGTAGGTATTGCATGAGTTGATTCAAACATCTGTCCCTTAACTGCATCTTTTCCCTCTCAAGATCAAGCTGGTGACATGAAACATGACAACATTTCATCCCCTGGGATCTCAGATCAAGAGAAAGAGATGGCAACCAATGCTTTCGAGGCCTTTAACGTAAATAACTATAATTCAGTTGTCTAAGCAAGTATGCATGAATATTAGTTGACTATGTTGTTATATGTATTATATTGTGATGATGTCTCTTCAGGCTGGAAGCTATGATGAGTCCCTGAAACACCTTGATGGCCTTCAGGAGCTGAACAAAGATGACTACAAGATTACAATGAATAAAGCAATCACTGAGTTTTATAAAAGTGGGCAGACAACAACTGGAACCCTGAAGCAGATGTTAATGACCTTGAAGAATCAGGTATGGTATTACATTGGTCTCTGTTTCATTTTCTCATGTTGCTCAACAAATGCATAATATTGGCCTGCGATTATAATTATTAGTTATTATTAGGGCTGCCCTCAACTAAAGATTTTTCTAGTCGACTGTTGGTTGTTCATTTAAGTGATTAGTCAACTAATCAGACATGTATATTAATAAGCCAAATCATAATAATGAGCCTTTAATTGCCTATAGATGGCCTACTTCGCGCTCAAACGCACGCATAAAGCTCGTCACCACGCACCGGCAAAAGTAATGATTATGAATGTGTCATGAAAAAAACAGCTAGGAGACTGTCTGAACATTTTAATAATTTATTGATATACTAGTGTTTTCGGCTACAGTGATGAAGTTGACATTGCTGACTCCGCAGAATAGTGCACACACATTTCATTACATAATCTTAGAATATTTGTTTTCCATTTATAAAAAAAGCATTTCAAGCTTTTGATAGATGCATTTCTTATGTCTGTGAGGAAAGGTCATGCTGAGTTTTCGGTTAATTTTTTTTTTACTAGCTCAAACTGAGACGGCGTAAAGCACAACATCTAGTTCTTGTGAGTGCACACAAATAAAATGAGTGTTTAGAATGACGTATTGGGCTACTCCTGACGTAAGATCAGAAATTACGGAGTATTTTAAGTTAAATGCAAGTGAACGCCTCCATGTCATGCAGTAAAGGCCAAAGTATACTTCACTTTTTACTCGTACACGAGGATCAGCGTACAGTGCCCGTGAAGCGAATTTCATCATCAGAAGAGTGTGCGTACTGTATACTGTTTTTTTGCCGTATTTACATGGGTTGTAACTCGTGGCGAGAGATTGCTCAAAACTGCGCATGTGTTGAACGCCTGTGTACGCGTACGGCTTTGCGTTTGACTGTACGCGTAAAAAAACGAAGTATACTTTTGGCTTTTTGGCACACGCCGCACAAACACTTGAATATGAGCCTAATAATAGGCTATTGCACATTTATGTAGGTTAATGTGAGAGCGAGCGGCCATGTAAAGTTGCTACCATATTTTAGGTCAATGGATGATAGGCAAACGTTTGGATTTCCTGCCTGACATACTGTAATTACCACAAGGACACGGCGTTAACAATCTGCCCCACACGGTCTGCGTGTCTTCGACTAACCGAACATTTTTGGTCGACTAAGCCTCTTCTAGTTGACTAGCGATTAGTCGACTATTAGGGGGCAGCTCTAGTCATTATTATTACTATTATGGGTTATTACTGATAGTTTATCGTTGTTTGCAGATGCATACAGCTGTGGAAGATATTGATGGTTTGGATGATGTCGAGAACAGTATCCTCTACTACAATCAAGCAGTGATCCATTACCACATGCGACAGTATTCAGAAGCTATATCCATTGGGGAGAAGCTCTACCAGTTTCTTGAACCTTTTGGTATGTTTCAGAGTGCAAATAACAACTGTTATGGTACTGCAGAGAGAGAGTTGAGTGGTGCAACAGTGAGTTCTTGCACTAGCACCAGAAGTATTAGGTATTTTAGCTGGTGCAATAGTGTGGCATGGCTTGATGGGTTTCTCTGTCCTAGAAGAAAGGTTTGCTCAGGCCGTTTGTTTCCTGTTGGTGGATCTGTACCTGCTCACCTTCCAGCCAGAGAAGGCACTGCACCTGCTGGCTGTGCTGGAGAAGCTCACCGTGAAGGAAGGGAACAGCAAAAACGGCAAAGGAGAGGTGAGAGATGTTGGCTTAATTTTTGATTGAGGTTTTGATCTTCCTGTCTCACTAGTTCTTGTTATATTTAAAGTGAAAACATCTGTAAGAAAAACTTCCACAGAGAGCATTTTTCAAATAACATTACTGATAAATCAATGTAGGGTTCTGATGGCAGGAGCCGTCGTTTTCTTCTTTTGATTGATTTGCTTGCGTCCTGGCGTCCGTTCTTCGTGCGTCACTAACTGTGTTAGCTGGGTTTGATTGTTGATGATTTGGCATGATCTTGGATTGTTTTGTTCTTCTCATCCTGGACTTGCTGTCATAGCAACAGGTCTTAAAACTGCTTGGGAGCAGCCTTATTTCATGCAAACAGGATTAGATTGCATCTTTTTAAGTGGCGTTGATAGTTAAAATTTGTCCCAACCACTACTACTTTATTACAAGAGTTCCTTACTGGACCAGGGGCAATAATAATTTTAAATAACAATCATAATAATAATAATAATAATAATATAGAAATTTTAAAGTATTATAATGTTGTGTATAATACTATAGACAGCCACTTGATTTTTTTTTTTATAGAATAATTACTTGATCATTTTATTGGAGTCTTGCACACATGCTGTAACGTTGCTCTGAGCCGTGCATTCATTTGAGTGATGATGGGTGTTATGGGAGTGGCTTGATGCAGCGCAGGAGAAGCAGATAACTTGATCTTGACCCTTAAGAAACTTTAATTAATGCTGTCACGTAACTAATCTGGTTCAAATTGAATAAAAATTAAATGACTTGCTAATTATAACATTGAAATTAAAATGTAAATGGTGTACAAATACTAATAAAATCATGAATATAAAAATAATGTTTCAAATAAACATTTAATTTATCTATTATAACTTTTATTTTTTGGTCGCTTGGCTGTTTCCTTATAAAAGTCCAGAAATCTGTCTTTTTTTTTTTGTTGTCAAGTTTTACACCAGGTGGCTTTTTTTTATCATATGATGTCATTACGTTGCTGTCTTGCCGCCAGCGAATCGCCGCATTGCTGATCATGGTTTCGAGTATTGACACATCTGCCCTCTTCAGGGAACACAGGAACGTACAGTAATCTGACGTCTTAATCCAGATATTTTAATCCAATCCGCAAATTTGTTTAAAGATCCACATTGGCCAGAGATCCGTTATAACGATTAGAAGATCTGGGATCTGTCAAAATCATCTCAGATGTATTAAGCGAGGTAAAAAGAACAGACCCCGGGAAAAACTGATGTATTAATTATAATCTTTATTGGCATGGTTTACAGTGAGAATGCTATGTAATAGACCAAATTCACTTCCTTTCAGAGGTTTAGGGTGATTTTTACTTTTTTTTTTTTTTTTTTTTTTTTTTTGCTCACCAAGGCTGCATTTATTTGATAAGAAATTCAGTAAAACTAGTAACATTGCCAAGTATTATTAAATAACCATTTTTGATTTTAATATATTTTCAAATATGGCAAAGCTGAATTTTCAGTGTCTTGTGAGAAAATATCTGATAATTTGCTGCTCAAATACTTCTTCTTATCGATGTTGAAAATGGTTGTGCTGCTTAATTTTATTTTTTTTGAAACCGTGTCACGCTTTTTAAACGGATCCAAAATGTAAAAGAGCATCATTTATTTGAAATAAAGGTAACTCTTTACAAGGTTTTATTTGTCAACATCAGTTAACTATATTAATTAACATGAACTAACGATGAAAAATACTTTTGAAGCATTTATTAATTTCAGTTAATGTTAATTTCAACATTTACAAATACATGTTTAAAATCAAAAGTTGTATCTGTTCATTATTTAATGGACCTTAGATAACATGAACTAGCAATGAACAATTGTAATTTTTATTAACTAACGTTAACAAAAATAATAAATTCAAATGTATTGCTCATTGTGAATTAATGGTAGTAAATGCATTAAATATGAACTAATGAGAACTTACTGTAAAGCATTGCGAAATAAAAATATTTAACACATCTTTACTGTTACTTTTGATCAATTTGATGTTTCCTTGCTGAATAAAAGTATTAATTTCTTTCAAAAATAAATCTTACTTTTGAACAGTGGTGTGCCTTAATACATTTTTATCGGTTACACTTTATTTGGTAAGACTTTATTTTACAGTGTCCTTGTTACATGTGCTTACTATAGTAATAACAGTAAATTATGCATAATTACATGCAACTAATCCTTCCCTAACCCTATAGTAAGTACATGTAGTTAATCAATATTACTCAGTATTTAAATATATTTACACTGTAACAATGACACCTTAAAATAAACCCTTACATTTACACTTAAGTTACATTGTACTTACTCAAATAAGTACTGAGTAATATTAATTAACTACATGTACTTACTATAGAGTTACTGTTAGGGTTAGTGTTAGTTACTTGTAATTATGCATAATTTGCTATAGTAAATGTAGCATGTAGTAACGTGTAACTGTCACCTTAAAATAAAGTGTTACCTTTTTATCTGAGAAAGTAACAGAAAGCATTTTAAATGATCATTGTTTGCAATTGGAACATTTTCACTCAACCAAACCTCTGGCTGTAGCTCACCAGGTCCTGCCCTAGAAAATGAAGAATGGGTTAAAAAAATGCCAATTTGTGAGATGCTAAATTGAGAGTTGTTGCTCCAGATTGTGCTCTCTCAACTTTTTGAATCGTGTCATTTACAGAGCGCCAGCAGCACGAATAAGGAATCTACTGCACTGAAAGCAGAGTTCACAGCTATGATCGAGGCAGCTAAATCAAAGATGCACCAGGTGAGAGCAGTGAGCATAATGAATGTTACAGCTCTCCGATTAAACATAACCTGAAATAATAAAGGTTGCAATAGAGTTGCACTGTTTATTAGTTCAAAATTAATATATAAAACAATATATGCTGATCAGCTAGCAACCATGAACAACAACAACAAGCTGTTTTGGATATGTTTGTGTGCAGTATAAAGTACGAGCCTATATCCAGATGAAGTCACTGAAGGCCTGCAAACGGGAAATCAAATCTGTGATGAACACATCTGGAAATGTGAGGAGATTCGCAGTCAACAGATTCACACAATACATGCAGTACTGTAAATGTTAGTCAGGTACACCTGCACATGTAATACACTTGTACTGTAACTTTCATTGACTGTCTGTATTTACACATTCTTCCCTCAGTCTGCGCCCTCACTCTTCCTGAAGAGTAATTTTGAGTATTTGAGGGGAAATTATCGTAAAGCTGTTAAACTCCTCAACAGTTCAAATATTGCAGAGCATCCAGGACCCTTGAAAACAGGTACATGACCTCTATAATGTGCACCTTAGTTAAAAAAACACCCATATGTGCTTCTACAAAGAAAAAATACATCCCCATTCTATCTCTTCCATTTAATCTGAGATATTTGACCATAATCATTTAAATCTTTTTTTCATTCAAAGAAGTGGTATCAGACATTTAAAATACACAGCAGAAGTCCAGTTTTGACATCCAGTCAAAAGCTTTTCTTTTCTGTGATTGATTTTGCTCAGATTTGTTCTTTTTTTTTTCCCCATTGAAGGTGAATGTGTGAGGTGTATGTTCTGGAATAATCTTGGTTGTATCCATTTTGCTATGGGGAAGCACAACCTGGGTCTGTTTTACTTTAAAAAAGCACTTCAAGAAAATGACAACACATGCGCCCAGCTTGGTGATGGCAGTAATGGGCAGGGTAAGAGAGATGGAAACCTCCTACGTCCTTCATAATAGATCATATGCAGATTTTTGAAAGGGACGTACTTTATATTAGGTGGCCTTAATTACTATGTACTAACTGTAGGCTGAACGATTTTGGAAAATAATCTAATTGCGATTTTTGTTTTACTAATATTGTGATTGCGATTATTATTATTTTTTAAGCTCTTCTGTATTATTCAACAATAAATATTGTATTGTAATGGTGGGAATCTTTAGGCACCTCACGATTCCAAAACTGTTCTTGAACATTTTTCTTATTAATTAACCTTATTAATAAAACTTAAAATCTTTTTAAATTTTTTTATTATAAGTACTTTGGTAACACTTTACAATAAAGTTCATTAGTTAACTACATTAGTTAACATGAACTAATAATGAACTGCACTTATAAAGCATTAATTTATCTTTATTAATGTTAATTTCAACATTTACTAATACATTATTAAAATCTTGTTAACATTAGTTAATGATGCACTGTAAACTAACATGAAGAAACCATGAACAGCTGGATTTTTATCTAACTTTAACAAAGATTAACAAATACAGTAACAAATGTACTGCTCATGGTTAGTTCATGTTAGTTAATATATTAACTAATGTTAACTAATGACCATTATTCTAAAATGTTACCAGTACTTTTTTTAAATAATTACACAATTACAACAATTGCATGTTAAGAATTTTAAATATATAAACTAATGTAGCTTCAAAACATAAAAGCTAGTAAATAATAAAGTGGAACAAAAACATATTACAAGCAATGAACAAAGAGTGCTTTCAGTATTTAAGAGAACCCGAACTGTGAGTGATTTTCTCATCTTTACTGTTGCTTGATTATTAATGATGGCATCATAGACAGCGGGAGATCTGCATTCACACTAATGCACAGATCTCTTTTAAAATATAAGATGTGGTTTGTCCTGTCTGTTTAATCCCTTGAGACATTACTGACTGTTTACATTAATTTTGCGTCGTAAAAGCATTTTGAGACACACAGCCGCATGCGCGAACATTTGAAATTGAAAGCCTTCTGTCAGTGAGTTTCCTATTTTTAATATACAAGCACACTGCATTTCAAGCGACTTAAATGAAGACTTCGTAGAGCATTTGTAAAGAAAATACCGGCAGGCGAGAACACATCAAGCAAAGTTTCTCACAGCACATATCCTGTGCAATGAAGTCCGTGAATGTCATTTTGATTCGCTTCAACCTTCCTGAACGTTGTGAAATATTATTTTATGGTTCGTGTGCGCGTGTTTGTGTGTGAGAGGAAATGGAAGCAAGCAGAATACGGGTGTTTCTAAAACACATGCAGTGCCGTTGCCCACCTGCAGTTAAAATCTAAGCTCAGAATTGATCCAGAATCTTTGGAGAGAGGATCTTTTTGTTTGATACAATGCACTTATTATGTAAATGCATGTTTTTACATTGTACTTGCATTTTAAAAAATATCTGCATGTGATTACATCTGTAATTAATTTCTGTAGTTACATTTATAATTACACTGTTGACACTTCCCTTACACCTAATCCTACCCTTAAACTTCACCATACCACCTCACCTGTCCCTAACTTTACCCTTAAACTTCCTCATAACCCCACACCTGTCCCTAACTTTACCCATATCTCACCTCAATATCAGCAAAAGTGTTTTGCAATACAATATGAACACAATAAGCACATTGTACTTATTTTTTTATTTAAGTACATAGTAGTTAAGGCCACCTAATATAAAGCGGGACCTTTGAAAGAATTTTTTTTTTTGCCTTGAACATTGGTTTATTTTATTTATTTATTTTTTTCCACAGCAGCTAAGATGTTCACGGGCATCCCCATGTGTGCTCTGTTAGCGAATAAGCGCTATGAGTTGCTGTATAACTGTGGGATTCAGTTACTTCATATCGGGCGACCGCTGGCAGCATTTGAGTGTCTGATGGAGGCGGTGCAGGTGTATCACTCTAGCCCTCGACTCTGGCTCCGACTCGCAGAGTGCTGCATCACAGCTAATAAAGGGGTACAGACATTAACCCACATGTGTTTCTAAAATTTTAAATTAAAGAGCCCCCTGCTTTTTTTAAATGTGGCAGGGCTGTTTTTCCCAAAAGCATATTGCAACCATTATTCTCTTGAGAAACGTAAGAAACGCTTTGGGTAGTGAGTTGAGGATTTTTTAGAATTTTTATAATATCTTTGACATATTGGAGTTGTAACTTGAATAAATAAACTCTCTTTTTTTTTTTATGTTTCTTCAGAGTTCGGAGCAGGAAACTAAAGGTTTACCCAGTAAAAAGGGGATTGTGCAGGCTGTTGTTGGGCAGGGCTACCATCGCAAAATTGTCCTAGCATCACAGTCCACACAAAACACCATCTACAGGTGAGAAAGATTGATTTAACGTTATGGGCCATGACATACTCTAGTTATTAATGGTGTTAGACAAGTAGCTGTGTGAGATTGTTTGCCTGATTGGAGTGGTGTAACTGGTGAAAGTACTGTAATGTCAGAGTTTCTCCAGAAGATGTCATCCTGTTGCACTTCTTCACAGAAGGAGCATTCAAAGACATTAAGTGACTCCATGCAAATGTGTATCACACCAGCTTATTACTATTTTAGGTTTCCAGCTTATTAAATCTCTCTGATGCACTTCTATGCTAAAATGGATTTGCATACCAGTATTTGTATTTGTGTGCAGTGAAGGCCAGTCAGCAGCAATCCCAGTAGCCAGTATGGAGTTTGCAGCAATCTGTCTGCGTAACGCTTTGCTCCTGTTGCCCGAGCACCAGCAGCATGACAGCAAACCAGACAACGGCTCCAAGAGTTGCAGTCAGTCGGGCAGCACAGAAAGCGGCAGCGAGACCAGCGATGCCTGCAGGTACATATGCATGCAACTCCGAATGCCGACAATAACAGATCCCAGACTAGATTGAATACAGCTGAAGATTGAATTTGCCGAACACATTTCAGAACTTGTCAGATACACTCTTCTCACCCTTTGATGCTGTTTAGCGATGATCTGGTGAATTGGATTTTTTCTTTGACTGACAGTGGGAAGACCCAAGAGGGAGATAAGTTCATTCCTGCTGCTCCCTCATCACCCTTGAGGAAACAGGAGGTGGAGAATCTCAGGTGAGGTTACAGGAGACTTTTCTGGAATTAATTTCTCACTTCATATAAAAAGAGCCTGAGGATTATTTGAAAGACTGCTTTAACACATTTGAATTTGGCTCAGCCCATTGTGTGACAAATGTTGTTAGCCGGTTCAAAAGAGATTATCCTACTCAGTTTTCCAGTACAAATATTTGAAAATTCCTAAATCAAGAAACATTTACTAGAGTAAAATTACTTCAGATATTAAGTCTTATTTGTTTTAAGCTTAAAACGCTTACTTTTGTTGATTTAAAATTTCACAAAATAACTAATTTTGTTTCTCAAGTAAATATTTCTTGATTTATGAATGTTAAAAGCACATTATGTAAGATTTGTGCAATAAAAAAACCTCTAGAGCAATGTTATGTTTTGTTGAATTATTTACTTATATTATTTCATAAGTTTCCAACAATGTTTAAATCCAGAGAAATCCACAATTTTAACCAGTGACACTACCCGTGACATTGCTTCGCCTGTCCTTACCCTAAGCCTCCGGTGATCTCTGGTAGCATCTAGCAAGCCACAGTTGTTTGTTTTGCACATTCGTGTTGGACCATCAAAGATATACCCTATTGAGGTGAAGACGACAACTCCCATGATTCCACTCTCTGGGCCCTATCATACACCTGGTGCAATGCGGGTGTGTTTTTTGCTAGTTTCTGCCTAACTCTGTTACCATTTTTATGTCCTGGTCTGAAAACGAGGTGTGTTCAGCGCATCGTTGGTGCGTTGCTATTTTGAGGCAACTGAAATCGACTGCCCCATTGATCAACAAAAATCTGATCTAAAGTCAATAGCGCAATATTGTTTTTTGTCATTTAAAGAACGCGTTAATAATATGTGCCTATAGGCGGATGCACAATGCGCACACACTCTTCTTGTTACACACACGCATGCAGCACACAAACATATTTAAATATGAAAAATTAAAGGATTAAAATGTTTAAAGATTATTATTATTATTATTATTATTGTGTACATAAAGGTAGGCATTTTTATATGTCATAATGGATAGTCATTGCATGTATCAGAATTAGCCTACCTATTTGCAGTAATGATGAGCAAGCAGGCGTCATTGGACAAACAGATCCGTTTCCTCGCTAGAGAAGCATTCAGTTTTTCCGTTCGCAAATTCTGCCATGTAAATTTTCCATCCGCCATGGTGTGAGCGCAACTGGCTTTTAAAGGGAATGGGAGATGAGACTCTGGTTGGTTTGTTGCATGTTACGCCCAAAACACACCTCATTAAGAGACTAGGGACAACCCTTTTAGACCATGTGCCGGGTGCGCCAACCATTTTTTCTGTCGTTAAACTAGCAAAAATGGATTTGGACATGCCCTAACTGCACTTGCGCCATGTGCTTAGATCGTTAAAATAGGGCCCTCCGTCACTGCGTCATCAAGCTATGTCTTTGTTATTGTTTTGAATAAGCGACCTCTAGTGGTGAAACCACTTTTAAGATATTTGTACTGGAAAACAAGACAAAAATACTAAGAAAGAAATCACTTTTTGCAGTGTAACCATTTCCTGTGAGACACAAAGATGTCTTCCTTGAGGGCACTTGCCAGTGCAGAAAGCTGAATCCTTCATTGAACATGTTTGTTCAGTATTTATTATATATAAAAATTAGTTTGTGAAGGTTTCAAGTGGTAGTATCCTACATTTTATCACATGACCTCAACATTTTGCATGGTTAATTCTTTTTTAACCATGCAAAACCATGGTTTTAAAAAGTCTTAATTCCCCTTACACAAATTAAGGCTCTTATAAAAAAAACCTTGAGAGCAGAAAGATCATGCATTAAATGTTGCATGATTGCAAAAAAGATGGTTTCTGTTTTCCAATACAGATATCTAAACATCTGTAAATAAAGATGTAAAAATGTAAAATGCAAAAAAAAAAGTCTTAATGTAACACAATTATTTGCGCTTATGCTTAAAACAAAATGTAAATGATTTATGAAAAATTCCTTTTAAGTTGATTTTTTGAGCCCATTGGCAGATATTTATTCTTATTTTAATAAAACTTACTTAATTTTGATCAATTTTACAGATAACAAGACTTCATATTCTGTCATTTTGTATCTCCAGTAAATGTATCCTGATAAGAATCTTTAGAACATTTCACTGGAAGAACAGAAAGATCTTTTATTTATTTTTTTGCAGTGTGATCAAAAAAGGACAGTAAAAGTTATTTACATTTTCTAGTGGTTGGGTTCAAGCTTTTTTGTGAGAAATAAATAAAATATGAATGTATATATGTTGGAAGTAGTATTTTCAAACTCATTGTGTTTCTCCTAGAGATTTACATTGAGGACATATTGATGTATTGAGCTCCTTTTTATTCCTTAAATTTCCTTTATTTGGTCTTAAAAAGGTGTTTAAAAAGTCTTAAATTTGCTTTGATATAACCTGCAGAGACCCTTATAAACAGTTACATTTTACATCCAATTTTGAGTAATAACATCTTAACTTTCGACATATAAATTATGAGCCTAGAAAAATCTTAAATTTCAAAACAAAATGACAGCTAATGATGCTTCCGGTTCATTCATCACTTCCGGTTCAAGATCATAGTGGGACATGTTATTCTATGCAGATTTAGTCACAAATGGTAGTATGCTATTCCAAACATAAAACCAAACGTTACATATTAATTTCTTCTATAGTGTGCTCATAATGTTTTAGAAATAGATTTGATACATTTGGAACAATTGCTAATTACATCAATAACTGCAGTAAAGCCAGTTAACCTCCATTATTTTAACCAACCTGGTCTCTGTTAGTCTCCTCTGGCTAGCCCACAATACACCTCTCTCTTATTATACACCCCCACTTCACCGTTCACTCTCGCATTACTCAGTTTTTTTTACCTCGGGAATTGATTAGCCCCTCAACCCCGCCTCCGTCCCACACTCTCCCCTTCCCCCTCATCTTTGATCCAGCGGGACAGTCTGCTCCAGAGGGCTGGCCGGACGTGGTTTGCTGTGAGGGGAAGGGGTGTGGTGTGTGGATTGTGTTGACCCTGCACTGACACCCTGATACACTGACACTTTTATGTGCCCGGGCACCATTTACTCAAAGGGCTCTTCCTGGAATCCTGCAGGCTATTGTGTCACAGAAAGCCACTCAGAGCGTCGAGCATTTCTCTTGTTTCCCCCTGTCAGCGAAGCTTGGTGTTTTGGAAGCTAAGAAAAGATTATATTCAAATAATTTTTCTTTGAAGTAACTGTTAATGTACGCTAGTTCATGTGCACCCACAAGTTTGTGGACTGTTCACATCAAGTCTTAATTTAAGAAAGGTAAGTGAATTGCAAACAAAAGGAGTTTATGGAAAAGAACTCCTTGGACTCCTCTATAAGCAACATAGCCTAAAACTCACCAGGCAGTAAAGATTTCACTCACTTTAATTCAAAAGCTGATATAAATTTGACCGGTTTAAATGTACAGTTAATGTGTAAGCCATAATAGGACAGCTGTTAAAATGTAATAAATTAGTGCTTAATATAGTTAGGATGGATTTTAGTGGAGCGTCTGGTCACCCCTAGGTACCATAGAAATCTCCATTGGTAAACAATTGCAATCCTGTCAATAGATGCATTTTGTCCCTGGTTTTTGGATTGCTTTGTTTTTATGTAAATTTTTGTTTACAGCAAATATTGATCATTAGCTATGTGTGATCATTAGCTAGCTTGTGGTTTAGATAACGTTATGATGGCTCAATCAGATTGAAAAGCCATCATGTAAACCCTGCAATTTATCTGACTGAGCTCAGTCTGAATTAAATTTGATGGTGGTCCTTAAAAAGTCTTACCCCCGGTTACACAGACAAGGCTTAAGCTAGTCCCAGACTAAAATGCATGTTTGAGTTGTTTTAATTGAAAGCAACTTGCACTGGCTTATCTTAAAATGTCACTGCCATTGTTTTGTCTCGAGATGCACACCAGTGATGTTTTTTTTAAGATGCGTTTATAAAAGCTACTTAAAGGTCATAATTGAACTAAGGCCTAATCCTGGCTCAATATAAGCCCAGGCCATAATGTCTTAAATTTAGTTTATCAAATTTAAGGTCTTAAAGTCTAAAATGGTGTAACAAAAATCTTATCATTTTAATCTTTTCTGGTTGTTATTGGCATTTTGTTTATTGGCAAATAAGCTGTATTTGTGTCTTCTGTGAGTTTACATCTAATTAAATACCAAAGACTGCATTGCATTGAGAGAAAAAAACTGAATATGCATCGTTTAGATAGATGGATGGATAGATAGATATGCATTTAAACTGAAACTGCCAGTGTTAGAAATGCGCTATACAAATAAACTCACGTACCTCTTTCAATTCAACACAAATCCAAGTTTGTGCGCTTCACACGTTTCACGTTGATTTGCGTTAGTTGCATGATATAATTTGCTTTGGAATATAAGTCAAGTCATGTTTCGGATAAAACAAAATGTAAGATTCCGGAAAATATGTTTAGTGCATTTGTATGTTTGAGATACATAATTTATTTTGAGAATTTGGACATGTAGCGGGCCTGTTTCATAGACAGGGCTTAGATTAAGCCAGGATTAGGCCTTAGTTTAATTAGGGCATTTAAGTAGCTTTTATAAATGTGCCTTAGACAAACATTACTGGTGTGCATCTTGAGACAAAACAATGGCACTGACATATTTTAAGATATACAAGTACAAGTTGCTTTCAGTTAAAACTGCTCAGACATGCATTTTAGTCTGAATGTGTTTTACTTTTTACTGATCTCGTCGCTAAATGATTTGGACCGTGTGTACTCCATTCGTGAGGCAGATGACACTGGTTGGGTTAGTTGTGGCTGCTGTACACTGACTCATGCAATTTTCTCTTTTTTTTTTTTCACCTGCTTACGTCTCTTTGGTCTGTCTCTCTTCACAGGTGCTCAATTCTAGCCTGCAGCGCATATGTGGCTCTTGCTCTTGGGGACAACTTAATGGCTCTTAACCACGCAGAAAAGCTCTTGCATCAGACGAAGCTTTCAGGATCACTCAAGTGAGTCTGTCTCTCTTCTTCTGGCTGATTTACATCTTTTATGGGTCCTGCACTCACAGCATTCAGCAAATATTTACCCTCCTAAAATGGCCAGTCCTGAGTGATGGGATGCTTGATGTATGGTATAACCAGTTTTTTTATTTTTCTTTCCTTTCCTGAAAAAAAAAAAGCTTTTGCATAATTCTTTTGCAGTTCTATTTTAGTATCATGTAATACTATTAAACATTTTTATCAGGTTTTTTTTTTTATTCTTTTTATTTTATTTTCTCCTTTTCATTTTAGTTTTATTAATTTTTAGTTTGTCTATACTTCAACTAAATGGACTTAAGAATGTTTCCTTGGCAACTAGCTGATTTTCTTTTCTTTCTTTTTCTTTTTTTTACATTTGTATCAGTTAAAAAAATTTATTTCAAGTGACCGTTTTTATGGTTTTATTTTTGTTTTTGTTTTATTTTTTAAATGTGATATACGATAACTTGTTAAATAATGCGATATTCAATATGGGATACGATATTGCTTTGTGTCTAAAATAACTTTAATAATATTTAAATAAATGTATATTGTTTATATAATTCAGTTTTTAAATGTTTCGCATTCGTTCTGGCATCACTAGAACTTCTGAAAGTGATCAACAGTCTTTTAACATTACATAAAATGAAATGTCCTAAATCTGACTGTCATTTTAACATCAATGTAAAAAAATATCATCCTGAAAACTTAAAATCATGAACATCCAGGTATACAAAAACACCTGGAAATAGGTTTTGTTATTTTAATTTTTCTTTGTAAAATTTTGCAAATTACAAACAATAGGACAAATACAATAAAACAAAGATAAAAATGTATTGACAAGCAGTGCTTTAAGTTCAGTTCAGTACAGTACATTAGATCTATTTAACAGTAGCATTCAAGTAAGAAACAACACAGAAACTGAATAACCAAATGTAAAAATAAAACACTGTGAAGTCTTCACATTACTAAAAAATCACTAAACAAAACCAAAATATAAAAGTGAGGAGGGATAAACAGCTGCTGCTTTAATGATGCAAGCGCAGTGGTTCGGATCCAAATAATATAATGTGTGAACAATCCAGCAGGGGATGGGGGAGCAATCAGACTCTGGTTCAGACCATGCGATTGAAGCACGTGTTCACTTAGTTAACTAATATAATAACCCTGTTCTCTTGACATGCTATTTTGTAAATGTCCTGGAATGTCCAGATTTATGATAGTGCTGTCATTTTAAAACATCAGTGTCTAGTTTATTCCGGCTTGATTTCCCAGACACTGATGAAGCTCAGACTAAGTGGAGAAATCAGCACTCATAATGTAAAGCAGTCAGTTTAGCTTTAGTCTTTAGCATTGAGAAGTGGCTTTTAAATAATGTATTCAGCTGATCAATAATACATTTTTGATGAGTTGTGTGGTGCGTGTGTTCTCAGGTTCCTGGGTCACCTATATGCTGCTGAAGCCCTGATCTCTCTGGACAGAATCTCAGACGCCATTGCACATCTCAACCCAGAGAACGTTACTGACGTCTCGTTAGGTGTGTCATCCAGCGAACAAGACCAAGGTATAAAAACATACACATAATCAAAATATACAGATGTCAAAGGATGTGATGTGAGGTTACTGACACGTGACTGTGCTTTTAATCACAGGTTCTGATAAAGGAGATCTGGAGGCTGTGGAGTCCTGTAAGGTTTTTTTTTATTTATTTTTTTATGCATTTAGTTTTTGGTGTATTAATTTTATTAAAAATAAAATACCTTATATGATAAACATGTTTTTAATTTCTGATTGAAATATCATGTTGATATTTTTGGGAGTAAAAGTGTATGCATGTATGCATACATACATACACACACATACATACACTTTTTGCTCCCCAAAAAATAAAAATAAATAAATATATATATATATATATATATATATATATATATATATATATATATATATATATATATATATATATATATATATATATATATATATATATATATATATATATATATATATATATATTATTTATTTATTTATTTATTTTTTTGTACAGCTGTCCTGATATCATAAAAAAAGAAAAAGAATAAAGCCCCATTTACAAATATACAATTCTTTAGACAGCCTTAAGTAGTTTGGCATGAACTTTTATTATTACTGTTTCTTAAATGGTTTCTATTTATGGTAAATCAGTCTAAATTATTTTTTTAAACATTATACATATTTGATAGACTTTTAGAAAATAATTCAGTTACACTTTATTTTAAGGTTACCTTGTTACATTTAACTGACAAGTAATAATTAACATGTTCTTACTATATAATTAGTGTTTGGTTTAGGATTAGTTTAATTTAATTATGTATAATTTACTGTTATTTTTACAGTACATATATGTAACAGGGACACTTTCAAATAGTGTTACCAATAGTTCCTATAGGAAGTTCCTATAGGAATAGTACCAATAGGAAGTAGAAAGAAAAAAAAAAATCTACAAAAGTACAAAGCAGGGGAAAATAACCATTTAACTGTATACTATACTTATAATTATTAAGTTATGTTTTATAAATACATAATTTTAATCAGAATAACATGCACTGGTTAGACCCAAGACCATTAAGACAGTGGGGGCAGTGTATAGTCTTGTTTATAATGTACTGTATGTATGTATGTATTTTTGGTGTGTTGCAGCAGGGAAACAGACGCCTTTATGTTACCCCAGCTCAGTAAGTTCTGCCCGGGCCACAATGCTGTTCAACCTGGGCAGTGCGTATTGCTTGAGAAGTGAGTACGAGAAAGCCCGCAAGTGCCTCCATCAGGTAAACACTCATCTCCTGTGAAGTTCTCACATTTGTGTAGTTTACCACAATTAAAAAACACAATTATCCCCAGTGGACACTAGTTGCATACAGTTTAAACCGTCACCAACCCATTTCTTTTCTGATTTCTTGCTATGTAGGCTGCTTCAATGGTAAACACTAAGGAGATTCCTCCGGAAGCCATTTTACTGGGCGTCTACTTGGAACTGCAGAACGGTGAGTCAAACACACACACAGAGATTTTAATTACACATTGCCTGCTGAGAAATGTCCCTATATTTCCAGAGGGTTTCCAGTCACCTTTCCTCACCTGGAATGATTTGTCACTTCATTTTTTTTTTTTTGGATCGTTTAAAACTGTGATTGTTTCTTCCACAGGAAACACACAGCTGGCACTACAGATCATCAAACGGAACCAGCTCCTCCCCTCCGTCAAGCCCATCTCCTCCCCTGACCTCCGCAAGAAACCACTTCCCTTCCAGTCATCACAGCCTGTACAGCCCATACAGACCCCCTCCTCCTTTACACAAGTACAGCGCAAGTGATTCCACTTACACAAACCCCTAAAAACATGCACAAACACATCTTTTTAAATTTTATTTATGAGGCTGCAGCAACAAAGATGGATGGTGGGGGAAAAAAAAACAAGCAAGAGAATTGTAGACTGGTTGTCTGTTGCAGTCTGTTAGAAATATTGTATGTGTTTTGGGGTCTATGAAATTATAAATAAATTTTATTTACACTTATTAGTGGTGTGACATTAATGGGGTCAGTGACAAACTGCCATATATGAAATTATACAGATTATGAGTAAATTATTTCTGGAAAAACTGCATGGAGCCCTTATATTGCGAGATCACGTGGATGTTAAAAATCGATGGACCAAAGGTCACTGTTAAGATGTAATTAGCATAATATCATGGACACTTGTCTGACATCAGTCATGGCAAATAAAAAAAACAGCCCTTAATGTAGAAGCTTTTAAATATCTCAATTGTATAACTTGATTCCTTCTCTATTGGTGCATAAGACTCAAATAAATGTCCTGATTTCTAAAAGCTCGTCCCTGGCGTGGGTGGACAGATGTCGGTTTTCTTTCATGTGTGGTCTCTCCTTTTTTTGCCCTTTTTTCCTGAGGGTGGCCCATCACCTTTCTCATGCAGGGTCTTTCTTATGCTAAATCCCTCTGCCCCCACACCCTCTCTTTTTCCACCCACATCTCTCCCCATTGTTTCCCCGATCTGACGTTCTGTCAATGATGCTTTGGAGAAAGAGCTGTTCTTTAAGCCTTTATGGGTTTTTTCCCAGCCAGATGCTAGTGCCAAAACGCAGCTCATTAGATTTGTTCCCCTAGGGGCTTGTCATGTTGTCATGTAAAATTGCATTTTGTCTATTTTTAGAGCATCATGGGTAAGTAAACCTATGCTATATGCAAATTCAGGCAAATTTCAGGTCAACAGTTGATTTCTTATAATTACAGCTGAGCAAGCATTCTTATTTATAGCCATGCTGTTTTATGCATTCTTAAAGGATAAACTGGGATTTGTAGGTGGGTGACCCCTAGGAGCGGCCAAGGATGAAAGATGTGAAGTGTGCATCTGAGCTATGTGTGCGGGTGTGGCAACACATGACACCCTATAGGCCAAGGTTTCCTAAATAGGGGTTTGCGAGTTGATTTTTCCACTTGAATTGCAAGTTAGTCCACATACATGTTTCAACCGGCTAGATAGGCTACAACTCCTCTCCCAAAAATGCCTGCATGGCATATCTTCAAGCAGAAGCTGGAATGAAAAAAAAATAATGCTACCTATCCACTATCTGACTTTTAATGTTAAATCACACCACTTAATTATTTGGCCAGAGGAGAACTGGTGCCGTGACTGAGCCTAGTTTCTCCCAAGGTTTTTTTTTTTTCCCCATTTCTGTCACCTGGTGGACTTTAGGTCCGTGTATCATCCTATCATCGAATTATTTCAACTGGCAAATTAAAAAGTAAATTTGTTTCCATGTACTGTATGTTTTGACTATTTCACTTCACTATTTGAGACGGAATGAGAAATGGAAACATGGCTCTTTTTTTATTTAGTTTGACAAGACAAAGAATTTTGGCACAATCTGCTTTTTTTTTTATTTGTGGCTTACAAATCAGATTATGGCTTTATTTAATTTTCACACTGAAAAGCCACTCACATAGTTGGTCAAACAACCATGTCTTCTGAAAAACATTCATTGATAGACAGTGTGACGCTGCCAGTGTTTTTACTGCGCATGCCATTTTAAGCAGAAATATGTTGATGGGCATGTAATCATGCTGCCTTCATGAGTTATCATAAATACGAGATTTTGAATATTAAAAAAAATTGGACATGAACACCCTCTCAAGTCGTGTTTACCACTGGAAAGTTTGGGGGGGGATAGGGCAGGCAACAAACTTTAAATATGGCAGAGGGAGGAACGCTTGCTGCTGTGACTGATATTATTTAATTTTTTTCCCCACAACAGTGTAGTAGTAGTATATATGGTTGTCAATGAATGGGATGCCAAAAATAATTGGCTTCAATAAGATTTTCTAAATAAATAGGTAAGAATAAACCCAATATCCTCCATGGTTTGAATATTATTATTATTTTTATTTTTTTTAATAGCAACAGAGCACTTGAATGGGACGTGCTCATAATCACGACTTTACAAAGTGGGAAGTAGGAAATCTCTGATAGCACGTGAAGTTAGTTAGTTAGTGCTGCTGTGATCATCGCCTTTAACATATGGCAATATTGCAAGCCATAGGCTGATGGGGAGTGTATTGTTTATATATTGTTCATACATGCATACATGTACAGATGTGGGCGGTTGTTGGTATCGGTGGTAATTATGAACAAAAAGCCTGTGAAAATAAATCTGCATTGTTAATCCTTTAGATTTTTTTTTTTTTTTTTTTTTTTAAATCACAAAAATCTATCCTTTCTTTGAAGTATAAGAATTTAAAAATGGGGGAAAATCTCATGAAATGTTTTTCTCCAAAACGCGTTGGACACAATTAATGGGACCCTTTTATTGAATACTTTGTGCAACCTCCTTTTGCCAAGCTCTGAGTCTTCTCCTATAATGCCTGATGAGATTGGAGAACACCTGACAAGAAATCAGAGACCATTCCTCCATACAGAATCTCTCCAGATCCTTCAGATTCCCAGATCCATGTTAGTGCTGCTTCTCTTCAGTTCACCCCACTCATTTTATAGTGTTCAATTGCTGCACATCAGAACTATATTCTTTGGTTTTACTCACTGAGACGGATGATTAAGGGAATTTGTATTTCCTCATACTGATGAAAACGGTGATGTTATCTGGCTAATTTTCAATTATCATTTAGTGTCAATGCGGGCAGATCTGTAATATAGTTGAAATTGATGTTTAATAGGGAGCCAGTGCAGTGTTGACAGAACCGGGCTAATATGGTCCTACTTCCTTGTTCTAGTAAGAGCTCGAGCTGCTGCGTTTTGGACCAGCTGGAGTTTGTTTATTAAGCGAGCAGGGCAACCACCCAGTAAAGCATTACAATAATCTAGCCTTGAGGTCATGAACGCATGAATTTACTGTTCAGCATTTTGCATTGAAAGGATGTGCCGTAATTTAGATATATTTTTAAGATGGTAGAATGCAGTTTTACAGATGTTAGAAACGTGGCTTTCAAATGAAAGATTGGTGTCAAAGAGCACACCCAGGTTCCTAACTGACGACGAGGACTTGACAGAGCAGCCATCGAGTGTTAGACAGTATTCTAGGTTACTACTTGCAGAGTTTAAAAAAATCATTTTTTTTCTGAATTAAGTTGCAGGAAATTACTGGTCATCCAATGTTTTATATCAGCTATGCATTCCGTTAATCTTGTGAATTGGTAAATTTTGTCAGGGCGTGAAGAAATATAGAGCTGAGAATCGTCAGCAGAACCCCTGCCCTAGGCAAATGACTGTTGGTTATCTCTGGTCTGTGGCTGAGTAGAGGGAACAACACTAATTTGCGAATTTAAAAGTGAACAAAATCAAACAAAAAATAGTTTGACAACAAATGTATTTGAATTAAACATCCCGGCCCAATTTAACCCCTTCTTATCATGATTTACACCCGGGATGGTCCCATCTGCCAGACAACAAACATTTTCCTGCAGGCTCAAGCTGACCTTCTGGGCTGTGCCCCACCCCGTTCTGACCTTTGACCTGTTGGTATGCAGGAACGCCCATTTCTCAAACAGCACTGGTGGCCTTAAGAGGCTTTTGTTAAGTAATTTAGACAAAACAAAGACTCCTTGTGATAGTACTCTTTAAACAAGATGACAAATATTTCACAGAGTGATTTAAGGTGTAGTAACCATTACCTTGTCTTTAAATGCTATCAGAGAAAAGATCATTTTCCGCAGTCTCTTTCATTAAGGTAAACAAATGAAAGCTCTGATATGGGCTCAAATTCCTCCCCTCCAGTCGTCAAATGTCCGTATACAGCATCCTGAGGTTGCTTACATCAATCACGAGCAGGAGGGGCGCTCCTTTGCTGTCAGTGAAATGCTCCACCGTCTTTCAGAACAAAGAAAGCTCCTCAGATTACACATTTCTAGACTGCTTCGAAAAAGGTTTATTTGCATTTGTCACTATATCTACTATAACAGTATATCTGTATATAACAGTATATAGGAATGGAATCAGTATATTGCTTTGCTCCCTTATGACACCCATTCTAGTTGTTGCCCAAATCTGTAGATCCTTATATAAAAGCTGTACATGAAATTAGTAGGTCTGAATTCACAGTATAAAAAAGTCCCACATGACCTACTAATTCCACTGAGGTTCTTAAGTGCACATCCAAAGAGCACTTTACTATCCCGTAAGGGCTGCGTATAACTCCATTCACTCACAAAATTCCCCTCGGTGGAATCCCCATCGCCATTTTGAAGTGCGTTCAACTTCAAGCGGATGAGGACATTTTATTCGGACAGACCACTCGATTTTCAATTCAATTCACATTTATTTGTATGGCGCTTTTCACAATACATCTCAAAGCAGCTTTACAGAAAATGCATGTGTCGACATTACCATTGAGAGTCATCTGTTATGAAGAGACTGTGTCCGAGTAATGCATTTCAGAAATGTACCTATACAAATCATGCAGTTAGCTAACAATGTATTAGTCTCAATGTAATGAGAGTGTCTGAGGCCTGAACATTATCAGGACGGCTATTCCAGAGTTTAGTCCTTTAGTGTACTTAGATCTCCTAGGTACTGCAAAAAGCCTAATTTTGTGACCATAAAGGGCGTGATGGATTGATTGTAAGGTGATAGAAGATCGGTTAAATGCACAGAGGCTAAACCGATTAGGGCAGAATAGGTCAGCAGCAATACTTTATAATTGATACGGAATTTAATAGGTAACCGGTGCAGAGATGATAAAATTGGTGATCCTATTGTCTTGACTTAGTAAGAACTCTAGCAGCTGCGTTTTGGACTGTAGCTTGTTCATTGAGGATTTTGACTGAGGGAGCGAGTCTGCTCAACATGTACTCTTCAGGCAGACCACAATGCAGCAGGACACGCTTACTTTACCCCCACCCCACACTCAACTCTAGTTATACTCTATGATATTTGTTATTTTGACATTTAATACTTGAAGCTACCTTAAGCTGACAGTTTTAACACATAGTTACTATAATCAAATAATATATTCAAATGTAATATTTGTTTATATTCATTTTTTAACAGCCCAAGTATACGTAAACGCAGTACGCAGCCCAGGTCTCGGGAGAGGATTTGTAAATGGCGGGGATATGTCCTAACTGACACTGCAGATCACATTAATTTTTTTTTTTTTTTTCCTGAACCGGTTAAGCACAAACCCCACCCACAGCCAATCTGAAATTTTTCATTGGTCACATCCAATCACAGTGCTGATTGCCTACGTTGCGTAGCGTTGTGCTGAAACAAGTACTATCCCCAAACCCCGAATTTTTCAGAAATCTAAAACTGAGTCCATGAAATCTGACCTTAACTTGACAATTGACTGATTAAGTTGACCAATGAAATTGGCCAATGAATTCATATTCTAAAATCTCACCCATAGGGCACATGACAATGCCAACCTGTGGACGTATTGGGCCTGTCCAAATACCTATACTTGTGTTGTTTGCACGACCACTTGTCTACTCGCATGACATATTTTTATTCACATTATTTGTCGAGGGGTTTAAGTGGGTGTGAAGTTCGCAAGTGTTTTACAATTTTTGTTTACTCCAATGCTTCTCAAGCCTGTTTTGAGGAGTTACCTGAAGTGTACATATGTAGACTTGCTCCCTCGGTCAAAAGAGTCTGTCCCAAGCGGCAACCTCCCCCAGTTTCTCTTGAAGCCAATACGGAAGTGACGTAAACTGTAATTCATCGACTGGCCACTAGAGACTTAGGAGGCTCCAAAAGGGTGTCAAATCCGTATCTCCCCTATGTTAAAATGGCCAACAAATTGTGGTTTTGGTCTATAGAGCTAATTTTGCCCTTCATGACAACTGTGAGGGGGGTGAATAACTCATTCGTTTACATTAAGGCTTTATATAAAGTTCTGCATAATTAAGGGCGTGGCCACTTTGAGTGACAGGTGGTTTGCCGTTTGTCTGCTAGACAAAGACTGTTAGTCGTCACCTCAGCTCCAGCCACGTCCCACCTCTCTGTCCTTTGTCCATTTATCCGGGAGTGACGCGCTACCAAGATGGCAACGGCCAGCTCGACCCTATAAGCTTCAGAACTGCTCTTCATAATCCTATGGATGACGTCACGGACACTACGTCCATATTTTTTTACAGTCTATGGTCTGTCCATATAAACTTCCCTCATACACTTTACGAAGTGGAATGCACTTAAAAATGGCGGCAGGGATTCCCCCGAGAGGAAGTGCTTAGGGAGATTCTCAAGTGTGTGTCTAAAAGTGGAGTGGAACGCAGCCCAAATAGGCTAATATTGCCCACAACCCATTGCGCTTTGGAGGATTCGGTTCAGAACTACAAACAGAAGCAAAAAGTGTTTAAAAAAAAAAAACAATTACAAAACATGGCGGATATGCACGACCGACGGTGAGAGATAAAGGGGTTGCGTGACTAATAATCAAAGTTTAACCTGATCATTTTTATTTAATCCGCAATAACAGTGGGCTTTTATAAAGATAAAGGACATTTACTTTTAAATGCATCATTATGCATTAATATTCTCCGCATGAAACACCCGCGATTGCAGATCAACATGCTACTGCATTTCTCTCCGATACGGTAAGGAATGAAATTAAATGACATGTTAAAGATGCAACTGTATGATGTGTCCCAAAGCTTGTCTACACTTTTACACATACCTAGTGTCAAAGGGATTTACTTTTTCCTTCTCAAAAATAGGACATACTTTTAGGCCATAGTATAAGTAGGCGAATTGGGACAGCATAAATTGTGTGTCTGATAAAAGAGACATCCAAAATGTGCAATGGTGGCGGGTCCCCAGGACGTGTTTGAGAAGCACTGGTTTACTCAATGTAACGAACTTAAGCTCTGTGTGAATGTGCTGCTTCAGTCTCTGCACCAATAAAATGTGCCACACTTAACATTTACAAACAAATAATAATGTAGCATCTAATTAAACTTGCACTGAAAAGTTTTCATAGACATGACACGAAATCAGGGCATGTACGTTCCTGAACGGGATGAACGAAGGTTGCTCCGAAGCAGATTTAGTGTGCGTTAAGTGTACTGTACTGCACATTGGCATTTTTCAGAAGTGGGAAAAATTTCGCGCACTTGCTTCCTGTCGCATGCACACGCTCCCAAGTGGCTAAGACCGCAAATTTGGGTATTTGGCCCATTATGTTCGGACTGTATTCATGCTACACGCTTGCATAATTTACAGAAGGGTCACCAAGTACGCACTTCATTGAATTTTGTACAAAATGTGGAGTTGAATCAGCGGTTTAAGGAGACATACAAAAGCAGAGTTAAGGCCCTCATATTCTTATTGTGAAAACAAACAGGCGATGTTATTTCGAATAAAATCTGGCCAAAATGGTGTTTTGGAATTTCAGTGGTTTGAACCAATGTGACCTTTCCTGAAATTCTGTTAGCTTGTAATATAAATACAGATCTGTATAACAGTATAGCAGACTACTTAATACATACATCATCTTACGAATACATTTTATTGGGTGATATTGAGTGACTGATATTTAAATGCTTAGTTTTATGATCAAAGCTCTGAGTCTGTAGGTTGTATTGTGGGCAATGCAGTGCAATACAATAAGTTATTCTTAGGTTTACTTTATATCTAAATTAGCATTTTATAAAGTAGGTTTCATGGGATTTAAAAAGCAGAGTTTAATAGTCAATAGCTTAATTGTTAGGCCTACTTCTACTTCAATAAAGAAATAACTCGCCACAAATACAGGATCCAAAGAGGTACAACTTTATTTTATTGTAAACAACCAAACATTTATAAAAAAAAACAAAAAAAACAACAACTGCATAGGAAATGTTTAAAGTCCACAAAGACAAAAGAACAAGACTGCAGACTACTAAATATTTCATATAGTCTCATCAGTCTTACTCAAAGTAATAAATGATGTTCTGTTGCTTTGGTTGAGAGGGTGACAGATGGTGGGATGGCGAGTTATGAAACAGAAAGAGAGATGGAGAGAGTGGTGGGCCTCTTAGAGGGCTCCTAAGCCAATATCATCCACCTGAGAGGACAACTGACCTGGAATCAACATTTGCTACTTTGATTCTACCCTAATCATTGTATTTTAAAAGGCAAAACTGATCCCAGGTGAGGGCTTTGGGGCAGAATCTCCCCACATCTCTTTGCTTAGCCTGTCTCACAGCCAAGCCTCTTAAAAGCACTGTGACTTTAGAGGTTTAGAAAGTATTGATGTACGCATTAAATTTCAGTGCCAGGGACACGGGGTCTAAATGTCTATCTTAACTTTAAATCTAATTCTGAGACAGACTGTTGCCCTCAAAGTTCTTAAACCAGTACTTCAAGCTTTAAGGCATTTCTGATCATCTCAAGGCAATGAATTTTGTAGCAGCCTTTGAATGCAAACATTTAATCGTAATATATCCATCCATCAATTAAAGAGGTAAATGATTCCTTTAGTTACATGGGGTTATAAAGTTATAAAAAAAAAACATCAAGATAGGACTGTGTGAAGAACACAAAATTGGGACATGCTGGTATTAAAGTTATGAATTGTTCACCCCCTCATTGACGGTTAACTGTGACATGGTTGAAAAGGATCCCATGGAATTCAACAACAGCATTATTACCATCAAAACAACACACAAAAAGCTCATGAGGTACTAACAAAGGATTCACTATCAAACTGTAAGAAACAAATATTGAATTTTAATCAAATCTCAAATCTCTACAAAGCTACCTGAGTTGTTTTAATGTGTATACACATCTCTCTTTTTTTCTCCATAAGATAATACAATCATAAAAGGGTCTACGACCACACAATTCTGAACTTACATTTTCTGTTTTTCCCCAGTAAGGAAGAAGTCATAAGCTGGAATACACCAGAAATGGTGACAAAACCCGTACAATTAGAGACCAGAGGTCCAAAAAGAAAACAAAAACAGCAATGATCTGAAATTCAAAGACACAGACTGAGTTTGATAACAGCGACTTTCACGTCCATTGAGGCAGAAAGCATGTAGATGACGTACAGTATCAGTCCTAAAAAGTGAATCGTCTCTCAAAGTAGAACTTGCACTTTGAATAGTGTCCTAATCAATGCTAAAGGGGATTTAAAGAGTGGCTTACTGATCTCGCGTCGATCATCACAACCCACAAAACAGCTGATTCCGTCGCCGAATATAACGCTACCACCACACAGTTGAAGATCAGTTTTCATTGGGAACTGTGGGAGCTGGATTCAAACATTTTCCCATCTTTGGTCCTATAGGGCACCTGCTCAAAAACTTGTTACACACAAAAGCCAACATCCAAGGACGTGTTCTGCGAGCGCGTCGCCTCTATGTTAAGATATCGACAGTGTGTTTAAATACAAGAATGGTTGATGCCAAACATATTAATCTTTGGGCAAACGTGAAAAAATCGATTTATAAATTCATCCACACTGAGGTTTCATTTGAACGAGGTCTTTGGCAGTTTTCCAGTTCTGATTCGATTCCAAATGCTAAAGCTAAGAAGCTGTGGTAAGGCATCTGAATGGAGTTCAATGAGGTACCTTACTCTGTAAAGCTATCTAGAAATAGTACAATCATATAGTCAACCACTCACCACAACCCAACAAATGATATCCATTTTTTGGTACATTATAAAAGTGTCCATATTTTCTTCCTCCCTCCCCTTGTTTTCCAACATCCACCTGTCTTCAAGGACCTTTACAGCATGCAAATAAAAAGTTCCCTCTTAAAGAGAGCAGGGATTCAGGGAGAAAACTTTGCAGCTAAATACTAATCAGATCAAATGTGATAATACTGTAAGACAGGTCAGATCTGTGTTGGTGGAAGCAGCAAATCTTTCATTCTTTATTGCATAAGCTTCTTACATCCATCAAACGGGCTTCCGTTACCCACGCTGGTCCTTCTATTCCTCTTTTATGGTCTACTGTGCAGATGTCTATCAATTTTCATAAATCTAACAGACTACTTTCCACTCTTACCATGCGTAAAAAGCAACATTACCATATAATTCACACCTCTCCTTTAAATTGCAACATAAATATGCCTGATGATCCACAATTCAAAGTCAATATTGTTTATAATGAGGTAATATACAAAGAAAAGACCACTAAAGAAAGATCCACTTTATAAATGAAATGCTATCGTGACCTTCAGAATCATTTTTGGCACATGCCCATTTCCTATAGTCACCCTTTGGCAAAGACATTCAATTTCGATTTATTTAGCATCACGAAAGGCACAGGTAACTACATGCAAGCACGTTAATACTTATGACAGGACACAAGATAACTGCAGCCTACAGGAAACGCTGGGGCAAAACATCATGACCACTTCCCAAGGGCTCATCCAGCTCTCCCACAATTTCTGATTTTAAATGGTTACCTCAAGTGTAAAACGGAAAGCATCATGCAAATAAACCCAAAAGGTTAGGTTCTGTAAGTGGGCCTGCCATGTATGTACGGTCCAGACAACAAGTACCACACTCGCTCTCTTAAAGTTCACCCACTTCAAAATATCAAACCCACATGCACATGACGCCCGCAAGGACAGGAACATACAAATTAACAAGGAAACGCTCTGAATTTAGTGGTTGATTCTCATTGCCTCTTTGCAAACTTCATATGAGAAGAAACTTTTGATAACATTGGTAAGAGATACTTTCCTGTCATCATAAACTTCCATAAGAAGTTCAGGCAGACTATAATGGGAGAGCCATGTGCTTTTGTTCTGCTGTATACCAGTGCTATATATTTATATATTATTTATCTTTCCCCCAAATGCTTCACTTCCTCTTTTTTTCTTTTTTTCTTCCTTTTAATCAATTGAACACAGAAGCAAACAACACTTTAAAGTGGTTACCCACAAGTCAGGCACAAACTATCCGATTTCAAACTGGGTTCAATTGATTCTAAGTGTTTTCAAATGATGTTACACTGACTGAGTGAATGGTCTCCCTGGAGATCTTTCTTTAAACTGGCACAGGAAGCACTGTAGGCCATGCTGTAATCAATAGAACAACAAAAAACAACTTGTGATCTAATGCAGCTGTTTGTAATGAGACACTTAAGAACTTGGCCTCAAAATACATCCAACATTGAAAAAAACACTATAAAAAGTTTCCCAAGTATGAGAGGAACTGGATTATATCCTTGTTTGCCAGTTATATCAATCATGTGCCTCTAACTGAACACATTTTTCCTTGCCTAAATTGTTCATATGAAAAGACAAAAAAAAATAAAAAATTATAGAAATGATAGAAACACAAAGATAAGGGCTAGGCCATTTTTACACTTAGATATTCCATTTAGTGTCTACATTCTTTCAATTTGTCCCACCCCCGAAAATAAAATAAATCTGAAGATCCTCTTTAAAGAACATCCTCCATTTCACTTTTTTTTCTTTTTTTTTTTTTAATCATAACACATTTAAAATAATCATGGGTATCTGTTCTTCTGCAGTTGCATTTCTCTTGTTGCAAACTCTTGATTACATCATAAGGGTCCTATTAAATTACTAAATTCAGATAATTTGCCTAGTTTAGCAGTCTCTTTCATTAGTTATAGAAAATTTTGGTAACTGCTTGCATAATTCTCAAATGGAAAAGACCGTAAAGTGAGGTAAATGTGTAATGAGACTCATGGACCCAGAGGTATAATACGGTAAATGAGGTAAGAGGTTTAGATGAGGTACAAGATAAAGATGAAGTCTGATTTAAAATGCACACGAAACTTCACAAAAGAAAACAGCAGTAGATATATCAAAATGTTCTCCTAATGTTTCTGCCAAAACATGCAGCTCTGTTTTTGTCCATCGTTATGAGAAACATTCAGGGATATAACTTGCGTTCTTTGCACAGTAACAATCAGGAAAAAAATTGTGCGAACTGTGCAAATATCCAAACATTGCTTCATTTTGTTTTGTTTTTTTGTCCTCACATTTTACACAAAAAAAAAAAAAACACTGAGGTAGACTTTTTTTTTTATAACTTCACGGACTAGGTCTCTGCACAAACGCGAGTACATTCATACATAAGCTAGATGAGGTAGGTGGGATGCAGAGAGAAAATATTTCAAGAATGCAAGAAATTCCCTGAGAAAAAAAAAAAAACAAGATTTGAAGACACATACTAAGAGCAAAACACTCCCAGCTTGCAGCAGTCAAAACTGTGTGCTGTAACGGCAAGCATTTGGTGTTACACGATCACTGAGAAACAAAACTATCCACAACTGTTATCACCTCGCTAAGATCAAACTGCATTTTCTCATGATAGATGTGCAAAATCTCCTTTTCCATTTGTCCACAGCTACAGTTTTGTATTTCAAAAGATAAAAGGTCAGAACATGAGGATTCGGTTGTTTCCAAAGTCCACGGCCACAATCATTCCATCTGGGGTAACCGCTATACCAGAGGGGCGATCCATTTGGCCGAATCCGCTTCCGGGAGTCCCAAACTTGCATAAAAAGTTGCCATTGGGTTCGAACACCTGAATGCGATGGTTGCGGGAGTCAGCCACGATAATACGATCCTCCTGGTCCACGGCTACGCCTTGCGGGCGCAAGAACTGGCCATTTCCGGTTCCCTCGGACCCAAGGAAGCGTGCTGACTGGCAATCGGGCCTGATGACAAGCAGTCGATGATTGTTGAAGTCGGTCACGACGAGGTGGCCTTCCTGATTAAAGGCCACACCGCGAGGTGAGTCAAAATGTTTCCAGAGGGCACCTTCGAATCCGTATTTGTTAAGGAAAGTCCCATCAGGCCCAAAGAGTTGCACGCGGTGGTTGCGTGTATCCGAAACCAGGATCTTTCCCTCAGAGTTGACGGCAACATCCCAAGGGTAGTTGAACTGGCCATTTTTGGTACCCTTCTCGCCAAATTTTAGAAGAAACTGACCATCGAATGTAAAAATCTGGATGCGGTGATTGTCCTTATCTGCCACAATGATTCTCCTCTGGCTGTCACAAGCGACCCCAGCCGGGCGGTCAAACTGGCCCGGTCGTGAGCCCAAAGTGCCAAACTTGTGGTGGAACGTGCCGCAAGGCTTGAAGATCTGCACACGGTTATTGCTTCTGTCAGCAACCACCACGTAGCCCTCCTTATCCACGCAGATGCCCCAAGGTCGACACAGCTGCCCGTCACCATCGCCCTCTCCTCCGAAGGTGGCAATGGGCAAGCCAACACCGCCGTAACTGCGACCGGACTTGACCATCACTTTGAAGGGACTTCCCTCAATGTGCTGATTGCATACAAGCACCGAGAGCAAATGCTCACCCTCGCTCTTGGGCAGATAGCTGACGGTGTACGTTCCATCTTGGTGGTCAGAAACATCTGCGCTGGACAGATTACCATCCGGACTCATAAGCACAACTGAGACGCTGTCACCCCCGGACAACCGAGGTTCACCATCATGATCATACCCTACGACAGTAAAGGTCGCCAGCTTTCCTTGCAGCGCTCTCTTGAGGCCTTCTCCGTGAGCTTTGGAAGCTGTGGCAAATGCTCCACTGCTGATGAGGCCCATGGACTTGATTGCGATCAGAAGAGCCTGGTCTGGAGGGGTGAACATGATGCGATCATCTTCTTGGGGCTGTAGGAAGCAGCGGAGGGATTTAAGCTCCTGCAGCTGATTTAACATGTGCTCACGTGCTAGCAGGACGTCTATGCTACGGCCTTCTTCTAAAACCTGGGCAACTGTGGCGATAGTACTATCCAGCTTGGTGAGATTCTGGTGTAGTTTCTCAACCTGCAGGTAAAGTGATTTTGCCTTCACCTGGCGGATCTTCTCCACCTGTGCAAGAAACAAAATTAGTTGCTGATGCCTCAAAAAGTATTTAAAGCAGAGTCATGACTGTATTTTATACTTAAATATGAAGACAGACTTTCAAAAGGTAAGGATTATACTCCACAAATTAAGGTTCATTCATTCACCTTCCAGAGCAGCTCACACTCGCGTTCCTCCAAAGCTTTCTTATGGCGTAGAGTGATCGTTTTCACTTCTGACTGCACAACCTTAGCCTTCATCTCCACCTGTTCAGCAATGGCTTGGGCTTTCTCGATGCTCAGCTGAAAGAAAATTCAAAGAAACGGCTTAGTTTTACCCTTGTGAGGACATTGCAATTCACTTAAAAACAGGAGTTATTCCATTTTGGGCTATTTGAAATGGTCATGAGAAAAGATAAAATAAAAACATATATTAGGACTGCACAAAATGGCTGATTGTACAATATCACTGCTTCTACGAACAGCTCCAGGGCCACAGATTGTAGCTGAAATTTTACCGGAAAGGCGAAATTAAAAATCTGCAATAATTTAAAACAGTAGCAAGAGAGCCCAAAACTGTGTGATGATTTGCGTATTCATTAAATGTATTCAGGTAATTAGCTGTTAGTTAATTACATCTTTAGAACAATCTATCTTCACCAGTTTGACAAATCACACAGAGGCCAAGGAGCTATGAAGAAAGAACTAAGCTGGACGATGGTGAACCTTAATGCCTAAATCAGGGGTCAATCAGAGTTTTCTCAACTCTGGCCCTCGATGTCAAGGTTAGCTCCATCCTTGATCAACCTCACCAGACTGTACCTTTCTAGTAATCCTGAAACTGAATCTGAAAATCACCCCCTATACCCTCAAACAGGGCATTGTTTGAGGGGACAGCCATTTGTAGTGGTGTCCGAAACCATAGTGGTTCACTATTCAGTCCCACATTGCACTGCAATAAAAAGTGTACAGCCCATTTTCATTCATTCCTTCAAGTGAACTGTATTAGCAGACAAAAGCAGGGAATAGTGATTGAAGGTTTAGGGGGCGATTCTGGATTCAGCCCTTGATTAACTTGTTCAGGTGTGTTTGATTAGGGTTGGAGCAAAACTTAGCAGGAAGGTAGATCTTGAGAGCCTGGTTAAAATCAATGAATTAAATCAATCCATCATGTCTGAACGGCATTTCAGAAGTCTGTGTTCTTTAGGTTGTCATTTACAAACTGCAACATTTGAATTTGGATCTGAACAACTGAAATTATTTAACTTCTAGTGCATAGTTTTAGGAGCCAATGGCTCCCAAGTAATTTCTTTATTCTGCAATTTAATTATTTACCACCTAAAAGAACTACTTAAAATAGATATAAAATGAATGCAAAAAGGTCTAAATCAAGCTAATAAATTAATTACAAACTCTCCTCTACCAAACAAAAAAGCTAAAATGTCTTCATTTGAAAGGCTCCAAGAAAGAATGAAGGCTCCCTTTGTGATATCACACAAAAGAGGGATAAAAGGGTATCCTGGGTACAATGACCTCCAACACCTGCTTAAACGGCAATCTGCACACAGTCCTACCCAATGCATGTCAGCTAACATCTAAACTGCCTACCAATCTAATATATCAGAATCTTAATTCACATCTAAATCTGATTGAGCTTTCAGGGATTCCACTTTAACCTTTCACACCGGGCACGTTTGCTGCGGTCCGAGTGTGATTGTTCCCGGTGTTCACTGCAGTGAAACAAGACCAACTGTAAAAAAGACAAACAGAGTCACTTCATTCCATCGAACCCTGTAGCATTTGTGTTCAATCTTGCGTCATTACAAACATGGCACATGATAGAAAACAGAACACGGGTGAATATATTGTGGGGCTTGTTTTTTTATTAATTTGTGAAGAATAGTGAATGAGACTTGCATTTATTCTATGTGCATCACATGAAGGCTTGCAAACTGTCTTTGAGAAGAAAGCTGATTGCAAGCCATTAATTTGCTGCTCTGATTGTACTCACTCTGCACGATTACACTGCACACTCACTCTTGCTCGTATCCAAGGTAAATCATCACCACTGTCATCCCCTACATGCATTCTGGTGAATTACTGACATCGTTATCGCCTAAAACACATGCTCAGGCAACTTTACTTCCTGAACAAGTGTGCACCCAAGTCCGAGTTGCTTTTTGCATTCATGCAAATAGAGCTACAGTTCCATTGCGACCAGTTTTTCATGTGAACTTCGTCCGGTTTTGAACTAAACTGCCAGTGTGAAAGCACCCTAAGTGATCCCGAAAGCACAATTCTTAAGCTGTGCCCTCTTATCTGGAAAGTTTAGATTTTTTATTTTGGTCACCATCAGCTCTCACGCATTGTGTAATTTCAAATATTATGGATGATTGATCATACAGGGTTTACTGTATATATATAAAAAGTGTAGGTAAGAATGTTTAGTGTGGAAACAGAAGAACAGATTACCTTAGAATCAAACCTAGAGTTCAGAGTGGGTCCAGAGGTCTAATACATGCAGCAAAAATATAATGGCTTTACACAAATGCATTCAAAACAAAGCAAAATCATTCAATAAAATCAATTTTCCAGGCTTTCTAGACACAAATGTGACTTTGCCCTGAACAACAAATAATAATGCACTGAATAATTTGAGTCCTTGCACTGCAATCTTTGTCTGGCAAAAAAGGTAAATGCTGCAGCGCCGTGCATTATATTATCTGAAATTGTAAATAATATAGAAAATTATTTTTGATACTGTGCACTGTTAAGGGTTTATCCCCTATTCCATATTTGCAATTGTCCTCTAACTGCAATATTAAGATTGAGCTGTCAAATCACAGAAAGCAAGCCAATCAAAGGTCAGATACAAAATGGGGGGAAAATGAATACGCAGCTGCAAAATGACAGGCTAAAATCCAGTAAATGAGATTATGCAGCGCTAAAGAAGACTAAGCTGTCAGGGGTCTGTTATGGAGTGGGCCCTTCATGGGCAGCATGCTCCCAGAATAGAGATTACGGCCTCGGGCTGAAGCCATTGTTAAACTCTGCATGCGCTTTCAAACCTATAAACGTTTAGAGGCTTCCCATTTAACACCATCCAGTAACAGGATTAGAGGCACACTAGAACAAGCAGCCAATCAAGTGCATGAAAACACAGGTCGGGCTCTTTCAGCTGATGCTATGGGGCTGCGCCTGATGAAGCTTTAGGAGAGGATATGTTCTGATTGGAATACAAAGCTTACTACTTACCAAATATACTACTAAGGGTGGACAAAAATTTTAGCTCCTAAATTTTTTTAATGATGTGATGGTGAGTAAATTACCATTTTTATCATAAATCATGATGAATTTTTTTTTTTTTTGGATGAACTCTCTTAAGTTGCATGTGATTGGTGACCAGTTATCACTGAAATCAAATTCTGTTATTTTGCATTTTGAAATTATATCGTGTCAAAATATTTTAATGATGTAATATCAGCTGTTTGTAATTCTGTCATGTTACACTGAAAATGGAAAGTATTAAAAACTGGATTTGCATTCCCAGCAAAGCCCTCAATATGAAGTGGTTATATTATCACAGGACATGATGAATATTTCCCAACTGCCTGTTCACAAATTAACAGACCCAAAATAGGTGGTACTTTGTATAAACTAGGGCTGTGTATTGGCAATAATCTGGCGATATGGTACACATCACGATAGAGGGGTTACGATATGATATATTGCGATACTGTAAGAAAGCCCATTTAGATTGCAATTTTTCCTCTTTTTTTTTTTTTTTTTTTTTTTGAAAAACTGAATACATCAACATGCATAAAAACAGAGTAAATTTCTCTTTTCTTTTATTTAATCAGAATAGTGGGATCTGCATTTGCATTTATAATCACTGATCACTATTTTGTTCAATCTAAGAAAAGGGAAAATAGCAAAGTGCTTGCAGGATTGTATACGCTGTCATTTTTATTGTATTTTGTTATTGAAAGGAAAGCGTGCAGCACATATTTATATATTCTATTGATTCTATCGCCACTCTCAGCTGAAAGGATGTAAAATGAGCTCTCAAATTAAATGCGTACTGGATTTTAACATGACTTGTCAATCTCTATAGTGGTTTCTTAATAGTGGAAGCCAAAATGTGTGCACACTTCAGCTCTGAACACCGTGGTGGGAGCCTGAATAATTGTACAATCACATGTGGTGGGTAAACCGTGTGGGTATTCAAATGTAACTGGCAAGTTTGAAAAGCATAAACTGCCATTGGAATTCATTCTCTTTAGTGCCTTTAACTGAAACCCATCTCTTCTGCCTTTCACTTTCAAATTCACTTTTTGGTTTCCTTGCCAACCGGCTCCATGTCACTGGAGAAGGATGGATTTGAACAGTCCTAATGGGTGCTGTTCTCTCCCCCCACCCCTCACCCGTAGTGCTTCTTTTGAAGAATGACAGAGAAATAGAAACATTTCCTCTGTGTGCGACTAATGATCCGCCCTGCTAGGGCCATCAGGATGCTGAATAGAGGCGGTGACCAAGCACTGGGACAGTGTCCCTCCCTCTCTTCTATTATCTTCATTCAGGCCAAGTGGGGGTGACACGCACAGTGATGCTAATAGAAAGTCAGCTTGATTCTACAGCCTCTTTTTAAAAATCCCTTTACTTCCACAAAGCAAGGGAAGGACCCTCACTCACGGTCATGTAGTTGCAATTGTGTTTATGTGTGCCCAGAAGCACAGTGACCATAACAACGAAACAATCATCACTGAAAACAATGAGGAAATAATTAATATTGAATGGAATATAAGAGACTAAATACATCTTATATAAAATAAAAATGAACAAAACATTTACAATAATAAATTTACAATTGACATCTATAGGGAAATTGCACTGGAAAGGAAATAAGTATTACTGTTAATGTATATTTAAAATAAAAGTTTATTGGTCAGTAAATTTAATTTAAATGTTTCTGAATTAATTTTATATTTCTATGATAAAAACTAAATTTTCAGCATTATTACTCCAGTCTTCAGTGTCACATGATCCTTTAGAAATCAGTCTAATATAGTGATCTGGTGCTCACGAAACATTTCTTATTCAGTATTATCAATATTAAAAGCATTTGTGCTGCTAAATATTTTTGTGAGAACCATGTTCAGGGTTTTATTCAGGATTTGTTGATAAATATATAAAATTCAAAAGAACAGCATTTATTTATTTTTATCTTTTGTGACAACGCAAAAGTCTTTACTGTCACTTTTCATCAATTTAACGATTCCTTGTTGAATAAAAATATTACTGACCCGATTTTTGAGTGCATTGTACCAAAGACAACAGCTCAACATGACACTGAAGCAATGACAATGGACTGTAAAGGCACCGCACAATGAATTCTGTTTGTCAATCTATTTATTGCCCTTATTTATTACGTTTGGTAATCAGAGTAATAAATTAATAAATTAAGCGAGTGGAAGTCTTGTTGCACCTGGTAAAAATCACGCTACGGCTCAAGTAAAACAGCACAAAAAAAAGAAAGAATTGTATTTGTTTACTAACCTGTATGGCCTGTCTGCCCTGCTGTGCGTCTGCGAGCAGCTGGATTGTCAGTGCTCTGGAGTCCTGCAATGCTTCCTGCAGGTAGGTGAAACTGTGACCTGCGTGTCTGCCCAAGCTGCACTCCCTACAGATCGGCACAGCACAGCTGTCGCAGAAAAAACGCAGCACCTGTGAACGAAAAACAACAGAAACTGTGAAATTAATGGATTTGCAGCACAGTTTGAGTGATCGACTGTGCAGTACATTGCATGAGAATTTCTTTGCATCCTCAGAGAGTTGAGCATTGATGATGTTTTTGGGAAATAACTCATAACCACCCAGCCTCTATCGTGAAATGAAGTGTCACACATTTTGGACCATCTCTGCTTGTTTGCAATGTAAGGGTATCAGTATTTTTTGGTTGAATGGCGATACACGGTATATATTTTCTATGTTTTTCTATTTGGATAAACAAAACAAAAACATCCGTATAAAAAAAAAAAAAAATCTTTAATACATTTCACATCCTGCCCAGTGATGTCCTAAAACAAATGTTGATAATGAAGGCTATAAACAAATACATTGAATGTAATTAGGCTATGCAATATATTATGTGCAAAAAGCAGTTTACAAACTAAAAACAAAATTAATTTTGTTTTTAAATTCAGTACACTAAAAATGAAAATAAAAACAAAAGCATACATACACATACATATATACATATATACATATATATATATACATACATACATACATACATACACACACACACACACACACACATATACATATATATATATATATATATATATATATATATATATATATATATATATATATATATATATATATATATATATATATATATATATATATATATATATATATATATATATATATATATATAAAAATGGAGAATATACCTGTGAAAATGTAAGTTATGCACTGAGGAAAGCACCGTATTCATCTTGTCTGTCAGCACAAGTAGCTAGCCTATCTCTCAGAGCATCTGACAGGGCAAGCTGCTTTAAACTATACATATAACTATATCTTACCAATTATGAAGCCCTTAATATAAAGCATGTGTCATGTTGAGGACAAATTGTATCATGCACTTTCCCTGCATCATCTCACTCTGCGTACTCCACTATTTTTCAGATGCGCTCGTATATAATATACTGTATATCGATATAAACGGTATTGCCTGATTTCATATCATCTAAAAAAAAATTTATATATTGTACAAACTCGATATACTGCCCAGCCCTAATATGAAATTATGGGCTAATTGTTCATGTCTTTGAAGAGTGGAGAAGAGTGTCTTAGTCTAGCATTTGTCAAAGCACAACCAATACTGTCTGTGTGAAACACTTCATCTTTAACAACATGAGATTTTGTGTGGATTTCCAATCAGGATTTATGGTCAGTACTAGGACCGTTGCTTTTCATTATGTACGTACCATTAGGAAGCATTCACTGTTATACTGATGATACTATATACGCTCTATATCTTTGCACCATAGTGAAACTTACCAATTCACAAAATTAACAATGCATAGTTGATTAAAAAAATAAATAAATAAATACTAGAAATTTCCTACTACTAAAATCTGAAGAAAAAGTAAGTTCGGTCATGCATTCATGACCTCAAGGCTAGATTATTGTAATGCTCAACTGGGTGGTTGCCCTGCTCGCTTAATAAACAAACTCCAGTTGGTCCAAAATGCAGCAGCTCGAGTTCTGACTAGAAAAAGGAAATTATTAGCCCGGTTCTGTCAACACTACACTCCTTAATTTTTTTTAAACAGAACAAAAATCTGACTGTACGGACACACTGAGTGGGAAGATTACTTTGTGCAGAACTGCTTTATAGATTAAATTAACCAATTTAATATTTGATGATCTTTACAACAGAACTGAATCGACACTGAAATGACTTCAGCTGAACAACAGCAAAAATGCATAATTGTTTTCAGTTATTACTGTAAAGCTGCTTTGAAACAATCTGCATTATATAAAGCGTTATATAAATAAAGGTGACTTGACTTGCATGCATACTACATTTTTGCGTATCCATGTAAACAGGGATCGTTTTGACAATGTTGTCATCTGTACGTGAATTTTTTTTTCTCCCGTTTTCAGTACATCGTTGTCGTGTAAACGTACCCTTAATTTGAATCTGAAATGGTTAGCAATGGATTCAGCAGGCTCTGACCATGCTAGACGACACTGACATGCAGGGTGATCCAAACTGTAAATCTGTTCCTCTAGTTTTATAGTACAAATAAAATATATATTAACCCTTCTCCGGTCTTCGGGTCTTTTCTGACCCAAAAGGATGTTTGCTCAAATTAAAAAAAACAATGTTTTCCCTTTGTCCAAATGGCATGAGACTTTGTACCAGTCAACACTCTCTAGATCTACAAATAAAAAAAAAAAATTGGATTGATATCTGTTTTTATGTTCGTGTGACAAAAAAAGTGTCACACTCAAGGTCTTAGGGGTCTCTGGAGACCTCGCTTAGAAAATGGACAAAATTCATCCTCAAAAAACAGAAACATAGAACATGCATACAGAAGTGAAGTGGCACACATAAAACATCCACAATGCAAAATGATCATGCTCTCTCTCTCTCACACACACACACACACAGGAATACATTTGTTATTGCCGTTCAGTTCATTGTATTTTGATATGTGTATTTTTGCTCAATATGTAATAATTTTTGTTCTGTTACAGTTAGTAACTGAAGTGTAGATTAAATTTGTAGAAGAAAATCAGATGTTTGAAATAAATGATAAACTAAAGAACTTTTCCAACTTTTCTCTTGTTTAGGTTTGATTCTAATCATAATATAACATCATTGAAAAAAAGATTCAGTACAAAAAAAAAGTGCTAAACTTTGGCAAATTAATTTTAATTGCTATAATTGTGATTTCATAACATTTAGATATGAATCCAACTGAAAAATACTTGTGAAAAGGTGTCTTTCAGTCAGTCAAATAGCACATTGCAAATAGTGGAGCTCTGCAGCCATTTACTGTTTTTTTTTTTTTTTTTTTTTTTATATTTTCCAATAGATGGGCAAAAATCTTAACACTAAACCATGTCAAATTATCCATGTTATCCCCACAAATAAAAGTTAGAAATTGGGGTCTTTTATAAAGTTCATTTTACATAAACAGATTTTGTGTGAAAATTCATTAAAAAAAATATATATATATATTATTAATACTCCAAAAACTGCACCGATGTTGAGTAAAAACATTAATAAACAGAGTTAAATTACATTTGTTCTAAAAAAAAAAATTGTTTTGTTACAAAATTACATTTTGTTGCCTGGGGTCTGTGGAGACCCCAAAGACCCTGAGTGTAATTGCCAAATGAAGACCGTAATTTTTTTAAGACTTTTTTTTTTTTTTATAAAGTTAATTCAACAAGTGTGAAAAGGAAGCAGGCAGATAATAATCAGAAATAATCAGTGTATGTGAAAGGCAAAGACCATGCTTACACTAAAACAACTCCATAATATAGAGCTCATAAACATTTACACTGGTCAACTGCCAAGACTATAAATGTTTACAGTAACATGTAATAGGGAGATGTGTTTATCATGTATATGGTCTTGTGTCCAGCACATTTATCTGATGAGGAAAAAAAAACAAGCAGACCCAAGGTCAAAGAATAAACCTGTGTTCAGTACCACGCATTAAATGTATTTTATATCTACTAACGATGAGTCTCAATTGTCCAACAACCAAGCAGTCAATTACTGGTGACTAGTTTTTAGATTTTTTTTTAAAGTGTATTTTAATGACCAAATCTAAAATTAGCCTGTTCACGTGCTGTGCTTTAGCTGTTTTTGTCAAGGTTTTGCCATCCAATCGTTCAGGCAGCTAGTCAACAGTAGTTTACACCAAACGCTGCAAAGGTAGAGCTACTAAGATCATCAAGGACTCTAATCACCCTGCAAACCCTCATTTCACGCTGCTGCCATCTGGTAAGCGCTTCAAGCCTGATGGCCAAAACTGAGAGACTCAGGAGGAGCTTCTTCCCCCAGGCCATCAGACTCCTGAACTCAGTCACTTAACATCACGTGACTTCACTTCAGGATAAGCATCGATACACTGACATTGCACTGCACTTTCTGTTCTCGTTGTTACTGTGTAACAACCTGTTATAAACCTGTTTGCACATTATACTTCTTTGTACATTTGTTAACCACATTTATAAGTCTACAGTTTACTCCACTTTATTTTTATTTATTTTTTCTACTTGACTTGATTATTTATAATTCTACAGATATAGAGTTTTTTATATATATATATATATATATTTAGTACTTTTTTATTCTATTCCTATTATAATTTCCTCCTTGTGTTTTTAACTGTGAATCTGCACTGTCCATGGAGCGGACCTGTTTACATTTCACTGCCGGTTGTATATTCTGTATATAACTGTGTATGTGACAAATAAAACTCTTGAATCTTGAAATATATAAAATATGTAGAGAATCTTTCAAAATGCTTCTTCCATTCAAGTATAGTTACAATAATCAACAGACTAGTTTAATTCTGCCACAAACTGAACATTTTATTTAAATAGTAAGAATATATGCCATGACACACACAACAAAGAATCTGAAGTCTTTCAGATAACTTGACAAAAAGTAAAAGATCTGCCCCAAACAGGAATTCAGCCCTGCTTGTGGGTTTCCTGTGTTCAGACAGTCTGCTGATGGATTGCCTGAAGTCTATTGTTCTGTCAATCCTCTGACCCATTTAGGTGTCACTTTATTGTAGTTAAGATATTTTGTCACATCAGATAAACACTTTCAAAGAGCAAATCTAAAACCTCAAATCTAAAAAAAAAAAAAAAAAAAAGAAA